>JAOXJM010000002.1:12254564-12289125 GCA_026413425.1 Tringa solitaria
CCCCAACTCGCCCCCCCCCCCTGCAACGTGCTGCCCTGGGCTACAGCTAATCTATTGTGCGCTGGGCTGCAGCCAGCACAAGCTGCAATACAGTAAATCCTTCTGCAGTATCCTGCAATGGGACCGAGCCCAGCCGCAGCCGCTCGCCGTCATCCTCGGGGTGCGCGGGGAGGAGCAGCACGTCCCCCGGCAGCACCACCTGCCCCACGCAGGACTCGGCCGGCGCCCCGCTCCCCGCCGCCATCGCAGCGCAGGCGCCTGACGGACGGACGGCCCCGCGCAGGCGCGGGGGAGGGCTGAGGGAGCCCCGCTCCTTGAAGGCGAGACAGGGCGGGGGGGGGGCACTTCCGGCAGCCTCTGTGGGGACGGCGGCCCCGGGGGTGGGGAATGGCGGCCGCGCCTCTGCCGCCCCGTGAGGCGTGTTCGCAGGGCGCCAGCGACATCCTGCGGCCGGAGCAGCGCTACCCGCTCCCGGGCCGCCTTTCCCCCACCTATTCCCTACTGGAATACTGAAGCTCCTTACCTTTCCAGTCACTTTCAGCTGTGCCCTTCACCACGCCGGCGCGGCCTTTCGTTCTGGGAAGACTTCGTCCCGCAGCCTTCCGTGGGGAAGGGACCGAGATGGCGTCGATGCAGCCGAGCTTCAGGATTAACACAGACGCCGCGGTCGTTCTTTCCGCTGCGATTATTTGCGGGGTTTTAAAACGCCTGAGGAGAAGTTGCCAGTGAAACAAACGGCTGGCCACACTAGAGGCGAATGGCAGCCACGGAGCTCGTCAGCGAGAGGAGAGGGGGTCGCCCCGCTCCGCGGCCGGACGCTTGTAACCGGGCGGCGGCAGCGCGGTGCCCGGAGCTTGGCTACAGAATCCCCCACACGGGGCTAGCTCGCCTTCCTTATGCTAAAATTCCGAGGACATTTTATTTCCTAAATAACTTTCTAGCTTCTGTCCGCCTCTGTGTACACCTTATACGCACAGAACGGCTTGATCTGCTAAGCTGAAGGACCTGTACGTTGCCAGTGCATCGCAGCAGGACCGATTAAAGATATTTCCCGCTTTTCCTCGAACCCCTTCGGGTCAGGAGCCCTTCGCGGAGGGACAGCGTTCAGCACGTGTGGAACGGGACCGTCCTGAGGGAGACCCCTCCGCTCGGCCGCAGCTCCGGTAAGGAACGGGCCGCCCCTCACCGGCTCCCGGCGGGGCAGCGGCTGGCACCGCCCACCGGCACCGCCCCGCTCTGCCGCCGGGCCCTTCCTCCAATCGCGGGCCGCCTGCCGCCCTACGTAGAGGTCGCGGTGCGCTCGCGAGCGGCGTTGCTTGGTAACCCCGGCGCGTTCTGCCGCCGTTGTGGCCACCCCGGCGTCGGAGCGGGCGGAGAGGCGGCCGCCGGGCCGGAGACGGCCGGTCGGTACGAGCGAGGGGTTGCATGCGGTGGAGGCTGCCGTCCCGGGGCTGCTCTTTAAGGAAAGGGGAGCGGGGGGAAAACGAGGGCGGCCGTAGCGCAGGCCGGGTAATTACCTCAGCGACAGCCCCGCTGAGGGGCCGACGGCAGGGCGGTGACAGCACCGGGTCCTAGCGACGGCCCGGTGAGGTATTGGGCGTCAGGTCCACACAGAGAGCGGGGGTAGAATCAGGCCCGCCCGGCGCGTAGCTCAGGAGAGGGGCAAAGGCCCCAGCCTGGCCTTAAATGGATCCCGAGGGCGGAGGACGTGGGTGGAGGCTCCAGGTGAAAACGGTCAGGACAGCAAAAGTGTCCCGGTGCCCTCAGGGCCCTGACAGCCGGCTGCGGCCCCGCCACCTCAGCTGCCGGTGTGAACGCCAAGGCTGAGACAAGTTTTACACCCTCGGCGTTTCACACCGGGCAGTGGGAAATGCCCTGCCTGGCTCTCGCCGGCCTGCTGAGGGGGTCCCGCTGCACGGTCTGAGCGGGGGTCTGCTGCCTCCTCGGGGCCAAGGGATTCCGTCCTGTTGACAGCAAATGCAGGTGTTTCAGCATTGCAGAAACGCAGCTTCAGACCTCTTATGTGTTTGCTGCCTGTAAAACCTTGTGTGTGTGTATACTTTTGCTCCTTTCATAAGTCCATAAAGCAATTACTTCAGGCCCCAGTCTTACATATGTATCCTAAAGATAGTTTTGTTAGTTCAAGCTAAAATCTATCCTTAATCATTCACAGAACTACTTTGCTATCCTTCAAATATCTGTATAGAAGTTTTCTTTGCCCTGTTGTGGTTTTGATTTTTTTTGCTATCATGCTGACCTAAAATTACCAGCATATTTCCCAGTAGTTTCTGAATTACATGTACCTAAACAGCAAAGGGGGTTTTGAGCTTTTTTTTCTGCAGTGCTTGGTATAAGTGATCTATTGCTGGAGCTTTTAAGAACTAAGCCAATATTACATTGAAATAGCTTTCTTCTATTTATTGCCAGCTTAATAGAAAGAGCGATGTCATATTCAGTGTTTGGTGCCTGAGGCAGCATTTCTTAAAAACCCTAATTTAATTCTGACATTGATGGCTGATGTCTGTCTGTTTTTGTTAGTAGATGTGAATGGAGTCTCAGTATCTGAAGCAATGTCTGGGAACTTGCTTGAAAAAGGGACTGGCAGAAGTTGTAGAGCATCGGCCAGCAGATCCAATAGAGTATCTGGCACATTGGATTTACAATTACAAAAGAATCTTAGATGAAGAAAAAAAGGTAGATCCATCTCGAGCAAAAGATTTTGTGACAATATAATTGATGGTATTTAATCGTTCTATTTTTTTAATTGATTCTGTCTTACCTTTGAAATAGAGAATGTTGGAGAGGATTGAGCTAGAACAAGAACGGGAGGCAGCCCTGGTAGAACTCGAAACATTAAGAAAAATGAAGGAAGAAGAGCTAATGATCCAGCAGAAACTTGAAGAACAACATCAGGTCAATAATACTTACTTACTATTTGTAATTATCTATTATTATATGATGCTGTGGCGTCTTGTAGGGCTCTCTATACTTCTAATCTCTGTATAATAATTTTGATAGAAGATAGCATAAAATAAGTATTTTAATCTCACTTTTCTAAATAGTAACTGAAATGATTAGTCAGCACATGGGAAGGAAAACTTACATACTATGTGGTAAAATGTTATAAAAAAATAAAGCAGCCTAAGGTAAAAAGCAACCAGTTTAAGACTTACATGAGAAGTAACTTAAATATACTATCTCCTGTAGTTCATTATGAATAAAAGCTTGTGCAAATAAACCTAGAAATCATTGCAAAAAAATTTTACAGGCCTGCTAGGAGGCCTGGGAGTAATAACTGATCATTATCTCAGGCTACTTCAATGTAATATCAGTAATGCAAAAAAAAGTGATGAGATTGTATACACAGAGTCCTGAAAATTATTAGGAATCCGTGAAGGAAGATTACATATTTAAGTAGCTACCTGAGCATTCTGTTGGTATAAAGCAATTTGAATCCTATACTATATGGACTTTACATGTGAGAAATAAACATAACATCTGTGTTTCTAGCCATTCTTTATAAAGGAGTCATGTAAATTTGCCTACACGTGTAACAGTCTCAGGGTTGCTGTCGTAATGTTGACATTGTCTGACTGGATTTTATTTTTACATGGCTGACTTTCACGATGTTAAAATCAAAAGTGTAATCTTAAATCTGTGCTTATCTTGTTCTAGCATAAGATGCATCCATTCTATTTCACTTGCAGTTTTTAAATTCAGAATTTACTAATTTACAGGCAAAAAGTTACATGCTTAAGGATTTAATGAGTCATTTAAGATACTAAATGGAATCAAGAATATGAGATTGTGTCTAGAGATAATTCACAGAGTATTAAATAAATTATTTCATGTAAACTATGGGAAAGATGTGGAACAATACCCATGTTAGACACATTTTTTAACCTAACTCACAGTTTTGGCTATAGTTATGTACTCGGGCATGTTTTGATTATACATACCAAAAAGGAATATGAAAACTAGTTATTACAATGTGACATATAACATATTTGTAGTAACTGCTCACAAATTGTACAGGCAAATAGTATTCTCTAGGCCCTAGTGCAGTTGAATGTGAAAGCTTAGATTATGCAGTTTCTGAAGTTTTGATGCAATAGGGCTTAGGCTCACAAAGAATGAACGCTCTGTAGTAGTTACTTCCAATTGGAAATTTTGAAGGTTTGAAGATGATTAATGTTAATGACATTGCTTACTAATCTTTTGTTTAGATTTGATTCTATGTGGATTCATCTGTTTGTGCTAGATACTATGTGAAGAATCAAAGAGCTTAATCCAAAGTAGAGGAGATAATGAATATAGACTGATAAAGGGCATGTGGAATGAATTTGTGTGTACACTAACTTCATCTTTCTGCTTCTTTTTCCTCGTAGTTGTAAAGTCTTTCTATCCATGCAATAAAACCTATGAAAATGTTGTGAGATGGTACTGTAAGGGCTTTATGTTATTAACATTGCAGTTATGTTTTATGCTTCCTTTTTGTTAAGGTTTCAATGATGAAATACATTGTAAGCAATGGGGTGGGGAAGATGAATTTGATTTTTTTTCCTTCTAATTTGTCTTTTCTTAAACTTACTGCAGAGTCAGCTGGAACAAGAACATGAGCAGTTGGAACTTCAGAATACAGACGACGAAGTGCTGGTACAGCAGATAGTTTAAGAAGTTTAAGCCAAAGCTTAGTCAGTAATTTCAAAATCCTGTTAACCAGCTGTCTTGTCCAGATGTAGCACTAAATAAGAAACATAAGGCTGAAGCCTGTGGGTGGTGAACTAACGTATAATTTTTTTAAAAAATTATGAAAATGGGGGAAGAATGTCTTAACACCTTGCTTCCAGTCTAGGTTTTATACTTGAATTTTGGTCTGTTCTACTAGGTTTATTTAGTTTATATTCAGAACAGAGCATAAATGTATTGCAAAATTTAGTGTAAGGATGGACGCTTTCACATTCCTTGACCATATTTATGAGAAAGTATTATAACTTAAGCATGTCTAATTTTAAAGTGTCTAAACAGTAATGTTTTACTGAGTGTCAGTGCAAAGTCCATTTGCTGTACCTGGAAAAGGAACTGTGGTTTGGAATTGGTGTGTCTCTTGATTCTGAGATCCTCCTGGTGTACAGGAATTTATACTAACAGAAAACTGTGTGTACGGATGTCTGTGCAAATGTATGGTCTCTTAATGCTATTTCAGTAAAAACATACACTAATAATTGGCATGATTATCTCAATAAAGCTTTTAAAAGTGAGTATCTCTTAAATTTCTGTGGAGCATGTCATATTTTAGAGATATGTATAATTTTAGAGCACTCCTCTATTAAAATACTGCCAGAAAATAATTGTAGAAAGATGATAGTATGAGAGTGATAGGAAAAATCAATACGTAGAAATCTAAACCAAAATTAATGTTATTTAAAAAAAAAAAATCTGATAAGAATAGTCTTGAAGACAATATTCCCATAGTAACAATTTTATGTAGCATGCATTTGAAGTTTTTTCTTTATATTAATACATAATGTCATTTTAATGCACCTGAAATATTCTTTATAGATAAGTATTCATGACATGGAATACTTGTAACAGAAAACTGGTTTTCGTTACCATAGGAAAAAGAAAAGACAATAGCTGAACTTACAGATAGACTGGGAGCGCCTAATTTGACCAGAGTTGAGGAGGTAGATGAGAGTGGACAGTCTGAGGTAAGTGTTTAGAAAGAACAGGGAGATTATATACAATTGATTTTTACAGATTTGGTTTTCTGTGCTGACATATCAAAGGTTAAAAATGTTGCAGTTCAGTCTGTGCTGGTTCTCTTCTATGGCTTTAAGGGATGGTAATCTGGCCACAACCTCCAAACTGCCCATATAGCCTTTTCTCTGGTACAAGTTAAGCTATTCTAAAAGACTGTGTGGTGTTGGCTGACTAAATCCTCAAGATTTAAAATGCCCTTTTGTATTTAGATATGTTACAAATGAAAGTATGAATATTCTCAGAGAGGAGGCAGCCTTCCTTTGCCACGTGAACATGTCATATTCGACATGTACTAAATCACAAAAGATTAATTGTTTTTGAGCAATTAAAGTGATTTATATTTTTCTGGTTGATGTGAAGTATATTTTTGCAGAATGCACTCTTGTGCAGAGATGTTTGAGCAAACATTTAACATAAAAGACCAGATACTAAGGACACACTACTCATTAAGGCTAGGACCTGCTGAGCCCTGTGCCAACGTGAACGTACTGCTTTCAGTACTACAAGTATGGCTCAATATTGTGATCCTCAGACATCTTCTATGCCCAGCATTATTTTTTCCTCCCGTACTTTTTATATTTGATAGTCCAGGGAAATGAAAGGCCATGAATCAGCCTTCATTTATTATAAGGCATCACAGTACATTTAACAGATATTGTCAGCTCCTGCAAAATCATTCAGCTTTATAAATATATCATAAAGATATTAATATCTGTCTGACTTTTTCCAGTTAGGGTATTCCAAGTGGTGTGACTTGAGATTTTGATATACTAGTTTTAGTACATCATTATTTAGAACCCTTTTTCCTTTATTAGCCTTAATAATTCGCTTACTTAATTTCTGGTGTCAGCAGTGTCATTCTAGCTCAGAATTTATATTGTGATATTAATATGTTTATGCTTAAGGCTACTTTAATAACAGCCTGTTTTATAAGTGTTCTCTAGATATATTTATGAACATATTTATGACTATTCTTAGGGGCAGGTTTTCACAGGTGTTTTTTTCACTAAGGTAAGTCAGATGAGTTCTCAAGATCTTGTATAGCCCCAACTTTTATAATTTTCTGATAATTATATATTAAAAAGTATTCTTGAGGCTTCAGGCATATTTTATGTGTTCTTAAATTAATGAATTGCAAAACCTGAAGTGAAAATGAGTAGTAAATATATCTCCTTCTTCTTACACGTGTCCAAGTTTTCATGCCTGAAGTCATTTAAAGTTGGAATCCATTGGCCTTCGGTGGCCTTATTTCAGGTTTTACAGTGACGTGGTCGTTGAATTAAACCACAAATGAAGAACAGATCAATAAATTTAAAATATATAGACTTGTACTGTTGAAACTATACTGTTCTCAGAATCATAATATTTCATCCAGACTCACTGGATTTTATAATAAAAGTCTGGTGATAAAATTTGTTGTATAAAATGGAAGAACACATAATTATATCGATGGATACCAACTTGTCTGTCATGTGGGTTTTTTCTTTTTTGCTCTTTTTTCCTTTTTACAAAGTTCAGTTAATGCTGGCAACTGATAGAATTTCTTTTTTTTTTGTTTTTAGAGTGTAGCAGATCTCACGGAAGAAGCAGAACAAGAAAGTTCCCAACTGATCTGAAAGCAGTAAATATATTTTCTACTCATTACTTGCTGATCCTGAGATGTAATATCTTAATTTACGTATTTTATATATAGAACTGACTTATCCACTGTTTCTGTGCTTTTTGGGTATTTATATAAAGGCTGTTAATTCTGGCATGTAATACTTCTTTTTTGTTCTTAAACCATTGTAGCTAATGTGGCTGACTCAGATGAAGAAAACTGCAATTGAAATGAAAGCAGTAAATATATTTTCTACTTATTGCCCATTGATTCTTGAAGTGTAATCATAATAATTATGAATATAATTAATGTGTGAAGATTATTTTAGATTAGGGCTACAATATGATAATTTGAATCAATATTAAAAGAAAAAAAAGATTATTGAAAATGGATTTTCCAAGATTTTGGGTAGTTTCTAATAGAAAGAGGGAATGGTCTACATATTAGAAGATGGAGAGAGAGTTCTGAGAATCAAACTTGATGCAGAAATCAAATCAGAAATTTTTTCAATTTATCTGGAAGAGATGAATTGAACTCTATGTAGACTGTAGACTGTAGACTCAGTAGACAAGTGTACTAGAAGACCTGGTCTGTCTTTGAAATCTTGAGGAGCTTTTTGTAACTCTAGGTGTTTGTTCTAGGCTTTATAACCTTTTCTGGTTATTTTGTGATATCAGGTGAGCTGCAAGTGTCTGCATATCAGTTTTAATTAGTCAAATTTTAAAATAATCTTTTCTGCATTTGTCTTGAATTGGCAAATCAATAAATTACATCTGTGTTGTCTCTACTAAATGCCATTATTAATTCTCAAAGCTTCACTTCTAAACAAATATTTAACTTGACCCATATTTATCTATTAAAATAAGGTTTATAATCCTTAAAGATTGTGTTAATTTTTGTAAGTACAAATTTCTGTAATCAGTGATATCTTGGAACAGGTTATCAAGAACGTTCCTCATCTGTTCATTATAAATGGAAAAGACACCAGAAATCCAATGCTTCTTGGCTAAAATGTGCCTTTGCATTTCAGTGTCTTCTAATAATACAGATTATTGGGACAATTAACATTAAGTCATTGCTAATATAATGTAATGAAAATACTCTTAATTAGAAATTCAGTGCGGAGTTAGTGCATCCACTGCATTCTTCAGTTTTGGGATGAAAGCGATTTTGGGGATGAAAGCAATTTTTGGGATAATTCCACTTTAATTTGTTTATATTATATCTGGCTTTAATGGTTTTGCTGTCTTTGAAAAACTGTTATATACCCAAAAGGCAAAGGTGAATCATGTAATAAATATTTTTCTGCTCTAAGTAACTTGTTCATGCTAGTCATAATCCTATCAATTTTTAAAAAGGTAAGCACTATTGATTTCTAGCATAGTAATATCTTATTTTTCCCTTAAAAATAATAAAGTATGTTTATTTAAAATTTTTTGCCCTCTTTATTGCCATATTGCTTTTGGGATGCTGTTAATTGGCATGTTGGATGCCAATGATGGATGAACATCTTTAAAATCAAAAGAGAAAAATCTCACTTTCCAGGTATAAATACTTAGAAATGTTTGTGTAACTTTTTAAGTAATGAAAAATGGAACTACTTTTGTGACTCTGTGCTCAGGCTTTGTTATCTGCATTTATTCTGCATTGCTACAGGTTTGCAATTTCTATGACAGTCAAAAACCTTTTCTGTGGAATGAATATGCCTCTATGGTAGATATTCCAGTAAACTGATTTTTTTCACGGTTTATGAATATTTTTATTAGTAACAGTTAACATAGAATCATTTTTATTAGTAACAGTTAACATAGAATCATTTATGATTATTTTTATTAGTAACAGTTAACATAGAATCATTTTATGGTCACATTTTAAGATAGCACAGTTCTAATTCCGCCTATTAACACTGTATGCACACCATACAGTGTCAATCTCAAAGGGCTGGAGCAACTGGATAAATAGAGTTTCTTTTTTGAGCCAGTATGCAAAACTGAATCATCTTGTTTAGATTAAACTTTTCAAAAGTTCATAAGTAACTTGTGGCCATTTACATTTTATGTCCAATCATGTTGACTATGAAAATTTCAGCCTTAACACAGACTTCATATTTAAATAGGAAATATATTCAAGTTATAAAACAGTATTTTAAAACATACTAGTAAATAATTCTAACTGCTTCCAAGATGTGGCTTTCATTTTCTATCTTTTCATAACATTTGTATCTTTGTTTTATTTTGTTTTATGTGTGTCCACTAGAGTGCATCCTAAATAAACACACTGGTGTCTCTGTCAGTTGCAACTCATGAAAACTACAACTTTTGTTTGTCATTTTGATTCATCTCTGACTTTTTCTTTGTGATCCTGCAGTTTGTATTGCCTATTCTTTTTTTAAATAGGAATAGAAATTTTGGATGGAAACTTTTATCAAAAAATTTCTTAGCAAGAGTCAAAATAAAATTGTAGATTCCAATTTACCTATTCCTTTCCTGTTATATTATGTACAGTAGACTTAAGTTGTTCAAATGTTACTTATAGGAATTCCCGTTTTTTCAGGATTTGATGTGCATAGGCCTGGTGCATTGATCACCTACAGCTTTATAGGAATTCTTATGTTGGCTATGGGACTGGAGGGTAAACAGTTCTTGGCTCAGTGCTTTCTTAAGGTGCAAAGCAGCCTATTGGAAATTTAATTCACAAGAAAGATGACTTGAGTGTCTAAGCCTGAACTTTAACCTTCTTTGGAGTATAGCAAGCTAGAGCTAGAATAGGAAGAGAATGAAGGAAAAGACACTATTTTGTTATTGCTGCATTGATGTAATTTCAGAAGTGTTAATACAATTTAACCTCTGCATAAAGTCTAAAGTTCTATATTGAAAAAAAAATAATAATGCAATTACCTGATGTAACTTCAGCTACAGTTTACATTCCCTTTGAATACATTTTTGTGGAATGAAGAAGGTGGAATTCAGAGATGGAAAATGTTGCTGAAATAAGATGCTAAATACTGACAGAAGATTTCTGAAATTGTCATTTTTCCTTTCTTCAGAATAGGAGCAAACTTATTTAGGCTGCTATCAGACCCCATGTACAGATCCTCCAAAGAACGTGCTGATAGTAACATGCCCATTCACAGCTGTTCTCATTCCAGCAATACTGAAGCATAAGGATGAAAACAGATATGAAGCCCAAAATAGGACAAAATGAATCAAAATAACTATAAGCCTGCTTACAAAGAGGCTCAGCTCTGCAATGTGAGCAGCTTTTCTCCTACAAGGAGAAATACACATTGCAGCAAGCATGTTTTAATGTTCTTTTAACAGGATAGGCTTTATTAAGTCTACAGTCCCCGTTCTTATGATGGAAGATTTTCCTTCATAGTCCTAAGGAGCTAACTTATCTTTTTCGTAAGCAAAAGCTTTATACAGTAATTTGCTATGGTAATGAGAGTTGGATGAATTAGTTTGGATTAAATGTAAAACTGAATTCCTCTGAATTTTGCTAATACAGTTTACTCACATTTGAAGTCAGCTATTAATTGCTTTATTTCTGTGAAGTTTTTCCTGTGCTTAGGTTAGATAAAGAACAGTGGTGTCTATTGACTGCAGCTAGAAAAGAGAGTCTAATCCTGTTACTTGCTGATAAAGACTGATCTGCTTTTAAAAATATCTTACCAGTACACTTGTTTGATGTTTTTTTACTTTTGTTTGTTTTCTGGCAGTACCTTTAGGAACCTTCATATGCAGTCTTTGTGCTTTTTACTTGTGTATTTGTTTCAACTCATATGATGGAAGAGGCTATACTATTATAAACATATAGGTATTTTGGGGGTAATAGTAGAGGAAGAAAGGCAAGGCAGGGGAATGTGCCATTTGCTCAAGCTGTCACAATGTAGCAAACTTTTTAAGAAGCAGAAGAGTGATTCACAGAATTTGAGAGCTCTCACACGTATATCTAACTTAAATGCTGTGGGTCTTCCCTGTTAACCTGCACCTTGTAGAATCTTTATCATAAACCAAAGTTGGTATTTATCTTAGATCAGAGATCAGAACCGTAGGCATTTATACTACTATTTTTTATTTGAAATAAGTGACTGTAGAAGATGCTACATCATGAAAAATTACATTCACTCAGGCCTGTGTGGAGACACTGAGTGCTTCCATTTTATCTTTAGTTGTAAGTCACCCAAAATCAATGGCTATTTTGAAAAAAATTGAGATGACCAGTTCCTTAGTCTAGTTTTTTGATTATATGGACACAAGTTAATTGAGGGGGAAGTAAAAAAAAAAAAGTGAATGTTAAATGATTTTATTATTAACACCAAGCATGTTTCTATTATCACCTGAAAGAAAATCCACAGGCAAACAATCGAGTGATGTAATAAGTAGAGAAGGTTGCCATTTGCTTCTTGTTGGTTAATCATATTTGGGTTATCTGTTACAAAGGCTCTGTACTGACACAGAAATATATGCTTCACTAAAAATCAGAACTCTTTCCCATCATTTTGCATCTGGCATAATTTAAAATTTCAATGTATGATGTGAAGCTTGGGTTTGATTTAGAAAAAAACCCATTGATAATTAGGAATATCATACGAAAGTTATCTGAATAATTTTACCCTCTCTAAGGAGCATTTAGAAGCTTTAGGAATCTTTTAACAAACTCTCCAAGGAGATTTTGCCACTTTCTGCTTGTAGTCATTCATGGATTTCAACAGAAGTTCCTATTGTAAATGAGTTTTCTTTTTCCATAATCTTGGGAAAGTAAGTGTGAAAAATATGTGAGCTTAGTTTAATGTAAGAACCCATTGGTGTTTGAGTTCAGGAAATTGTTTTCTAGATGAATGAAATTATTTTACTCAGTGGCTCCTCTATAATTTAGATGTAGTCTAGCAGATTCCAGATAAAGAAAAGAGCTTTTTCTGGGGGAGAAGGAAGTATCTCTGAACTTGATCAGTATCTTAGTCTGTATTTCTTAATGAACTGAATCATATTTTCAGCTCTATAATAGAGCTGATTGTTGTTGTTTTGCTTAAAATAATTTGAAGCAAAACACTTGTTGGTGCACTGAGGAAGCAAAGATCTCAGTTTTGTTCTCACTGAAGTTGTTAAAAAAGCTGTGGTTGAAATCATGAGAGGATTGAGCTCTTTGGTATGAGTTCTACCTCAGATAAACTGTCTCCAATTTAGTATATTTAAGTATATTTAGTATATTTAAGTTTATTATTGTTAATATACTTAATATTAAAACATGAGAGAATTGATTGACCCAACCTACATCTAGGGGAAGATACTGCAGAAATAAAAAGAGATTAACTGTTGCGGGGAGGGTGGGAGAGAGGAGAGATTCAGATAAGTCATCCCCATTGCAGCAAAGGGGCACTGCAGCTCCCTGTTGTTCAGTTTCAAGTCACATTCCTGGGAGTGTGTTGGGCTTCTCCAATCATTCTGCTTCATTTGTACTCCACCTCCTGAATGTACTTTCTTACAGAAATGACTGGCTGCATGCAGACACACCTGTATTTGGTTCATTATTATCTTAAGCAATTGCGGTTTTGCCACTGATGTGTTTAGTAGATAAGTTTAAAAAATGCTATTTATTTAGCTGATAATTGTAACCCTGGAAACAGGATCTGTTGTTTGTTTCATTGTAAACCTAGCTGCTCTGAAAAGTTACCCTTAGGCACCGACAGCTGAAAATTTCTAGGGCTGGGAGTGCTGTGAAGTTCTGAGACAGCTGTTCTTCAACATTTTTTCAATGAGCATATGTATCTAAGTGGAGCCTATAGAAAATGCACCACTATTTTGTTCTCACTTGGACTTAAGTTAGGTGTTGTATTTGCTTGTATTTTAAGACTATTTAGTCAGGTTTCTCAGCAAGAACTATGATCAGACATCCTTCTCAAACACTAACTGTTCTCTTATCTCAGTAGATCATGTTTTTATAGACACTGATCTCTTAATACCTTTAGGATAAATGTTTTCACCATGGCTCAGATGTAGGCCACTGTTAACTCAAACACTTATTCCCTTAAGCTCTTGCTCTTCTTTGTGACTTCTCTAGCCTTTTTAAAAACTATTGTTTGGAAATTCAGCACAATTACATGATGTATCACTCTGCCCAAGCTTTGCTTCACACAAAAAAAATCAGGAGAATACAGCCAGACCTATATATTTCTATATACTTGTCTTAACTCTTGACATAGAGAATACTGTAAAGGAAGGAAGGTTTCCTTTTTTTTTTTTTTTTCTGCAATTTCTTCAAATGTCTCTCCAGCAGCTACAAGTGTCTGACTATTCTGTGACTGCAGGAAAGTTGCCACTTGTATGTGTGATAAGCTCATGCAGCTGGGAGCAATACACCAATATTCTATTTCATACCTCTTTAAATCAAAGGACCATCTAACCTTCCATTTGAGTATTCTGTATTTTGCTTTCTTTGGTAGGATAAATACATTCCTAGTATCAAGTGAAATAATATTGCTTACAGTATTTCAATATTATAAACTGTAAAAATGAAACCTGCAGCTTTGAATGGGCTCAAATATTTGTGAATTCAAAATCTGGAAATGCATTTTGTATTCTAGTTTTCTGGCTGTGTAAAGAATATGCCTGTCTCTAAGGAGATCAGGTCTGTGCTTACCAAACTTACTGGCAGGACTCCCACTTGAGTCCTGGTAAAACATTCATGCCAGCTGCGTGGGAATATCTGTATGTGTCTTAAAAATAATTACACATTGAAATCTCTTTGCTGACCTTGCTTCTAAAGACTTACAGAATCCCAGTGACATATTTTATGGTACTGCAGGGGTGGCGAGGTAACAAAATAGAATTAATCACCCGAAATCTCCAGATGTCTTGTTCTCCGACTGTTGCTTTTAGGATGCTGAGCCATTGGTAGCAATTGGGCAGTGGTTAATAATAAACTGCAGTGTAGACTTACCATTAGTTTTCTTATTAGCCAAGATTTCTACAGACATAAAAAAGAGGATGTCTTAGGGGAGCTGGCTTATGCTGGGTGCCAATTTCAATACTCATTTTCAGAAGCAGAAAATGGGATCTTCTTTCAGTTCACTGTCTATACCTTCTAATATGTGTGTCTCAAATGCTTTTTCTTTTAAGAGTTGATAGGAATAGTTGATAGGTTTTGGTTATGACAGATCTGCTCCGTTCTCTATTTTCTGCTTGACTTCTTAGCTAACTGCTGAGAGGCCAAAGGCAACTCTGGTGTTTAATTACAAGCAATGTGGATTGTCAACATAAGAAAGGAGCAGTAGGAGGAACCCTGTAAGCTGTCAACTTCAGAAACAGGAAACAATTCTCTGCCTAGGAAGTAGTATCAGTGATTGGTATGAATTTAGGAAATTAGAGCACTCCTTAAATCCATTAGTAGGAAAAGCTGGGAGAGAGAAAAAGAACCAAAGGATGAGAAAATATTAGAGCGGAAGAAGAAAGAGATATAGCTTAAGAGCAACTCTGGCACATGTTTAGCTATGAGCTACTACCTATGAGTACCCTATGTACCCATGTAGGGTAGGGTTTAGGATGGTAAGTAGTTGGTAGTTCTGTCCTTCTCCTTCCCTGCCTGGTAGAGCTTCAGGCTTCAGTTTCCCTATACAGGACTAAAACTGGGTCTGCTTTCTTGAAAAGATCTAGTGTTGGTGGTCTATTTCCTGGAATACTGTGATTTTTGTGATGAGCATAAGTCATCACATTGCAGATACGCACTGCAGAAATTAAAAATTTATTGATCTTATTCCTTAAGAACCAACTTTTGAATTTATAGTCTTAATTCACATTGTAAACACTGACACCAGATCCTATTTAGGAGATTTTTTTGTTATTTTTGGTCCTTTTTGCATGTTTCAGTACAGCAGGTAAGGTGTGACATTCTCAGTCCCAATACTTCTCTTTGCTAAAAGTGTTCTTGTTGCTAAGGGTCAAAATGAGGTCATTACACCTTACAAGTCCCAATTAGTTCCTAGATAGATCTAGTGCCATTTGGCAGGAGGGTAAAAATTTGTCCTCACAGAAAAGACAAAGTCGTTATGCACCTACTTCTAGCAGAAGCACCTGGGTTAGTTTAGCATTCTTTGGTGGTTCTTCTCTGTTTTCCAGTAGAAAGTGAGTAGTCTGCCAGTCCCGAAGAACATAGGAATAAGGAACCACTAGTTGCATATGTCTTTTACTAATAATTTTGGAAGGATCATTAAAAGATTCTCTTTTTTCTGTTTTATAACTTTGAGAATTCTGCATGTGACTTTTGAAAAAATTGCTTTTAGAAAGGATGTTACTTGCATTTCACTCTCACAATAAGCATTCTGTTGGAAAAGCAATCACATAGATAATACGACTCAGTTGCACCCTTAGCCCAGTATATTTGAAAGTTTATAACAATAATTGTAACAAGCTCCACAACACTTTCTTGAAATTTTAGAACCTAATTATCCTAAGCACCTTCATCTATCTCATTTCAAGGTATCATCATGATTAGGCGCTCTCAAGCATCCTGTGATGCCTGTGTAGAGATGGAGAAAGTAATAGGAAAAATTCCTTATGCTGTAGAAAAAGCATGTGGACAAATATACATATATATATTTATGCATATGAAAAAAAGTTTGCAGAGACCTCTTACTCTTATTGATTCTTTCTAGGTGGTTATGAATCAATTCTTAGTGTAGTAATTTTAATATTTTTTGGAAAATAAAGCCAAAACAAAGATGGTGGGCAGGGTGGGTGAGGGTGCAGTGATATCCTGCACTGCACATCTTCTGAGTTTTTGCTGACATACCCCAGAGTTTCCTCCGAGCACAAAGTTTCAAAACTAATTCAAAAATTACAAGGCAGCATTTCTGGAATACTATTTAAAATGTCAATAGTACACAGTAATAGATGTTGGACTCTTATTTGCCTTGTCTTAAAAAACCAAATTTATTTGTTTACAACTCCGGAAAAATTCCTGAGACTTTTATTTGTTACAGGGCAAAAGACTTGGGGAAAAAAAAAAAGTATCATAATGAAGCTTTGAGCTTGCAACTTTGTCTAAAAGCCTAAAGATCTTTTGGTGAAATTGAACTTTTCCATTCCATATCCCATCTGTGAATGGGAATCTGTAGAAACATTCGTGTGTTGTGGTTACTGTATGCATTTTTGTCTAGTACAATTTATATACTTGCATTGATTGATGCTATGTACCCTTCATGCATTATCTAATGTCCTCTGATTAGTGAGATATCTAAGAATATTGTTGGCTGTGTTTTATTTCAGACTTGTTTATCTGAAACTGCTAAATGACTACTTACAGTGAAATCTTTCAGACACAGATGAAAGATAATGATGTTTGCTGTTTGCTAATATATTTGCCCAGGTGATGTATGTGAAATTGCTACTTGAATGGCAGCCTTCCCTGGCTGAACCAGCTGTGGTAACAAGGTCAGGTTGGGGGATTTCTGAAAGATGTGACCTATAGGTTTATTTAGTTAGCAGTTTCCTGCAGACCTCAGAGCACCAGTAGTGTATTTGAGCTCTGCAGAAGTGATGGTGGGAGCATATCTGAAAAGGCTGTGAATAACCCATGGATAGGAATCATGACTAAAAATGTTGCTGGATGTATGTTGTAACCTCTTTCCCAGGTAGGATACAAGCCTAAATCTGGAGCTCACAGCATTGTGCAGTCATTGTCAGTATGTATGAGTGTAAAATTCTGCTATGCATCATTTACCAGATTAGTACTGAGTGTGTAAGTGTTTGCCAACAAGTCAAGCAGTTAAAGTATGTAAATATTTTCATTGCGAGCATGAAAGAGGTACATGTGCAAATATTGGTTATTGTTTCACATACCCTTTGCATATAGGGTGGGCTTATGAAGGTTTTTGATCACTAAATGTTTCAGAAAAGTAATTACAGTCCTATACCTCATGAAAGAAAGGTCTCTTCTGACATTATATAGCTAGAAAAAGTCAAAAGTGTCTGAATTTAACCTAATGTTCCTTGTCATGAAGCCAGAATTTACAAATTCCACAACTGTTTTTGCAGATAGGTTCCTGAAACCTGACTTGTACTAGAGTCAATATTTGTTTCAAAGTCCAAAGACCACCTGTACTGTAAACATCTATGAAACACTGCAGCAAAATCTCTTGAGTAATGACTGTTTAAATGCATCAGTCTGTTTCCCAAGGTACTGAGGAAATCTTAATGGTTTACATATATATGCACTAATAATGTCACAAGACATGTGAAAGCAGCAGATCATACAGATCCCAAGCTGCTGGAAGACAGCTGAAGTTCCCCAGCCAGGTTGTTTTTGAGATACAGATCTATTGCTGTAATGGGGTTTAGTCTGGACAGGTGATCAGACCTGTAATTAGCAGTAAGGAGTCCTAACTATTCCTCCAGAAAGGAACTGTGGCTGTGTGTCTATCTGATGTGTGGCCACACCCCACACACTTTAAATTGAGGGTTGTGCTTTGTTACATGTCAGATGAGAATCTTTCCCTACCCTAACAATTGGCCGTAGTGACTGGAAAAAACATCCAGGGAAAATGCATAGATGGCTCTCTGTAAGGTTAAAGGGAGACCATTTCTAACTGAAGACTTCTCATTTCTGTCCACGGCATAACTTTAACAGTGAATGGGTTGATTTATTAAATTTAGCATAATAGCTTATAAGCAAGGTGCTAAATCTGTAAGTTATACGCTGTTATGTTTGCAAACTTAAAAAACTTTTTGCTGCGTGAGACAAAGATGGACTAGGGCTCCGTTCTTTCTCATCTACCCCTTCATCATTTATGGAGGACCCAGGAATGTGTGATGCTGTCGTAATAGTGCTCCACATAGGGATGTAACACAAACAAATGCTTGAACATTGCTCTGTAGAACTTATAACTTAAACAGGAAAAAATGCCAAAGACTAAAGGCAGAACTAATTATATACCACTATGGTTTAATGCTGTTTAAATGAAGCAATAAAAACCAATCAGTGTAAGGGAAACCTTAAACTTTAACTAATCTTGCTATTTTTCTACCATTTCTGGTACAACAATTCTAATTTATGAAGACTTATAATAAAAACGAAGACTTTTTTTTATCATTATTATTTTTTTATTTATTTATCATTATTATGCAGGAAACTGAGGTCTATGAGGTGTTAAAAATGCCTGTGTTTGTAAACAGGTATTTAGTTTACAGAGCCTTGAGGAATGATGTAGGGGGTGAGACATAAACAGCTAGAACTTTTATTAAGTTAATAAACAGAAAATGAAATTGTATTCAATTCTGCCCAGTTTCCCAGTTCTGAGGAAATAATGCTTCCAGTGAAACTAGTACCAAGATTACAGCTGACTTTAATGAAAGCAGAATTCAGTGCCCAAAGTAGCTCTAATTATTTCCTAAGAAACAAGCGAAAGTTGCTACTTAATGTATAAGGCCCTGGCACAAGTTACTTCATGACATGGCCATGAGCAACTTGTTCAAGTTGGTCCTGCTTTAAGCAGAGGATTGGACTAGAGACCATCCAGCCTGAAACATTCTATGATTCAGTGATGTGTCAGAATAGAGAATTTGAGGTCAAGCAGATGCAAAGAGGACAAGCGCATGGGATAGGAGTAAAATTAATTCTTTTCTTTGATGTTAGTAGTGGAACAACTTGGAAAGACTTCATAGGGAGCAGAAGGGAAGGCAGATGGGGGAGACACACAGCAAAGGATCTCTCTGAAGCTGGAATAACTGTGGAATAAGTTACATAGAACGCACACCAAGAAATTGCTGTGAGTGGAATTAGCATTGACTCAAAAAGTTGTAATAAAATTTAAGAATGAAAGAGTTTAATTGCTTATGGTAGCGTGCAGAGGTTGCAGGAGGTCCCATACTCCAGAGAAGGAGAAAGGTGATGTGAAAGAACAAATGCTGGGTGATAAACACCCCTCGCAGAACACACACTAACTTCTTTCCTTCTACAACCACAACTGTTTTTTCTGTCCCACAATATTTATTTTACCCTGAATGTTTATGAGCCAGTGAAACTCTACACCTGCACATCTGAGAGGCCTTGAGCCACTCTTATTTTCAGGTAATAATAGATAGAGGTAAGAGTTCTGAAGCAGGTGGGTGTTCTGCGTTTAGTTCCTGATGTTCGAGCTCTATTGCTCTGACCAGGCTTGTAATTCTTCATGCAGAAGAAATAAACCCAGCAAAACAAATGTTCCTTATGTTAACTTTAAAAAAAAAACCAAAATATCCACCTCCCCCAAACAAAAAGGTAGAGGCTAAATCAAGACTTTTCGCCAGCAAACCAAAAGGCCCTCATAGACATCCCTATGAGGCTTGCAGAATTTAGTGCTTATTTCCAATAGTAAAAAAGATGAACTCTAGTAACTTCTTGAAAACACACGATTTGTATTATATGACCTACTCTTCTTAAATAGCACAAATGAAACCAGTGTTAAAGTTGTTTTCGCAAACACCTGTAAAACTGTTTTATTTCCAAAGGCATAGATTAGAAGTAAATTCCTTGTATGATTTTGTAAAGTGAGAATAAAACAAGAAGATAGGAAACTTAAACAGTTAACTTCAATAAATGAAGTCTTGTCTGATGATAGACAGAATAAGACAAAAGTATTTAGGAAAGAACTTTCCTATATGTTACTTGTACACACGAAGTATTTCTGTATATTATTAAAGTTAAGTGTGTCATTTAATGACAATGGAATTGTAGTTTCAAGTTACTGTGAAGTGTGTGATCTCTACAAATCAAGTCATTGTCCTTTGCATTTGAAAATTGTGGTGGGAGACAAATTACACAGCTTAAGCAATGGTTTTCTCACAGCTGATTCTAGTCATGCAGAAGTTCTTCAGAGTTCTTAATACAATTTCCTCCTCACTCAAAAGAAGTTGTCTAAAAGTTACCATGGTGGTGAAACAGTATGAGTTAATGAGTCTAAACCTGTACTGCTTCCAGTTAAAACATTCTTCTGCAGCTGAAGTGAGGATGACCAGGTCTTAAGGATACTTACTTTCTTCTTTCCCCTTCTGCTGTGATAGTTGGAAGTGTTTTGTCTGTAAGCTATTAGCTCAAACTTGTTTCCTTATTTCTATAGACATGTTATCCATGTAGGCTCCATTCTCAGTGGTTTATAACATAAATGGGACATCATTAGAGACAGGTAGGGAGCTGGAAAGGGAAATGTGTTTTAATGAAAAGGATATAAACAAAAAAAAAAAGAGGGAAAGGGAGTAGAGGAAAAAAGTAGATATGGGTAGGAAAGGAGAAGGTGAGCAAGTAAAATGATGTGGTGATACTATGTCATGAGAGGTCTAGGCTCAAGACAATTTATCAATCATATCTGTCTAGAGAATCAGCAGCATCAATAGCAATCATTCATAAAATTCTTTTCTTGGTGATATCTTGTTCCTTTCATTATTTTCAGGGCTTTCTCAAGGCTGCAGTAAAACCATGCCTTTTGACAGCTGTTACATATTATGTGAACTAGAAGGAGGGTAGTTTTGCAGAACTGCTGTGAGTAAAAGTAGCAAAACCATGTGATGGTGCCAATTATGAAGACTCTTACAGTTAATAGAAAAACTCACATTGCTATTCCAGTGGTTGGGATTGACATTATAGTCAATATGAATAAATACTTAGAGCAATACAGAAGGACAGTGTTATTTTACATCGTAATTTTCTTGTCTTTAGTTTCATTTCAAAGCAGAGGAGTCATACTGATTAAGAGGACTTTGCCATTAGGTATCTGATGAGTAAAAGTCATAGACTATAGTCAAAAGATACTTAATGCAATGAAGGACAATATATGAATTATAAAGAGATTTGCAGAGAAACTGACTCTCTTAGGGCTCAGTCCCACAAAGCTGTTGAGTGTGGCAATAAAGTTAGCAGAAAACTTGGAAGCCCGTTACATTGACTGATGAGTCATTATCAATAAAATGTAGTGGGAAAAAATCATTATTTTACTATCATCCTCTTTTTTTTTTTTTTCATAGGCAGAAGATCTGTAGCAAAAAGACATGATGGTAGAGCACTATCTTACCTTTTTACAAATATTTAACAAGTCAAATTGTCTGGGAAGAGAAGCCAAATTAAACATTACCTAACCCTACAGTGGTTTAGAGTTGGTCACGGATGTCCTAGAAGAGAACACGCTGAGATGCTTCATGGCCATAAAGCAAATGTGCTGCCCTTGATAGTAAAGCCACGACTGGAAGCAGTTCAAACTGGAGGTTTTACACAAGTTATGTGAAATGCAGCTGCGCAGCATTTCTAGAACACTATTACCAGAGATGCTATTTAAATGAAGGGTGATCCTCCACAGGACTGAAGGACCAATGCATTTAACTAGCCAGAAGTGAGTCCAAAAAGAGGAACTGTAAAAGAAAAATAATCAATGGGCCCGCAAATTCATTACTTCTTTATGTCAAATTGCTCGCACTCTGCAGCATTTTAAGAGCTTGTGGGTTTTTTTTTATTTTTAAATGGGATAAGAGGATTATGAGAGAGGCCTGTTCCTCCATTCTGCTTAAGTGTTACAAAGTTTTAAAAGCAAGAATGTGCATTCCCAAACTACAAATTCTCTCCTTAAGTGGCATTAAAACTCAAGAAAAGCAAAACCAGCAGCAAGAGAGAGTGGAACTCACAGACTGACAGTAGTCAATCTTGTCTGCTTTTGCTGGAGGATTGTTTGTAGAATTAGAATGAAAACTCTTACCTGTACAAAAAAAGTTTTTGTCAGGGCTCTTTCATCCATTCCCATTGTCTCTTTCTTTAATTCCATAGAGAAAAATAATTTACATTTAAGAATGAATACTTATCACTGGTGTTCCTTTACTTTAAAAGTTAATGTATCTTTTTTTGAATGTTACCTGTTAACTAGGGTTAATATAATTAGTTACTCTTTGGTCTTCTATTTTGTTTTTACAAATTCTATTTTTCTAGGTGTTGTTAATGCATAATTTATTCAGGCTGGGGTAGAATATTTGTATCAGGGAGATGGCATTTTACACCAGAGAAAACTATGCCTCTTAACATGTATCATCATGTTAAGTGAATGTTATCATCATGTTATGTGAATTCTGCATTTTAAAGTGCAAATAGTGCTTTTAATTCTGTGAATTCTGTACAACAGGAAACCAAAAAAATGTCTTTGAAATGAATGATTCCATGTCAATGATAATCAGAGAGGGGCCGATCCTACAGCAAGTTACTGGTGAACATTCACAGGCATTGGTTATTGTTTTCAGGAATGTAGGCAGAAAGTGAAAATTCTAATGAATTCTTACGTAAATATGTAGCAATGCAGAAATTTCAATTCAAGAGGCCTTATAATAAAGTGATCTTTCATTGCTGTCAAAATTGCAAGGGCTATAGAACAGTGTGTTATGCATTCCAATCCAAGTATCAGGTAAACGATGAATGCTTAAGAGAGTATGATTCAGCGTTCATTGAGGTAAAGGGAAATTTTTATTTTGGTAGATCAATGATTTGATCTGAGATTGAAACTAGAATGGTTTCTGTAAAGGCATTAAGAATAGTTACACTTTTTTATAATGGTGCAGTAGTGCTGGGCATTTTCTGGATCTGCCCCATGGGTATGTTTACTTGTTTTTTGTATGCTAACTTAGAGACCCAAAATGCCACCTATCTTCATACCTGTCATGTCATCAGCATATTCCAGACACGAGCCATCTGACTAGAAGAAATTTTCTGTGGCAGAACTGAGCACTGAGTACTCAGATGTGGCAGTTATTGTATTTCTAAGGGTTATGGATTATAATATGAGAATATCATACAAAAAGAGCGTTAAGATGGATCTGAATTAATAGAAGAGAGGACAAAGGAAAACACAAGCAAAGGCTGAAGGGAAAGGTCTGCATAAATGAGAAGCACTCGTCATGGTAGATCTTATCATGTTTCGTCTCTTGAATGTGCGTGAAGAATGAATGAAAATGAAAAAAAAATCAGGAGATAATTTTACTTTTCAAGAGGTTAAAAAGTAAAAGGAAAATACAGCTATGTCATGCAGAACAAACTTCTCCCGGTCTCTTGCTAGGGAAGACATGCATTCGCAGATTTTTTATCTATCCCTGTAAAACCACAACACACAGTTGGAAGCGCAACATAGATCCCAGAATTAGGGGAGAGACAAAGTGAAGAAGCAGCTGCCCTGAACTGTCAGCCGTACTCCTGCGTTACTTCATGCTCAGCTGAGTTGCTAAGATAACCAATCTTGCATGGGTTGAATCCAGAGTGTTTCCAAGAACTGAGTTAATTAGTGAAATATCCTGAAGTTAACTAACTCCCCTGCCAAGAAATGGGCTCTTCCATTTTCCTCACATGATTATCTAGGCACTTTCACTTTTCCATATATAGGAGCAGCTCAGGGACTGACAGATCAGGCTAGGTAGGGATACAGGCTTCAGGCACATGCATACTCCTTGCATGCGTACACAGATGCAAGCACATGCTGATTTCACACACTGAAATTCAGGGTAGAGCAAGAGGTAGTAAGCGAAGACAGCAATCGTCCTGCTGATAAAGAACCTTCTCCTTTAAGAGAAGGCACGAAAGGCAGAACTCTTCAACCACCGTTTATAAGAATCCATCAGGAAAAGCATCGCAGTCATGAATGGGCCAGTGGATGGTTTATGTGATCACACGCTGGATGATGAAGGGGCTTTCATGTTCACATCGGAGTCGGTGGGAGAAGGACATCCAGGTAAGAAACCAGCTCTGGCAAATGTGTAAAAAAATTAGTATTTTCATTTAAAATGTTTTAAAAGCCTGAAGAAGAATTCACCCGCTATTAATCTTATTATAGAAGTTATTTGTAGTAGAGTGCTTTTTACTTTATTTCTATTGGACCTTGTCCATATAGACTATAGAACCGCTATAACTAGGATGCTTCCAACAGGAGCTTACGTGCCTTTGCAGGGTGTGTGTTACACTGAGGAGGGTAGTGGGGTGTATGGTTGCTGCTCCTTCCTTTTAATCTGAATTTCTTCTAGTATTACTGTGCATTACTTACTATATCTCTGATAGACTCAAGTTTCACATATGGAAAAGAATGCATAGCTTGCTTCTCAAGTTCTGTATCTATGGACCCCGTGAGACTGTCCTGCATGTATGCTGTGCTCTAAAACTGTCACACACGACAGGAGTATCTTTAAGCAGGCTATTTTAAAGCCTTTAAAAATCAATGGTCCCAGCAGCTGTACATGGCACAGTTGCTGATTTGTTTCCCTCATTCCATCATCTGATGCAATATATGGAATTGCTTAAGCAAATAGTGGACAGTTATTTGCTAAACTTTATGTATGGTCAGCAGAGCTTAGTTCAATTTTATTGAAAACAAATGTTCGTCTGCCATAAACATGGACCTTATGTCAACAGCAAGTGTTCCCCCAAATGAGGCCAGGGGACAATAGACTGTTTGATGTCCTGAAAAGTCTGTTTATTTTAGAAGCTGATTTGTGTCCTGTACCTTTTGCTAATAATCAAGCTTTTTCAGGTCTGTACTTGTGTTATGTGAGTAAATCATAAATGGGTGGAATGACAGAGTATAAAAAGTTCAGCAGTGAGAATTTTATGTTTATAATTCTGATACTTATCTGTAATATTAACGTATTACTGCAGATCAAATCCATGGCTGATGCAATTGAGTACTTCTCTGTCAATGTCAAGGCAGCTACATCAGGTTAAGCCAGTCGGGGTTCTTTCTGACGTAACACAATCAGAAAATGACAACAACATTTGGTCCTTGGGACATAGTTCCCATCCCAAATTTATATATAATTATATCCAGCGTCTGTCATGCAATGCAGTTTCATAGGAAAAATAACATTATACAATATGGTTATTTTCAATTGATGATGGTATTTCCAAAGATGACAGGTCACAATTTATGCTACTCTAATCATTATTTTTAATCCCCCTAGGGCAGTAATAGGTTAAGTCTCAGAACAGAAAGAGTTCAATTGAGTCCTCAGGTTTAGCTTTGTCCCTTGGTTTCTTTCCTTTACCAGTTCTCTTTTTGTCTTGTTTCTCGTTTTAGAGTCTGGCTTATTTTTTAGTTCTTATTCACATTCCCTTCTTTATTTCCAGAAACTCTATTGGCGTTCAGTGGACGTTCTTCTGAGACCCATGAGCATTATTTTCCTCCTGAGCTGAAATATTCACAGGCCTTTGATAAACGGTGTTACCGCTGGTTAGGTTTGTGTACAGCCGCTCATCTGGCAGAGATTGCCGGGTCTCTGGGTACTGTGAGAGCCGAAGTGGCAACCTGAGAGGCTTGAGTGGGAAACTGAAATTTACACAAGACATTTTCAAGACTGTGATGCTTATACTTTCTTAAACAGCCTAGGTCTTCATGTAGGGAACTGAAAACCCAAACGCCTGTGATGAAAGAAAGATTTTCCAGAGCAAGGGAGGACAGGTTGACAGTAAGTAAATTCTTGTTCCTGAGCACAGCCCAGCAAGAGGTCTTAATTGTCTCAGTGATAGCTCTAGTTTCTGACAGCAAATTGATCGCCCTTACATCCTAGACAACCCCCCTTTTCCCTGTCTCTGTTTTAACATGGGCAATTGTAGGCTTGCCATTAGGTTTTAATCACCCGGGAAGATGTTGGCTATTTCTTAAAATGGGGTCAGGTGTCTGGGGCTGTGGTTGGGCTTCTGACGTTAGCGGTAGCACTAGAATTTTATTGTGAGTTTTGAGTTCCTCTGTTTGATACCAAATGGATAATTTGCGTGTTCTTGATTATTTCTCTTCCGTATGTGACAGTATAATTTTGCTAGAGGGCATTATGTGAAGTAAAGATCCTGAATCAGATCTTTGTCTGGTGGAAATTTGAATTGTCCTGATTATATTAGCTGAGGACTGAATGCTTTAATGGAGACTTCCTTCTTAATAAGTAAAGCAGTAGAAATTACATGCTTACTTATTTGGATATATAGAGAACTGCCTTATACCTGTGCAATGCCTCACAGTTGTGTGTCACTGAGAAGCCCAAATTCCACAGAAGCAAGTAATAGCTGGCAATAATTAACATACAGGTATTACCTACGTTCCCCAAAGACTTAGTAGAAGACTCTGTTTATCCTGTCTTCTCAGTCTAAATTCTTCAAAATCACTTGGGTCTAAAATTTGGGACTTCTGTCTAGGTCTTTAATCTTGCAATTTAGTGGGGTAAATTACAAATTCTCTGAAGTTTTATATGTAACTTCTTAATTTCAATATAATAAAAGCACATAGATAGCAGCATGGGGAAGAGAAAGATTTCATATTTTTTTTAGGTAGCTGTTTATTGTCACTGCTCCATTTTGCTTTGTCCAGTAGTGTCTGTCTGTGCTACACAATGGTTTCACTGTGCTTTGAAAGGCATAGTGTGTTTCTCTGATCCATGATGTCTTAGAGGTGCGAAACCGCTTAAGATTAATTCCTTCCCCTATGTGGTGTGACTTCAGGTGGAATTGCTTGCAAACAGAATGTCATTCAGTTTTACAGTAAGTGTGTGTACATATATGTCTATCTTAAAAATATAAGAGAAAACATCTGCTAAAAGCACCCTTGCATTTTCAACCGTGTTAAAAAAAATATGTTTGTATTATGGATATTCATGGAAAAAAACTACAAAAGAAAAAACCCAAACAAACAGAAAATGCAAATCTTTCCAGCAAGTTGATGCTTGCATGTCTTATGTGTCATGTTGTATATACGTAACAATATCAAACATATACTTAACAATATACATAATACTTCAGTAAACTGTGTATTGAACAAAGAGAACAGAGGTACAAGATATTTAAACAGTGTAGTGTTAATATTGAAGTACCACTGCAGTTATCAACTAGGACTCCTCAAGAGTCTTTTAAATAGGAAAAATGTAATACAGCACAATCCAGCTATTCATAGTCTTTCTAGTGAAACTTTTTTGGTGGAAAGCTTATTTTTTCATGAAGTGCTCATGATAAGTATCTGATTTTCTTGACTGTTTTAATTTTTTACCAGAAAACTGAGAATTCCTCAGTTCATCACATTTTGAATATATAATTTCACATTCTAGTTTAATTTTTTTCTGTTGATATAAACAACATATCCTTAAAAATACCTAATTATATTTTTACGATCACAGGTTTTTAAGAAAATCAACATTACCTTTTGAAATGTTCAATGTTAGTTATATTTACTACACCATCAAAGCCAAAAGTGTGGTTATAGCTCTTTGTTCTGCTTCAAAGGGCAGAGATTTTTTTAATTAAATTTTCAGTAGTTACTGCTGCTCATAGATTTTTTTTGTGTGTATGTGGTGAATCCTTGAAACTGAATTATTGGGGAGGCCCTGACAGCTTGCAGATGTCATGGCTTGTGTTAGGCTTTTACATATTTGAGATTCACATCACAAACTTACGTCCAACTATCTAGAAAACTGTGAAGCTCCTTCCAATTATTGGAGATCACTTTTGTTGTTGCGTTCCTTCTCTACTTCACAATTTGTCAGCTGGGCACTTGAGTGGGGTTTATCATCAGCTCCCCTATACTCATTCATTCCTTTTATAGTTAGCAAGAGCAGCTTTACAGCTAATTGGCAACTCTGCCATAAGGTTGGGTCTGTGGGATGATTGGATTTCATGAAAAGAATTCATGGTTATCTAATACTTTTCTACTCTGTCAAGAAATCCTCAGCCTAAACATCCCTTTTGCAATATTCATGCTATTGGATGAAGGTATACATGAACTGAATTCTTACCTATTGTGTCATTTTTTTAGACAGTAACACCTCACCAGAGGTGGACCATTATGCTTTCCCTGTTTCAAAATACAAGGAACGAAAAAAAGGAAATATTGGACAAACATAACCAGTCACATTTAGCAGCTAATAAGAAAAATGGGACGGCTGAGAAGAGAAATTTAAATAACAGAATGAAGAGTGCACAAAGCTGCTAAGCAATGCTAAAAATAGAACGCCTGGTTTTACTTTACACCAGAGACCTTTAGTAACAGACATGCCTTTAATTTAATGCATTAATCATCCAATCACCCAGCTAGATTTCTCTTTCCAGTCTTGATAGATATATCTGTATCTGTATGTGGATCTAGTTGCACTCGAACTGTTGGTTGTTGCACCAACAATCACATATGACTGTTAGCTGATTGTCAAACTGATTTGTTTCAGCCTATTTTAATCTGAAGATATGCTGTCAGCATAGTAGATTAAATTATTCTAATTTATTATTTTAATTGATTAAAATCTCACATAGATTTTAAAGACTGGAAGGGACCTCTGGTATATAATCTAGTCTGAATTCAATACACAGGTAATAATATTTCATGCAAGAATTCTTCAAACATGCCAGTAAATGATGGTTGAATTTTATTGATACCTTTTAAAAAGATATCCAATTTTCATGTAGAGATTTGAAGGAACAAGGAATCCTGCACACCTCTAGATGGATGGTTTCGATGGCTCTCATCCTTTTAAGATTTTCCTTTTTGAATCTATCTGTCTCTCTGATTTCCAGCTATCAACTGTAGTTACATTATTGTCCATCTCACAAAAACTTGTCCCTCAGCATATTATTTTTAGGTTCTTAGAGACTGTGATCCCAATGCCTATAAGGATTTTTGCTGGTAGGTTGCCTTTCCTTCAGCCTTTCAAAACTTGATTGAGTTTGATTGATTTCATCCTGCAAGACAGACTTTTCTGATTTGGGGGCATTCTTCTCAGTCTGTCTTAAACCTTCCCGCAGCTTCTGAATGTCATCTTTGGAATACCACCACCAAAATCTAGTATTTTGTAGCAATGCCACTAATAGTATTGTATGGAGATATTTTCATTTCTATGGATGACTTTTCACCTGGTTTTCTATCATGGTCTTTTCAGAGTAACAGTTTTGTAAGCAAAGTTTCCCCTTCTGTAAATATGGACTATGCTTTTTGATCATGAATGTTTGATTCTCTGAATGTGTTACTTCTCTGAGAGGGAAGCAAAAGAGCTGCTTTTCTGTCTACCAATATCCATGAAATACTGTAGATACTAATGATACAGTTAATGCAAAAAGACCAACCAAACCAATATCCTGTTAAATCTTCACTCGATGCTTTCACTGCGTACTATGACTAGTGCTCCCTTGAGACATTTAATGAAAGTTTTAGTTCATAAATTAATTTCAACCACAGCATGCAACACCAACGTAAGGTTCTTTGTACCAGAATAGGTGACACAAGGAGAAATGGGAATGAATTTGTCATTGGTCGCCTGTGCTCTTCTTACTTGTTTTGGAAAGAATGCATATATCATCCCTGTATGTGCCATACAGGGAATTTAGACAAACATGGGACACTGGCATCTAATGCAAGTGAGACATGCAAGCAAGAACCTAATAAAGGTTATTCCTGGCATAGAAACTCTGGGTGGTGAAAAAAAAAGACTACAAAGCATTTCCAATCACTAGTTTACTGCAGGGCATTGGACCTGCACTAAGAAGGTCGTCTTATCCCAGTTGCTCTGTTGTCCCACCCAGGTAATAAAAAATTACGTATTTTCATCAATAATTTTTGCTTTTATGCTTGAAAATATACCTTTATAAAAATGGAAACTTTGAAAAGAGCAAGCAGAGAAACATTCTAATCACTCCTGCCACCTTTGTCCCAGTCTTGCTAAACATGGTTCATTTAGAATTCTAAATAAATTGCAAGAATGGAGTCTGATTCCTGGTTTTGGTGATAGTTGTTCTAAATTTAGTAATCCATGTACAGTTCTTGCAAGGCTGAAAGTTCCAATGCAGCCTACATCTGCTAGTTTTCTTTTGTGTTTGTTCTTTTTGTGTTGAAGTGGTTAACATGGGAGGTAGGAGAGTCAGAATCACATTAATTCTCTAGTCTTTGATTTTTCCTTTTTAGATAAATGGAGACCTTCCTCATGACAATAAATGAGAATTTATTTTGACTTGAGGTTAAATGTATTAAAAGGATCTAATGACATACTCTTGCAAAACTTTGCTTTCCAACAGATTGTGTTGCAAATGGCAAGGCAGGAGATTATTTTGCCACACAGCATGTTATGGCAACACCTAAACATAGTATGCAATACTAGACTTTTTTTTTAAGACCAATAAAATTAAAATGTATGAGAAAAATTACCATTTTTGTGTGGAAGGCATTGTTATGGGTGCTGCCCTTCTGTGTTCATGAGATTAGCTACATTATTTGATTAAGATTCATTATTCATTTAAAAGGTAGAAAAGAAAGAAAGAAAGAAAATGAGAAAAGATTATTATGATAAGCCTGAACTGAAACCTTTGTATTTGGGATATAACTGAAGATATACTCAAGATTTACCTCAGGTAAACTTTGGTTGGTAACTGCTTCTTGCTTGTGTGTGTGCTGCTCAATCCCTTGCCTTAGGTGGGTGGCAGGGATCATTAGTAGATGGCATTGCAGGATGGTAGGCACAGGTGAGAAGTAGCAAACCCAAAACAAGCTCTTGACTCTGTGCTGTGCATTATCTGTATTGATCTAAACACTTTCTCAGGCTTTACCAGCTGTGTTGGTCGGGTTCATTCTAGATTTCTGTTGGAGAGATGGAAGTTGTAGGTGGAATATCACCTTCTTGTTAGAATACTTCTGATGTGGAGTGCGTGCTGTATTGGCTTGTGGTGTTAGAGAAGGAGAAGGCTGGGAGTAAAGCCTCTTAGCCTGTCAGGTAATTCTATGCATAACATACTTGTTTCACACTGAAGTGCAGAAAAAAACTACAGGTAAAGTTGTAGTCACCGTTAGTTTACAACAGTAAGTAAATTCCCTATTGTGTCTACTGACTTTGCTGGCAGGATGTTTCATGTCTTTCTATTTAGCTTGCTTAAATACTCCAGTAATAAGCCATAAAATAATTCCTTGCTGAAATGCCTACCTATTCAAAGTGATGCGAACAGTCCATGTTTTGTATAGAGTCCTATGGTTTTGAATCACAACTTTGATGTCTTGCAGATAAAATCTGTGATCAAATCAGCGATGCTGTACTAGACGCCCATCTCAAACAGGACCCGAATGCCAAGGTTGCTTGCGGTGAGTTGTTTGCTGCTTTAAGTCATCACCCAGTCACCATTCTTTTTTTTTATGATCTTTGCAAAGACCTTGATGCTATCATTTGGTAACTCAATTTAATCTCAAAAAATTGCAGAAGAATTAGTCTTCAAGAGAAGGAGACATGGGAAGAAACAGTAAAAGTTTGTATACAGACTGAAGCCTAAGCAGGCTGTAGAAGGGTAGGATAGTTAATTTTGTGTGTGGACTGAATTTGCCTGGGAGAAACGGATTTTGCTTCATTACAGCGGATTTTTGAAAGACTATTTGAATATTTTGCTGAAAAGTTAATTTACTGTATTTAATAAAGTACTATTTTTTTAGTCCAGGTCCCCATAACTGCTTGTTTTTTGAAATCTCTTCAGAAAGAGTTGTACCATAAACTCTCAGGTTCATGTATTATGTAACTAAGGTCTGTCTTCAGATTGTTCATCCTGGGACTGGAGGCAAGTTTTCAAAATAGTTGACCACTGATGAGTTTTATTCATCCTCAGTATGTACGGTGGAGTGATTAAGTGGATTTAGAAATCACAACCTAATGTTCTATTTCCCTAAAATCTGTGCATGTCACTGAATCATGCTCAGTGTTTTGAATTTCCCATTTGTAAATTGCATGTAATAGCCCTTTCCTTACTTTCAGACTATGGTGAATACAAAAAGAATTTCTTGTAGAAGAGGCTAATAATGCTAAAAATATGGGTAGAAAGGATTTTCTCTGTATATACCAGTACCTCTGGGTATAATCTGGGTAAAATCTGGTATAAATCACCAACATCACAAACATAGTAATTTGTCTCTGTGGGATGGGTTATTTTGCTGTTGTAATCCTGTTTTCATCTCTCTTTTCAGAGACAGTATGTAAGACAGGAATGGTGTTGCTTTGTGGGGAGATCACATCTCGTGCTATTGTGGATTATCAACGAGTTGTCCGAGATGCAATTAGACATATTGGCTATGATGATTCAGCTAAAGGTTGGTGGAAAAACTCATGAAATCCTTGAGGAGCAAGCAATAGGCAACTGCAGAACAGGTCTGTCACCATTTCCATAGATGGGCTTTAGTAAGCCTGATAAAAACTGAATATCCTGTGTGAATGCTGCTTACATGGTGCTACGTGATACACTTTCTGGCTTTATCCCAGTAAGTAGAAAAACCCTCATGTATTAACTAAAACTGAAAGGGAGTAGGCAGAATATACTTTGAACTGTGATATTAGGCCAGAATAGTTAACTGCAACTTGGGCCACAGAATCTGCCCACTCCTCCAAGCCTGCGAGAACTTAAATCTTGGTTATTCATTTGGCAAGCCAATTGATGCACCTTGGTGCAAAAGGGAGGGAAGAAGAAACCTAGTTCATTTTGTTGTACCCTTATATATTTGTACTGTAGTAGCATCTACAAAAGGTGTAAAGCAGGTTCTCACTGTGCAAGGTGCTCTGTTGCTCTGAACAACTCCTACCCTGCGGAGTGTGCAGCCCAAATACAGTTTGTATAGTATACAAATGATAAGAAAGACAAAATGCTTTATATACCAGGCACATTTCACTTTCTGATTTGCAATGTCTCTATTTATACTTTACAAATATTCCAAGTTTACTGTTACAGTGAAGTGTATCTTTCAAGAGCTTTCAGTTAAGAAAAGTTGTTTCCTGCAGTCCTTTAATTGCTATTGAATTTACAGGGACATTGTGGTGGGAGAATATTATACCAGCACATCTGCAGGTTACCTCCACCATCAATTAACAGCAGTGCTTTCAGAAAACACTGGCAAATCTAGTAGGTCATAAATCTCCTTTTTATCCTAACTGCCAAAAATGATAAGGGGAGATGCAGTGACCCAGTAAAAAAGCATTTTCTATGCAGAAGTAAAACAAAAAGCTAAAAAACCCAATTGCACACAGAAATATAACTTTTCTTCTCTACATAGCCTACGTAAAAGAGGGTGAAGAGCATTCTTCAAGTGGATCACATGCATATGGACGTGTATGTATGTTGTACTGGCTGAACATGAGTTTGGTCAGCAGCTGCCAGTAGCTACAGTTCTAGGAAAGGTTGGATTTGGAGAGAAGCAAGTTGCTATTAATATACCTAGGAACAGGTGGAAAATTTTGCCACAATCTTCTGTAAGTCTTTCAGTTTCTTTTTAAAATCTTCCTTTTGTTCTTTGAAAGTAATGTAAAGTAAATTCCCACTTCCAGATTTGCTGTGAGACTTGAATCTGCTTTTTTCTCTGTTTGTGGCCCTGGCATAAACTCCCATGAGAGATCTAGGTACAGACACTGTTTTACATGTATTGCAAAAAATGTATCAGAGAGCCTTTGGTTGCTGAAAACATCAGCTCCTAGAAATTTACATAGAGGTTTTTAATACTATTTATTTGGGAGAGGCTCGTTATTTACTTTTCTGACTAGTTTTCTGCAGTTATCAATTCATAGTCTGAATTGGCTTGGTGCAGGGTGCCAATGCAAGAGAAAACAAGCAGTAACAAGCAATAAAGGCAACCCTATATACCTCACCCCCTCCCAAAAGAGTTTCAAGTGTTGTATCAAAAAAAAAAATTAAAATAGCAGTTAAGTTTTGAGTTCTGAACACAGTATCTTTCAGAATGAAAATTTTGCCATATGGTTCCGTGTTACTTTGTTTAATTGTGACAGAAAAGCTAATTCACCACTACTGTTTTTTTCCAAATAGGCTTTGACTACAAGACTTGTAATGTTTTAGTGGCACTGGAACAGCAGTCACCTGATATTGCCCAAGGTGTTCATCTACACAGGAATGAAGAGGATGTTGGTGCTGGAGATCAGGTAGACATAACATCACATCTAAAATGTCAAAGCTGTTTGAATGGAAAAAATTTACCCCAGATTATTTTCCTATTCTCTAAATCATAGAATCATAGAATCGTCTAGGTTGGAAGGGACCTTAAAGATCCTCTAGTCCAACCATCAACCTAACTTTAAAAAAGAAATAAATAAGAAACAGGAATAAAAATTACTAAACCATATTCCTCAGGACCATGTCTACCCATCTTTTGAACACCCCCAGGGATGGCGCCTCAGCCACTTCCCTGGGCAGCCTATTCCAATGCTTGATAACCCTTTTGGTGAAGAAATG
>JAOXJM010000002.1:12298878-12311322 GCA_026413425.1 Tringa solitaria
GGGACCTTAAAGATCATCTAGTTCCAGCCCCCCCCCCCCACGGGCAGGTTTGGTGGGCAGGGGAGGACAGTGTGGAGGCTTGGCAGGGGCAGGGGAGTGTGACGGTCTTGGGCCGTGACTCTGAAACCTGAATTTTACAGTTGGGGTCAGTCAGTCACACACCCAGCACCCGGGCATTACCCAGATAATTGCATTAATTGGCCCGTAAGTGTATAGGGTAGAAATGACTGAACTTTTGTGGCAATTTTGCTAGCTATTCAGCTTTTCCTATATAAGGATATAAACCTGTGAGGTTTGCAGATCCATGAAAAAAACCAAACCCAAACTACAAATAGAAATACCACGCAGTTGCTGATGTAATATACACGGAGCCGGTGTGCAGTTGGTGATATGACATACACACCGAAAACAGGTTCATGTTCTTGGAACTATTTTTCTTTTGGTTATTTTTTTTTTCTTTTCCCCTCTTTTCTGCTGCTGTTGCTTCTTTGTTTAATCTGTATTTAATAACTCCAAAGCTGGAAATTGGAAACCATAATTTGCTCTCCTTACCAAGTAGCAAAACTCTGCATGCTACGGGATGTAGAACACATCCCCTGGTCCAAATCTGTTAAACCATCATTTGATGTTCTGAGCTTTCTCTTGGAGCGTGACATACAGGGTTGAGCCCTGAAGGTAAGTTTTCCATATGACTGTATATATGTGTGTGAGAGGGAGACAGCCAAACACAGGCAGATGCGGGGGCAGGGAGAGAGCAAGAGGGTGCAAGGGTGTGCATACACTAAACATGTTTACAGTAAACCAGTTAATCTGAAAAAGTCCCGGTGGGTTTGGCAGCAGCAGGGAAGCCAGACCGCCTCAGTAGGGCAAGGAGAAACCTCCCCTTGCCCTCCCTAAGCCGTGCTGGCAAACGCCCCGCTGGCTTCCCAGCAAGTTGGGCAATACGTGCATCCCCTTATCACAGCACTGGGTCGGAGCCAGGCACAATGTCCACACCATGACCCACAGACACGCAGTTTCGTGCCCGACTCCAGCTCCTCAGCCCTTAGGCTCCGCAAGCAACAAGTAACTGGCCCCTGGTCTCCCGCACACAAAATGCTGTTTGGCTCCTTCTTGCTGTGGAAAACTCTGGTTTTTATAAGTTCAGCAGTGCTTCTTGCAGGTAAGATGTTGCCATTCTTGACTATGACTAACAATAATTCAAAATAGTGGCTGTCTTAGGGAAATGAAGCATCCCACTTGGGAGCCCAGCCCTGGGTGGCCACAAACAGGGAATCAGATGGCTAAGTGTTTAGAATAAATCAATATTTGCACGTTTTATTCACATTTGAGACCTGATTGCCTCAGGTATACAAGGTAGCACTAGGGCTGCAGCATAGTGGCACAGTTTCCATAAACAGGGAGTGTTATGTGGTATTTGGGGTTTGCTCGTGTCAGAAGGGGTTATTAACCAGCTCTGAACCTGCTGCTTTTTGCCTTTTAGATTTTACTGAAATCGGAGCCTTTGCCAGTCCAAATGAATGTGAAAGTGTGACCATAGATGATGTGAATGAGAGCCTTGAGGTAAGAGGTTGGCTGCATCGGCCAAGCCAGGACCTGCCTTGCCCACACCTTCTGTGGTGGCAGGAGGAGCAGGGCCCTGCCGTGTCCGCAGGGCACAACCTGTGTAGTGCTTTTATGGCTTTTGCCTTACATGCGTAATGCTGTTTTCAATCCTACTTTCAAACATGAAGTGCTAAGTATGCTAAATACAAGCAAAGCCAGTCAGCTGAAAGCTTGTGCTTTATGGATTAGTGCCCCTGTCTCCTCTGGGCCCGGCATATCATAAGGGAGTGATCGGACAGTGACCCTTGAACATGGCAGAAATGGTAAAGCACTACCAGGGCAGAGCCTATAAAAAAAAAAAAAATCGGTAATATGTGGTTGAGACATTTTTCTGTAAAACAGCAACATGGGGGGGTCCACATATCAGTACAGACCATCAGCTTCTGCCTGGAGTATTGCTCTCATCACACAAAGAACAAAGGCTGAGGGCAGCACTTGCAGAGGAGGTGTTCTCCCAGTGGTTGAGAACTTTTTCTCCCCCAGAGGTTGGAATTATATTATTTTCTTTGTATGACTGCTGCCCATCACTTTCAACAATGTTTCTGCAAGCTTCAGCAAGAGAAGCAGACTTAGTTATTCATTGCTGGCTTCATTAGCTGCCGCTGAAAATTGGACTTGTACTTTTTCTTGCATTTGTGTAAGCTCAAAGTAACTGGTGTCCGTTATAATGCTGTGTTTGGCTGTGGAGTTTACCACAGCTCTGCATAGTCCATATATGTTCATAGGCACACACATATGGACTGAAAGCTATTTATACAGAGCAATAGCCAGATAAAAACACAGGAACTTTACTGTTTACACACATTCGCAAACATATATTTTACACAGGCAAAAAAAGACAGAAAGTCCACAAGACTCCAGCATTTAGAAGATAAGAATAACAATCAATGTTTTGTATAGAAAGACAACGCACACAGTTATTTATAAAGGCATCATTTCATATCTAGAAAAAAACAAAACAAAACCAACCCATACCAGTTCTTCATTTTGAACTCACTATAATGGAAAAATCCTACCTAGTCACTGTTTTCAAAAAGATTGTGGGGAAATCAGTGTTAATTAAGCTATATAATTTTCAAGCTCGTTCTTGTTCTGCATTTAAAAAAAAAAAAAAAAAAGAAAAAATGTTTGACTACTTTCCTAAATTAATTCCAAGGCCTTTTCCGCTTCAACTTAGCCTTTTTCTCCCCCGACTCCATAGAAATACTCAAAATGCTTTAAGGAAATGATTGCCAAGGGTGAGAAAGCTTCAATCAATTTCCTTGTGTGGACACTGCAAGGAGCCCTGGATCGCCTGCGGGCTGCTCAAGAGAAATGTGAGGTCCCTCCTGAACCGAACCGCTGCTCCTCTTTGCTGGGCGTTGAAGAAGCACTAAGGAAATTTTTTTTATCTATAGTCAGAGCGAGCTAAGTGTCTGCATTTCTTGCGGGGGAGGAAAAATAAGATAAAAGACACCTCAGCCACAAGGTAGAAAGCCGGGGTGCTTAACCACTGCGCAGGCAGGCGTGTGGGATGCAGGGCAGCACCAACGCACGGGGTGTCACCGTCCCCGCAGCCCAGCCGCCGATGCTGAGCAGCAGCCCAGGGACACGGAGGCAGCAGGGCCTGGAACTGCCTCTCCCGTGTCTGGGAAGAGGCACTTCAGTCGTATTTTTCCAAGAACTATTTGGATAGTTTTGGCCGCAGTGGTACTGACTGGCAGGGCTGTGAATCGAAATCCCGCTTCTAAAGTGTAACAGGGACTTCGCTGCCACAGTGGCAGGTGATGGGAAAAACTGGGTGTTGCCAAGAAAAACATAAATCTTTTTAAACGAGATAAAATGCTTACTTTGACCAAGTCAGCTAGTGGGGGCACTTATCAGCCATGCCCAGGTCAATGAGTATGCCTAGGCTTTGCTTGGGAAGGGGAGACTTCTATATTTTTCTATATTTACTTTCACTCTGATGTGTTTTCTTTTTTTTTTCTTTTTTTTTTTTTCCCCTAACCCACTGGAAAGTTTGCAAGCAGCTCCCTCCGTGCCCACTCCCACTAGCCCCTAGAAATGGTGGGCTGGTGTGTGTCACCATCGACAATGCTCAGTACTGCAAACCCATGTGCAACAAGGTAAACAGTCATGGTTTCCTGCTGGTATATTGCTGACCATTAATTTACAAGTGTTTATTGCATAATGTGTAGTTTTCCTTCTTATACTTTTTTTTTTTTCCTTTCTTTAGGGTAGGGAGAGGTTGTAGTATTTGTATTCACCTTCACTGGCTGAATGTTTTGTCATCTTACGGTTACCATGATGTAGCATAAGACACCGTTTGTTTGGTTTTTTCCTTATTTTTGTTTCCCAAGGGTTATGACTTTCAATTCCTCAGAAGAAGTAGGCTGTATGAAGTATGTGGCAATGCCACGGGGTTTTCCTGGACAACGCAGCTTGGTGGGGGAAAGGAACTGGCTGTTTGTAACCGTGAGTATTTCTCAGACACACCTGGTTGCAGGGACAGGAGGCTCAGTCTGTTTTGTTTAGAAAAAGGATAAAAAAAAAAGTTTCTCCTCTCTTGGTATGTGGGACATTGTGAGAGTGGACAAACTGCTGAACGAGAAGGCCACAAAGGCCTGGGCTGGTCAGCATCACTCTTTCAGCTTGGGATAGCAAATACAACATGTATGCAATGTTTGTGGGGAAAATACATTTTTATTTTTTTAAAAAAAAACAGTAAATAAGTATCATCTTGCCACAACCCTACGTTGCGCAAGGGCTGTGTGGCCTGCTGGGCAGACAGCAGTAGAACATAACTGCTGTTTATCTTGCAATAGTACTTGAAGAACCTCAGCAAAATTGGCCACCACCTGCAGTATTGGCTGTATGTACATACAATAAAACCCAGCCGCTGGCCCCCAGCCAGTAGCACTGCCTCTTTCATGTGGCAGCCCAAGGGTTTTAAGACTGCTTGTATTGCGTCCAGTGGGCAATCTGTGACCTGCAGCAGGCCGTCTGTCTCCGTTGTTAATGCCTTAATTTAAAAATAAATGTATGTATACATACACAAAAGGGCCAACCTATCTCTCCTTTGGTTAATGGAAAATATTTTACTGTTGACAGTGCCTTGTTGCTAGAGCAGTTGTTTCCCAAGGCTTACCAACAGCAATCATCTAGGCACTTTTATTCCAACTTAAAGTCTTTAGTCTGGAAAATGATAATGCCAATGCTTCTTTAAAGATCGGGACAAACGTAAGCTAATTCTGCTGCTTTTTTTTTTTTTTTTGGTCATTTTTGATCTTTCCAGCCTCTGACATTGCTATCAGTGGAGCTGAATCTGCCTATTTCCCCACCAACAGCACCTGTCTGCACACATTAGCCTTCACTGAAACTCAGACTGAGCAGCTAAACATCTTCCTCAAAGAGCTTGGTGAGCAAGGCATCAACGGCTCCAACCGTGACAAGGAGGCTGACTGTATCATCTGCGGTTAACCAGCACCAAAACTCTTGTGCCACCAACCAGCTCTCTGCAATTTGACGTGGGTATTTTGACAAGAGGAGCAGAACAGTGACATCAGTGTTAAGACATGTAAACATACAGCTTTTATTTCATTAAAGGACTAGAGATCGCAGTCGTAATCTGGCCTCAGCTCTTGGGTATAGGCTAAACCTAATCACATAGCTCATGGCAGAGGTGTTTCAAAGAAAAATCACTTTTAGGGCTTAAATTTGTCTAGCTGGAATTATATAAGAATTAGAGTTGTTTAATGGATGCAGTCATTAGTTAAACACAATAATTGTTATCAGAAATCATCTTCTGTCAGGGATCATCCTCACTGAGGAAAGGCCATACTTTTAGTTGCTTTTACAGTTGCCAACTAATCACGATTGTTGCTCTGATGACCATTAAAGCAACACAAGTCACAACAGTTACTGTCTGTAGGGGTATAATTCTTTATTCACACACCTGCTTGATTGGGGATTAAATCAGGCTGTACATACAGCTGTTCAAGTTGCTTGCATGTGATTTTCACGAGCTACAGACTTGTAGTTTGTTGGTGGGACAGGGTTTGCCTGTATTTAGCAGCTTGAGGACATCCCACAGAAAGATACAGCCTTTGGGAGTCAAAAAGTGCCCTGTGTGCTTCCTGTAACCTGACAAAATGACAGGAAAAATACAACATTGCCATCCAGTACAAAATGTGAGATCTAGGATTGCCCTAAACTAGCAGATGTGTCTTCTCTGTCAAAAAGGTGGAGGTGGGTGTTGAGGGACCTGCATGAGAAGCTCTCTGGCTAGCATGCTAGGGATCATTTTCTGTGTCCTCTGTTCAGCCCCTGTGGGGCTCTGGAAAAAAAGTCCTATTGACCCTTGGTTTGCTCTAACAACTACAGTGTCCACTCTGAGGGATCCTCGGCTAAAGTGTTCTTCTGCACTCACACGTCCTCATGCTCCCTGGGTGTATGTGGCACACAAAGCTCCGGGGCCTCCCTTAGCAAGAGGTTGTGGTTACCACAAGCTATGGCTTAACTTCGGTGGGAAAGTACAAAAGGAACCGAGGTCTGGTTGGTGATAGAGTTGGGACAGGCTGTATTTAAGGCCTTTTACATCCCCCCTGCGCATATATGTACTCTGGAAAACCAAAGCCACAGAATAGGAAGTATAAAGAGCAGAAAGCCCAGGCCACTGGCCACCGGGCACTTGGTAAAAGTGAAGACCGAAGACACCATAACACTAGAGACCCAGTTTATTTGTGGAGCTGCAGCTACAGAACAGACATGTATATGAATTATTACGAAATCTAAACAAAAAACTTAGTTACTACTTGCTTGGTTTTCGGTGGAACCCAGGCTTGGGGTTTTGTTTTAATTTTCTTCTGTTGAGCAAACTCTGACGCCACAGATGTGAAGACAGCCAGATCATCTGTTTGTCTTTCCTTTCTCTGCTTTACCTTTTCCCTATTCCTGTGAATCTCTCAGACACAGACAGCATGGTTATGTGATACATTATGTCTAATTGACCTTTACCTAATTAATCACTTGAATGATTCAGTTATAGAAAATTACACACTATCTTTCTGACTCAGAATCCAGTCATTACAAGCAAAAAAAACCATCGGTTGCTTTTGGGCCCAGAACCAGTCACTCACCTGACTATGAGCGTAGCAGACAATTACACCAACGAAGGGATGAGTTGGCTGTTTATAAGCTGTGAGGCAGTACCTTAACTCACTTTGTTGGAGATAAAGGTGCTTTAGTCTTAAAGAAAAGCAACGTTTTTATTCAATCACTGATGGGTTTGTTTATTTCTGGCAAACACATAATCTCTATCAAATGAAATAATAATGTCTTTGAGTCTTGCATTTCCAGCCAATTCATTACAAGCTGATGCTCAAATAAAATAGCTGAAGCACTGAGCACTTTCCATTATCATTTTTCTACTGGTGCTAAAAAACATTTTTCTCTGAGTTATAGTAAGCTATTCCAGTGATTTTCCAAACCAACAAAAAAAAGAAACCCAATATTGTATTTTATGAGGAAATCAAACCCATTGCTCTTGCAAACTAACAGAAACTGTTAAATCTGTGCATCAAAAATCCTGGTAATCAGCATCCCATAATGTGGAAGAATTGGGCTGGAAAGCTTTAATTTGATGTTGCAAGAATTTGATATTAAGATGGAGATTGATTTTTTTTTCTTTTTCATAAACTTTCAGAGAGGTAGTTTTGTTCTACTTTTTATGTATGAGAAAGGGAAGCTGAATCAATAAGCTTACACAACACAATTAAAAGCTAAAGGAAACCTAATCACATTATTTCCCAGAGTAAATTTGCATAATGTAATTCAGGCAAATAGTTGCTGTATGTTTGCATTAATGTCCACTGGGTGTCTGGCCGAGCATGTCTGAGCATTGGGCTGTCCCTCATGCTCCTGCCCTAACCCCAGGATGGGGATGGCTTTGTGTTCTGGGTCTCGGGATTTGCAGAGAGAAGAAAAGAAGTCATACAGAAGGAAAGAAAGGAAAACCATTTTAGGCCAGTAAGTTTTCAGATCAGACAAAAGCAGCACAAGATGCTTATTTATCGCACCGTTCTCTGTTGTTTTTTTCTAGGCTTCACAGTACAACCAGACTAAACCACTGCCTCCCCAGAGCACACCTCTAGCTGTTGGTACGTCCACCTGTATAACTGTCAGTCGCCTCAGCTGAAGGCCTAGGTAATATTTACAGCGTAACTACAGAAAGGCAGGCTTTCCTGATACTAGTTAAGGGAATACAATGCTGTATTATACTTGCTTCTCTTTCAGTCTTCTTTTCAGACCATCATAAAGCAAGAGATGAAGTCAGTCTAGGAACTAAGCCAACAACAGTAATTACAACGTAGCGAAAAAATGGAAGGCAAAGCGCTGAGAACCGTAGTACATGAAGACAAAATTATACACAATGTCCTTTCACAGGAACTTAGCAGCAATAGACTTGGAAGCCCATGGTTTTTGGATGGATCCTAGGCAGTAACAGCCATCCTCGGCGGTGTTACCGTCCTGAGCTGGGAGGCGTGACAGCCTGTGCCAGGGCTGGCTCACACCGAGCCATGCAGGGAGATCTGCGGCACACGCTTCATTCTCCAGATCACCACCACGGCGGGGGGCAGAAACATGAGAAAACTCATTATTAGCACAGCAGCAAAAATGACCAGCAGTATTTCCCATGGGGCCAGGATCGTTTCCACCATGATTTCCTCCATGTCAAGAGTCTGAAGCTGTAAAGCAAAAAATATACTGCATTACTTTCTTGCAAATAAGCTGTATAGATGTCTTTGGTCTACCCAGCATAGGGCCGCCAGCCTCTTTCACCTATTATTTTTTCATCCTGAAGAACAAAGACATTTTCGCTGGCTGCAGGCCCCAAAAGAGCTCCTGGTCTGTCTCTCTTTCTCTGTCCCCTTGAGAGCCTCCTTGGAACAACAGCCTGCCTTTCCCTTTTGGCTTGGTTGCAGACACTGATTCCAGTGTAAGACTCTAGGTCCATGCTGAAACACTGTTCCTGACTCTTGGGACAGCCTTTGTAACTTTCTCTTTAAAATTTTGACTTTTAAGGTCCCCTCACCTCCCAACTTAGACCATCATTACACAAAATTATCATTACAGTGACATGTATCAAAGCTAAAGCTGAGAATAAAAGGATAAAAGTACGAGCTTAAGATGCTGAGAGGTTTAACAGCCAGGCACTGGGGCATATGTGCAGAGCAGAAGCATAGCTAGTAAGTCTCAAGTCTATAGTTTTGCAAAATAGAAAGAGTAGACCAGTTAGGAAGGAGTTAAATCATGTTGGTTTTGAGACATGGAGCTGGGACTGTTAACAGGTCTGTCCTAGTTAGTCAAGGGCTCAATGCAATTCCTTCAGCCGCACACCTGATAGCCATAATGAAACCATAAGGAGGGTGAATAAAAGGTCGTAGCCAGGAACTAAGCAAGTTTTTTTCCCCCCACAACTTCTTGCTCCTGTGCTCTGGCTCTAAGGAGGTGTCCTGAGGGGCTGCAGTGCTGCCTTCAGCCTGGGAACTTGGCAGAGATGGCACCAGAAGAGATCTCAGGTTTGTCCATTACTTTTTAGACTGGGTGGTATACCGGGTTTCTGTCACTAAATTCTGATCCTTATGAGAAGGAGAAGGCTGAAACAGGGTTGACAGAATATGGTTACTTGGAGAGAGTAAAAGAACATGAGTATAAATGGGAGGCTAGTGAGCTACCAGCAATTTTGTACCTGGCTTAACAGTGTTAAAATTGCCCTTGGCTCAAAGTTTTTTGCTGTGGCAGCAGATGTTTGGTAACAATCCTAGAGAATTTAGGTAACAATATTCCTTAATGAAGGCTAGCAATCTGTTAGGCAGACTTCAGATGGAGTTTCTCTTGGCTGCTAAATGAATGGGACTCTGCTATTCAGTCAAACTTGGGCTCTCTGGTGCCTACCTTTCTTGTGTATGCATCTTCTCCTCTTGCTAGAGTCACTTCAGCCTTGTTTTAGAGAGAGAGAGAGACACAGAATGACAGTGGAAAACAGGTTCTCTCTCCAGGCTCGGTTGTGCCTGCCCAGGCAGGGTCAGTGTCTGCCTTGCAACAGTACCAAGACCTTTTGAGAGACCTCAGCTCTCAGAAGGTTGTGTCAGGTTTTATAGTTCAAATTAATGTCAAGTCTTGCAAACTGGGTAAAAGTATGGAGAATAGGGGTGAAGCTCCTCTATCAGAGCCTGGGGTGTGCTCAGGGCTGTGTCCCTACCAGCTAAGCCACATACCTGTGGCAGGATGGTCATTGATGCTGGAATGCTGCCCACCAGGTTCGTTCCCTGAAGCCAGCTGTGCTCTGTCTCTGGTGTCACCAGAGCTACAAAAGAGCTGCTTGGTTTTCTTTGGGTTTGGCTTTAGCCTTGTCAGGTCTGCAGCTCTGACTGGTGGGGCTGTGCTCTGAAGCTCATTAGGCTATGTCATATTCTGACCTTTCTTGTGGCACTTTTGATATTTTTTTCCTTCTTGCTCCTTTGCTGGTGGATGCAGGTAAGTGTGAGGCTGATCACAACCAGGGGAGGCAGCCGTGGGAGAAGGGATGTTTGTGCTCAGGGAGCTGCCTTGTGCTGCTTCATTGCTGCACTGGGAACATCAGAGGTGGGCCTCCTGTCCTCTAATTCAGTTTTCTTTGTCCATCAATTAATTCCTTTAAATACCTTAATTTCTGACTTAATTTGTGGACTCTTGTTCCTGCATTTTTCTCTGTCAGGCATTTTCTGTTAACTTCTTCCTTCAACTACTCTTGCTTCCTTCTTCAGCTTTCATTTCAATTCTTGCTGGCTGTTATTTCATTCTCTTCCTCATTCTTCTCTTTCAGTTTGCTGCAACACCCCTGTTTAGACAAGCAGTTATTCAGCCATAGTTTACATGGGAAATTCCCTGTCCTTGTTTTCTGCTCTAGTGATCCCTCACCAGGACCTGGCTAAGGGGAAAAAATCCAATGAGAGCATCCACTGCTGGTGAGGATGAGAGCAGAGCATTGCCCCTTTCCTTAAACCCTGGCTATGAGGGAAGGTTGCACCAGTTAGACTTCCACAAAACAAACTCCCAGTGATCTTCAGCTGAATTATATACCATGTTGTGTAAGAAACAGAGGTCTTAAGAGACACCCTGGATGCTGAGGATGAAAGAATGCTCTGTTCTCTTCCTCTGCTGAAGGTGAAGGTGGTCAAGAAGGTGAAGCAGACAGTAGAGGCACCATGGGGAAGGCAGCCCTCTACTTTGTCCTTTGGTGAAGAAGACATAACATGGCACTATGCTTAGATAAGGAATTGCTGTTCTGGTACTTGTACCGCTGGCAGTGAAACAGAGGTTGGACAAAACAGTCCTACATGTGTCTGTGGGGGTAAGCACTCACTGGGAGGCATTGTTGGGTTTCTGTCTGTCTTGGCTCTTCTGAGGAGCTGAAATGCTCTGCAGTCAGAAAATAATCATGAGGGTGACATTGCAGAAGTAATTGGGAAGTGATGGCAAAGTCTGTCATAGTGTGGAGACAGTTGCAAGGAGTTGAGGCTGTGTAGAAGGCTGTAAAGAGTAGCAGTTCATTTGCCAAGGGCCTTGTTAGCCTACTGGAGCTATTGACTACATTAGCTTTAGCTAGAAAAGCTGCTGATAGCTAATAGTAAGTCTTCTATAATGTCTCCAAACTACTAATTGTCCTTCACCTACCTATTCTGTGCTTTCACTGAGCACAGTTCTTGTGTTTTAAGGCTTTGGGCTCTCAGCTTGAGTGCTGCATAGCCCATGGTGTGAATGCAGCTTGCTTTGGTCTTTTGGGGACTGAATGCATCAGCAGCTCTTAACTATGCCTGTATGATGAGAGAGTCATGTCATACACCAGTATTACCATATTACATAATTTTCAGTAAGATACATCATAAATTAGGTACATTTGTGACAGTGAAATCCATCCTGAATAGAAATAGGGGCACTGAGAAGTGAGTCTGCTAAACTGTGGTGCTGTGCAACCAGCAGTACAGAGGCTGGAGGCCATGACTCAAATGACCCTTCTCAGTGTTTTGTGCCTGGGTTTCATTCAGCACAGCTGTGAAAGACCTGGGACTGCTGCTCAGTTAACGAGGTGTTTCTCACATTGATGGTGTTTGATACACAGGTGGTGCAATTGAATAATCTTTCCAAAGAGCCAATGTCCCTGACAACTTTCTAAACCTCCAAGGTTTAGAACAGGAGGGTATGAATGAATCAAAATAGCAGTAAGCAAAACATGGCTTTAAAACTACAAAAGCCATGGTCTTTCTTTCAGCATAAATAAATAGTGTCACTGGAGATATGCAAGTTCTTTATCTCAGCTAAAGTCTTCATCAGTGAATGTGTGAGCATATAAAATCTGGTCTCTAAACCACACAATATTTTGCAGTGAATGATGCTCTAGATCAGTCCTGTACATTTAACAACTGGGTAGATGAGTAAAGCCTCTGCAAGGGCTGCAGCTGAAGGCAATAAGTGGAATGTATTAAATAACTTCAGAGATGTATGCAATAATGAAGGCAGTTGAGCAGGGGGAAAAAGGTGAAGAGAAGTGTGATTTCTGGTTGTACCTTCCATTTCCAGTTCCATTTAAGATTAACGGTCACATAGATAAGAGGGCTGGAGCACCTCTTCTATGAGGACAGTCTGAGGGAGCTGAGGTTGTTCAGCCTGGAGAATAGAAGGCTCCAGGGAGATCTTACAACAGCCTTGCAGTACCTTAAGGGCCCTACAGGAGAGATGGGGAGGGACTCTTTATCAGGGAGGGGAGTGACAGGACAAGGGGCAATGGTTTTAAACTGAAAGAGGGGAGATTTAGATTAG
>JAOXJM010000002.1:12315521-12329916 GCA_026413425.1 Tringa solitaria
TCTAGTTCATCTAATAAGGTGTTTTTATGTGTTATCTTAGAGTTCCTGGCATATGTCTAAGCTTTCTGACTCTTGAATGTATTGCAGAGAGGGATGTTATACATCTGTAAGTCAAATAGATTTTTCCTGTTCTGACATATTTAGATTTTTGAATAAACTTATACAAGCTGGTGGTCTGCTAAATTTAAAAATAAATGAGGGATTGCTTCATGTGGTGCTCTTGCAGACATAGTCCTATAACCATTTAGCAAACTAGTTTATACTAGTGAACTTAAATTACACGACTAGCAACTCTGTATTTTCCTCTTCATCTCTTCGCTGCTGACAACCCTGTAACCAAATTAGAAATTTAGCTATCCCCTTATTTTTGCAGAAAGGCCAGCAAGGGGTTGAATTTGAGTTGAATGTTTGCATCGATCTCAGCTTGACTACCTGACATAAATTCTGGCTTTCTCTAAAGCTCACATGGTCCTGCAGTCATTCGGCTCTTTTCTGTCCACTCTTACCTGCTCAGCGTCCTCAAGGTGTCTTGCAGGTAAAATCAAGTGGCTTTGTCTGGGCATCCATCCTCTGCTGTCAGGGAGCCAGAGCCCGTGTTAGAGAAGGTGGTGTTCAACCTCCCAGAGAAACCAGGGAAGGTGAGGGCAGTGTCCCCTCGGCTCTGCGAGGCTCAGGTGAGCGCAGCAGCCTGCACAGGTACTTGTTTGTACAGCGGTGCCTGTATCACCTCCCACTTGGTGCTCTTAAAGTGGCACAATCCTTTCCAAAGAAAGGATGAAGCAGTACTGCCTTGACCGTAGCTTGCTCAGGATCAGCAGAACAATGGCTCACACAAGAAGAGTTCACACATGCACGAGCTGCTTTAGGAGACAGTCACTTGTAGTGAAAAATTACGGCCCTTTTCTTGCCAGGAAACGAGTTGTGATTTCCTTGTAAATCATCTTATTTACCCAGAAGTGAGTAATCTGATAAAAATAACCAGTCAGAATCTGAGTAGCACATGCAGCCTTCAGAGCATGAACCTCCTAAGGTTATTGCAGATCCAAGGGGTTCCTACACCCAGCTCTCATCCAACCATGTACGTTCAACAACCCACTTGCTTCTTACAAGCTTAACTTTATTTAAAAGTTTGAAAAATCACAACTACAGTCAGGCTGCTGCAGTGTCTATTACATGGAGTAAAAAACACTTTCAGGGCTTTGCGAAACCAGCTCTGGCTCTGCTCCTCACTGCTGTGGAGGTGGCTCCGCAGCTCCTGAGAAATGACCCTCTTATCAGTACACAGTACTGCACTTGTATGATGGCAAGGAAAGATGTGAAGGTCAAACTGTGGCCTGGGTTAAAAAACCTTTTGGTGGGGACACTGAAATCAGTGCAACTACCTGTCTTGCAATGGAGATAGCCAAAGGGGTGCAAGTTTGCACCTACTGAAACCAAAGTTCAGGCTTCAAGCATGTTCCTTTAGATCTCACTGTCACCTAACTGGCAATAGATTATTTAAAAAATTCTTACAAAACACAGAAAATATGAACTAGGATATTTATACAGGAAATAATGATTACTAAGAATCATTTTTGTGATAATTTTTCTAGAATTAAAAAAAATTCTGAACATTTGTTTTGGGGCAAAAAAAATTTCCACTGTACAAGGCAGCATCAGTAACATTTCCCCCCGTAAAACCAAGCTTCTCTTTGAGTTTCTTTGCAAGAAATCTGCTTATCCTGTTTTTCACTAGATTTTAAGATTAATATGATTTTAATCTTCCTAAATCCTGGTGGTGGTGTCATTATTCTCACCTTCAGAAGTGGTGTTCTCCATTGGCTGGAAATTGAACCTCACACAGTTTGGCTTGTCAGCAAGTTGGGTGGTCCAGTACGTGCACAAGTACAGGTAAATACACAGTGAATGGTGGCAGTTTTACAAGGCACAGCTAGTATTTGAGGTTAGGATAGAGCAGATCAGGCTTTTAAAAGTTCACAAATGTTTTAGATAATAACTTCGAAGTAAAGAGTTGCTAGCATTGGGGAATCTGTCTTTCTACAAATCAGATGATGCTGTACTGCCCTTCCATTCAGATTTAGGAAATAGGTGACCAAATGCCAAACCAATCTGCTTTCCTGGCCAAGACTGCTGGTTCCAGAGTTGCCTGCTGTCAGGGTTACCAGAGGAGCAGTTTCAGGGAGGGTGAGCAATATTTGCTGGCTCTGAGATTTTAGCTACCACAAGGAGCTAGAGTGTCCTAAGGGGGCCAGCATCTGTAGCTGTGGAGTAACACATTACCCTCCTCCCTGGGAGAACCACAGGGGGAAAAGCCTAAACACAAGGTGGTGGGGGAACATTTCTGCTGTGGCACATATTCATTAGACTGACACTAAAAGCAGCCTCTTTCTCTGCCATACCTGCAATTAGCTCTGCTTTTGATATGACTCTAAGCCTCTGGACATAAGCAAGATAAAATAAAAAAACTTACCATGGCTTTAAATATTTGAAGGGGTCCAACTTCATTCTCAGGCTGATGTTAATCACTGTAAACTTCCTAAACTTTATTGGAATACAGTGAGTGGAAAACTACTGTGCAAGGCCATGCCTGTGGTCTTGTTTCCTTGTGCTCATGGCAGAGTTCATTTCACAACAGGAGTCACACAAGGCTGAAGACTGTGGGCAGGTGAGCTGATAGGTGCAGGCAGATATTGGTGAGCTGCAAACCTTTGTAAGAAGAGTTTGAAAGTGAAACAGTGCCTATGGACTCCCGAGTCCCCATTTCCCCTCTACATATCTGTTTCAACTGGTTTAACACAGCAACATAACAGTCTGCCTAGATCTTACATGATCTAGGATTCAGCAGGTTATATTTTGGCTATGTTACTCAGAAATAAGGTGTTCATTAATAGCTTGTAGCTCTCCTTATGTGCCAAAGAGTTGCAGTGGACAAACTGAGGACTCTGCTCGCAAAAGTTTTCTCTTTGCATCTGTTGGGATAACTACAGATCCTGGAACAGGGAAACGTGGTCCTATGTATTATTATCAAGGCCAGGTTAGATGGGGCCTTGAGCAACCTGGTCTAGTGGGAGGTGTCCCTGCCCAGGGGAGGAGGGTTGGAACTAGATGGTCGTTAAGTTCCCTTCCAACTCTAACCATTCTATGACTATTGTGATGAGGGATTTGAATATTGCTGGAGTGAATAATTAAGTAACCTGTGGAGGTAGACCACCTGCAGGCACCACACTGTTCAAGCAGAAAGGTGTCTTGGTTTGATGTTAGCCCTGTTGCATTAATCATCCCAAGTAGATACCTGTAAGATAGATTGCTTAGTTTGCAGAGAACAACAGCAAGAATGATTCACAGGCCACGACATCAAGCAGAGGGCTGAATGGAGGCCAGGAAGATCCATGCCTTGTCACAGAGCAGGTGGTGAGAATCTGTACTCAAAATATTTGAGTAATTGAATTTAAGCTGGTGCAGGAATGTTGTGCATGGCCAGTTGCTGCTCTGGAATTACAGCAATGTGCACAGCTACGAGGCTCCAAGCAGCCCCTGTGCTGGCCCCTGCATTCACCCCAGCTGTGAGCTCCCCTTCACTCCTCAGTTACCTTCATACTTTGACTGTTCCATCTCCCTGTCACACGGAGGGTGAGAGGAGCTGGTCTGGCTGTAGCGCTGGGTACTTCCTTGCTCAGCTCTCAGCAACCAAGCTGGAACTAACATAGCACATAGGAGTGTGACTGATAGCCAGGAATTTGGCTTTATGTATATGTAGGCACGTTGGGATGCTCAAACAGCTTTTCTACCATATTGTGGAGCTTGCACAGAGCCTTCACTGCCTGAGCTATGTTGAAGTCAACGGCTCCCAGAGTGAGGTGAATAAAAAGACAGACATCTCTGGATGTGCCTGTTTTACTGCACAATTCTGAATCTAACCCTGGGAATACTCAACTTCAGTAGGTGATTGGACTTCAGTAAGAAAGTCATTCAGAAAAGTTTGTCTCAATCCTTTAGCTTGAGCTGGAAGGTGCAGGCTCTGAGCAGCTTCTGCAATGAGTGCAGAATGTAGGCTGCTTCAGAAACATAGGCTTTGACCAAGCTTGGTTCCATGGCAATCCCAATGAGGGTTTTCCAGAAGCTTTGTGGTGCCCACAAGTTAGCTGTATCTGAATTTCTCTACTATCTAGTGCAAAAAAATTGGCCTTGTCATGGCTCTGCTGATCTCCCTAAACCACATGGACACTGTAACTCCTGTTGGCTTCTGTGTTTTTTTTTCTTGTGTACATCCCACGTGGCATGGGACCCTGGGCTTCTTGTGCTGCTACCACTTTGAGTCAGGAGTTGCTGGAGGGGCTCAGGACAGGTGGTTTCTGGCCACCACTTTTCAGGTATATGAAGGTAAAAGACCTGCTGACTCTAAACCTTTCCCATGGGAAATGTAAGGTGGGTGAGTCCTTTTGCTCATAGCTTGGTGTCACCCTAGCAGCACTGTTTATTTCTTCTTTCAGGGGACCTGTTATGGGTGAAGCTGGCCAAAAAAATACAGGCTGGGCAACAGCAGTGGTAGTAGGAGTGTCTGTATGGGTAGGTTTGGTGAGGGAAACTTACAGAAAGGGATCAAAATACATGCAACTTAAGAGGCTTGTGGGCAAAGGGGTGCTGAAAGATCTCATGGCTGTGACCCACCTCAGATATGTGCCCAAGAAATCTTTTTTGCTCTTGTAATAAGCCAGCAGGCTGACAGAGCCCTAGGAACCCACGGATGGGAGTATCAGAAACTCAGTGGGCAACGAATAACAGAACAGACAAAATGGCCACTATAATAATTATAATGCTTTCATTATAACTAATTTCTTCTTTATGGTTAGCATTTGTTTAAAAGACAAATCAGGCTAGGAAAGACAGGCTTTTATTTTTCATGCTGCTTTATCTGAATTCACTAGCTACAACTGAAGAGACAAGGGAGAGGTAAGCATATTCCAGGGAGCTGCCAGACAACAGCAGGGGAAGCACTAAAACTGGCAGACAATAAGGCGATTCTGGTTGCACTTTTTGTCATTCCAAGTGCCATCAGTGTACATCTCCACACATTCCTCTTCCCCTTTGCCAGAAGGTTCATTTAAATGCCAATTAGTATAGCTCAGCTCTGTACCATCCAGGAACTGGAATTTTCTTGGAATTAGAGATTCTTTCATCCCCAGGTAGGCGTAGGTATTAGATCTTTTCACAAAGTACATAATGGCATCATTCTCGCCTGGGTTCCTTGGAGTGGCAATAGACCCTCCAACCTCTTTGCATTTTTTCATCGTAGTATCGAAATCAGCTTTCTCCCCATTAGTAGCAAATATTTTTCCTCCAGATTCTGTTATCATCTTTTCGAAGCGGAGGACTGCAAGATGAGATGAAAGCTGTTAATACTTTATGAATTGTTTTGTGGTCACCTTGCTGCCAATTGCAATTCCTGCTATTTTCCTCCTTAACTTTAGATTAAACCCAGGAAAAAATAAAGGAGAGGACAACTTGAAGTCAAAGATAAAAGAAAAGAATAAAGACAACCACCAGAAGCTAGAAGAAATCTGAAAAGATGAGGAGAGGGTAAAAAGCGAAGAAACATCAATATACAGACAATGAAATAGGAGAAGCACAAAAGAGGTTGGAGGAGTGAAGGAAATGAGGAATTCTACATTTGGAAAAAGTGTATTATTTTCTTTGAAACTTCTCTGAGGTGGTTTGCAGCATACTAGGTCGTATGTCAGTCCTTGAGTGAGTAGGATCTTAGATGTGATCTGGTTGTGATTGTTTTGGTATGTTTTTATTATTTGGTTTGTTTGTCTGTTAGGAGCACGAGGTGCCCATGGAGCACTTCTGCATAGGCAGGGATTTTAATCTGATAAATTTTCTGTCCTGCTCGCCAGCTTCAGAGCTGTTACCTAGGTGTGTCCCACTGGTATGAAAAACTAATCCCCTCCTTCCGTTTGAGAGTTATGACTCTCCAATCTACCAATGACCAAAATATAAATTAAGTGCAATAAAATGGCAAATAATTCTGCATTTTTCCTAAGAAGCCATTTTGTTGCTCATCTTGTTGATGCCCACTGATCCAGCTACAGCAGAAAGTAAAGGCAAGTAAATTACCTCCTTCAAGTCTGGAAATCCGATGTTCTAACTGACGGATAACATCTTCCCCTTCATTATCGACCAGTGGTAGGAAACCTATGATCAGAAACAGCTATTATGCACTTTGTGTTACAGTTTGAATCTTGGCTTTAATGATAAAGCAGAAGTAATCATGTGAAATTAATGTGAATTTTAAAATTCTTTATTTGACCTGTTTTAGTTTACTGCTGAATTTTAAATAGGGGATCGTTTCAGACATTGATCTTTCCTGATACATTCCGTAGGGCAGTGATATTTATGGAAAACTTGGATTAGCAAATTGAGCTAGTCTTCACTCTCTTAGTGACTGAGCCAGACCAGGCAAAACACTAGCACTTGTGCAGTAGGTTTAGTTGATTTTTAACCGTGCTTAGGAATTGTTGACAGAATCTTTCAGGCTGTTCAAGTACTTGCTTGCAGGTCCAACCTAACACCTAGCAACAAGTTTCTTGTGTTACACGAAATGATATCCTTTTTTCTGTGAATTGAACCATTGCATCATTAAGTAGGGGACATTTAAGCATCTTACTTAATATGGAGAATTAATAAAGATCTCTTTATTTTCTATCAAGTAGAACCCTCATCAGATTATACAGCATAGCACTGAGTTTACAAAGCATAAAAATGGAACACAACAGTACATCTAGATAAAAATGGAAGTGGTAACTGCATACCTGGTATAAATTCTTCATCTCTCCCACCTCCAAAGAAGTGCCCAAAACTGGGCAGTAGCCAATTTCCTGCTGGTTTACCTTCAGCACAGCATGGGAACAGGAAAAAAGCTACTCCTAAGATTTTGTGGAACAACCATGGAGACAGCATTATATAAAGCCAAATGTAAAACAGACTGTTTTACTCTCCAGCATAGAATCCTGCATTAAAAAAAAAAAAAGCAGTGTTTCAGAATTTTGCTGTCTGCTCTGTGATACGGATGTCATTGATGTAGTAGCAAAGTTATTTCAAATAGTTAAAATATTTTCCAAAAGCCTCACTCTGGTAGTCTACAAGAGTTTAAGCTATTGAGTAAAAAATCAAAATATCAAAGCTATTTTTTGTACACCAGATACCATTACATGCCATTTTTCCCATGCAAAAAGCTATAGTTTCAGTCATAATTTTTACAGGTGCAAAATACACACTTCTTCAGTAAGAGAAAGCCTGGTTAAGAACAACTGGAATATGCTGTCTTTACAATTGGCTTAAGAGGCAAATAATTGTTAAGGCTTATTCTTCCATGGCATCTGTCTTTTAAAGTATCTTCACTACAGCTGATATCATCTGTAAAAGTAGGTAAAAAGCTGTAATAAAAATGTTGAGACACAAAGAAAAAAAAACTAAAATGGAAAGGTTTGTGATACAGTCTAAGAGGATTCAACATAATTTAAGTGGAAACCTATTTAAAGATGTTCAACTTACCTAGCAGCTCCAATATGAAATAAGGAAGACTCATTAAATTGTCTAATTTATAGGGTATGTAACTTGAGATTCATCTTGTTATCTACAGGAAATACAAATAGCATGTAATATGATATGAATTTGCATATGACTAGAAATTTAATGAACTTTAACTTGAATGATAGAGGTGTGTTTTCTTCAAGAGGTAAACACTCAGAATGTGAGGAAAATATTTAAGGGTACTTTCCTGATTTGTAGAAACACTTTCACATGTTTTAAAGAACTCACCCCTGGAGCAGAACAAAGCAATTTCTCAATACATATTTGAAATACATATTTGAAATACCCAACGATTCCACGGAATGGCTGTGTAAATGTTAAATCACAAATGTCACTGAAGATAAGCCAAAACAAGGAGTTCACCTGAAATATAATACACACCAGGAACACCACCATCATTTTCATTACAGATTGAGGACTTATCAGTGATAATTACTTGAAGTCTTATAACTACATAGAATCTCATAATTGTAGCAGCAAAGCCAAAAGACAGGGGTACAACTCCAGCATATGTGGATGTAACAGCCACAGAAGCACATACTTCAATACTTCAGGAAAAATTTATAAATCATAAAAAATGTCTTATCCAACAGAACAATGACCTGTTAGTGAAGGAGAAAGCTGCTCCAAACCAGTCCTGTAAGCACAGAGGCCTCAAGATGCAGAGCATCATCACCAAAATAGAGATGCTTTGCCGTGCACTTTTAAGTTAGTCTCAGCTGAGAGTTGTTTCTCTCTAATGAAGCCTTTTAGGAAAGGAGTCTGAAGCTGTGCTCTAGTTCAAACAGATACGGTGCTGTCACATCATCCTTGTAGTGTCAGGCCAGCATCCTGATGTTGCAGAAATGCTAACAACTGAGTTAGCTGAGAAATAGATGATTTTAGATTAGATAGGGAACATCGGCAATATCCATATTAGTCTAAGGTGCTGCTGGATCTAAGCAAGCCTAGATTACCTCCATAGGTACTCCACACCTGGACCCTGCACCTTCATACTTACCTCAAAAACTGATGTAGAGTCCTTTGTCATTGGTACTGTGCCCACAGAAGCCTGACTAATTCCTGCAGCATGTTTATTGAGTGCCCTGGAAAAGGCACCAGTCCTGTGAAAAATAAATAAGCAGTACCCAGGTGCATGTACCTTGACAAAAGAGGGTTGTTCTGAATTTTCATAAGTAACCTTTGTTTAAAGTTTCTTGTTAAATGTCAAGTTTCTCAGCTTTTGAGTGTTTGACTTAATGCTTTAAACATTCTCTTGGCTGAGGTTTTCTAATTGTTTTATGGAAAACAAACCAACAGAGAACATGAGACAAGCCATTACCTGGTGGGTCCAGATGAGCCCTAGAAAAGGTCATTGCCAGAACCTGGGCCATTGAATCCCTGGTGAGAACAACTAGCACTTCAGCTGCATCTGGAAAAAAAACACAGGTTAGGCAAGAGTGAGAAGAGGATGAGGTTTGGCCTCCATTAGTGGGTTTCATGTGCTGACTGATGGCCTGGGAAACCTGGAGAGGGACAGAAGTTTTCTTGTGTGACAGACTTTTGAGAAGAATTGATGTAGATTTGATAACTTCTAAACGAAGAGGCTAGAAACTAAGCTAAAATAGATATTTAAAAATACTTAAATTTTTTCTACACTTGATTGATTACCTAATATGATAGTTTTATAGAATATTCTAACTTGTAAACTATTTTCTGATCTTGCTTTGTGACACGTATCACAGAAGCTCAGCAAGATTCAAGGTTACAGATCTGATAAAGAAAAAACAATTTTTTACTATTGAGGCAACTTTTCTTCTGTGTTTCCACATCTATCATTACGAGATATTATAATTTCAGCGGCAGTGAAGCAAATGGATATTCTGAGAGTAGTATGTGTTACACAGTGTAGGTAGGTAAATGCCAAACATGCTAAGGACAAAAGTTGGTCAACACTGCTTTCTTAGCTGCTTCAAGAAATATAGGCACAAAAGCTGAATTTTAGTTTATGAAAGTAGTTGTGTGTTCTGTCCCTGAGCCTGTTTGTTAGCCCTTCCTTTGTATATTTAGCCTCCTGAAAGTTATTTTTTTTTCCTTCACAGTGCTAGTCACACTGCAGATAACCTTGAAAATTCTTTTCTTATTATCTCAGTTTGTATTTACATGGCCCCAACTCAACTTATATTTTGTTTACATTGATTTTGTGCTGTTCTGCTATTGTTTCCATCCTACCTTATTATTGCCTTGTCCTGTGCTTTCTGCATTTGTTTTCCAAATAACTTTCAGACCGTCCCCAGCAGCTCCCTTATGCCTCGGAATACCAGGATGAGCACAGAGCACACAGGACCTGGTGTCTCCCCTTCTCAGAGGAGGTTAAGGCTATTTTTACTGAGCTTTAAAAACAGGAAACAAAGAATTCAGAAAGATATGGACACCTGTAATGGCAAATTTCAACCTGGCTTTTTTTTAGAGCACTTTAGAGCAGAAAGTCTCAATTTTGCCTGTAGACCATGTGATCGATGCTCATAAATGTTATTGCCATCTTGATCCACTGAGAAGTTATTTGTGAAGGATCCAAGTAGAGGTCACTAGATTTCTCTGATTTGTCACTTGGTGCAGCTCAGCTGAAAAAACATGGAAAGAAATAGTTTTGTGTTTATAACAAATAGAAAACAAGACAATGGATTGTCTCTTTAATAGGTGCTAGTATCAAAATAGTCTTCTAATGGGAGAGAGAAAAACACCCTCATGTGAACCAGATGAAACTATTATTCCATGTATTCTGTAGTTATTCTCCATTACCTGCAGAGGAAGGTTAAGTTGTTCACTATGGTCTTTACTACCATAATTACCATTGCTGCATCCTCCTCAAGGGTTAAGGTACCCTTGCTGTACAGTTCCTTTTGGCTCCTGAGCCACAAGGGCAGAGAGGGGTGAAAGTTTCATTCCAGATTTTACTTGGCATCACACTTGGTTTATCACCCTTGAGCCAGTTCTGCCAAACCCTGCTTTCCTGATAGGGACTTCAAATCAAATCCAAGTCCCCTTATCATTACTAAAGGTGCTACTCTAATTTCCAAGCATCCTGTATTGATTGTGCTTTAAACCCGGGCATGTTTGTATAACTGTAGGTTAATATGATTTTATAACAGTACTTTTCAACTTCTGATAACAAAAATCATTGCAATCTGATGCTCTTTGAGGTCCAGACAAACATGCCTGTTATACCATTACACAACACTCCCAAGAACATTGTTTTCCTCTCGTTCATAAGTGTAGTAATAGGGTCATTAGTCTTTCTGCCACTTCTCACTGTGCTTTCAAAACCAGCTAACAAACGTCCTGGTGGCAAATATTTCTTCTCCTATTTGCACTTACTCTTTCTTCTGAAGGAAAGCTGCAAATAAATGTAAAATGTATGGTTAACCTTTACCCTGCTTTGTATTTGCAGCACTAGTAGGATATCTTGGCAGCAAGTACTGGTATTTTTCCACTGTATATGTTCTTTTCTCTCAAAAGGAACAGAGGAATAACGTAATTCTTCTTTAAACTAGGTTCAAAATTAAAAAAAAAAAAAAGGAGGCACTGGTCGCAATTTGTACATGATAAGGTGGCCCTGCCAGCCTGTGTCACATCCTAACAGTTACTATGTTCACATAGGGTTGCACTTGAACTCAATTTTCCCAAGAACCATGGGACTTGGGTTTTTAAATTAAAATTCTACAAAAAATCTGGAACCCACAGCAAAATACTTAGTTGCTGTAATTGAAGGTGAATTAGTTTCTATGTAGTAGGCATTGATGGGGTGGGGGAGAGGTTTTTGAGTGCTCAAAATTGCTAATAGTATTTCTAAGATAGAATACCTAATTAAATTATACAGTTATAAAAGAGGGTATCACTCTAGATTACTGAAAATTTTCTCTGAAATCATTTCTATGGCCAGACAAAACTCTCACTGCTAAATATACTTTAATAACAATTGTATTAAATTTCTCTTATGTGATATGCAATCTATTTGCTTCAGGAGGGACTGAAGTTTTGTGACCTTTTAACTTGTACTAAGATGTTAATTCTCAAAATTTGCTTTTATAGCATCTGAGAAGTGAATATGTTATTTTCTGAATTAAACATCTTACTGTTAGATTGCCTTTCTGCAGGAAATTATTATAAATTAAGAAAAAAGACAAACCTGGATTTTTCCTGGTGTGGTCATTATGCACTAGGGATTATTTTTACTCACTTCATTTCTAAGGAAATATTTTCTCAAAAAATATTTATCCTACAATAACAGAACAGAGAAACAATTTATTCTCTTTCTTCTTGAGCCTGATCTCTGTGTCCATTAAAAGACAATATAAATTCATTAATATCTAAATGCAGAATTTGAATCTTCCACAAAAAAAATAGACTGAAATACTTTTGAGCATTTTAAATAGTATTTGAGGGTTTAAATTGATAGGGTTATACACACAGAAAAAAAAATCTAAAAGAAAAACACAATCATTTCTGGAGACTTTTCTGTTCCTCTGGGGAACTGCAAAGAATAATCAAATAACATTCTACTGAGTACGTACCTTCACCAGGATTTTTATTACCACGTATGAATCCCATGAAATACAAATGCATTCCAAGCCTGACTTGTAGAACATTGCATTTACTAGAGAATTTTATTTCTTCCGTGTATATGATACTGGACTTTTTTTTCCCCCCTCTGAATTTCATCAAAATTAGGACATAAAAGTTCATGCAAAAGAAGGTGGACGCAGTTTTTTATAAAGAAGGTGGGAAACTGGCAGATATCCCCTTGGTATCTTCAGTTTCATATGAGGCATAGTCAAGATGATGACAGAACAAGGAGAGATGCTTCAGCGTGGAATAAGGGGAAGGCTAGAGCATAGCAAGAGAAGAGCTGAGTATGATGTTATATGAAGATATTTTGTGAAAATAACAGGAGTTTCATTCAGTTTCCTGAAATATTACAGATCTGAGTTTGAACCATAAAGGAGAAAGTGCTGCCTAGCAGTTCTTTGACTGGATCTGAGGTATTTTTATTTTTAAACAGCATATGCGTTTCGTTTGTTTGTTTTGGTTTTGTTTGTTTGTTTTTTCTAATAGTAATGACTTAAGCAGAAAGAAATTGGACTCTGAGACCTAGCCTAGATGTTTTGCTTATTGATGTAGTAAAAATTAGCTTGTGACTGAGAAAATTATCTTGTTTCCCTTAACTGGATAAAAAGTAGCCAACTGTCTTGAATCTGTTTAGAGATAGGTGATATGTTGTGTTAAGCCATTTTTAAGATTTTACACATTCAGGATTTTAACAAGAGGTTTTTATAGTCATTTTCTAAACACAAATGCAGTGAAAAGAAATTGTGGATTAACTAAAGAAATAGGTTACTCCAAACCTAGATGGAGTTCTATGTAAATGAATATGTGAATTTGGTGTAGATAATAAAAGTTCACGTCAGTAGAGTGATTATTTGGGCGTTTTTTTGGTCTTTCTCCAACATGATGTCTTTTTTTGCCAGGTAATCATCTTGCTGTAACAAAAAAATCTGTATGGATGAAAGACTCAAAAAAGGCTAATAAGGTTTACTCATTAAAATACTAATAGTTAAAACACAGAAGGTAGAGGTAGTTTCAGGTAAACCTGCAACTCTTTCTAGCAGATTTAGTGCAGCTGGTCAAAGCTAGGCCTAGGAAAATTAGAAGTTATCAATTTAGCCTTATCTTTTCTCAAAGTAACCTCAGAGTCAGAATTTTTGTTACGGCGTGATCTATTCCCTTCCCATATGAAAGTTTTGGCCAAAATGGTATCATGGTCATAGGTCTGCAAGAAAGCTATTTTGTAAAGTGGGATCACACTTTGAAATCTATCCAACATGGTACTGGGTGTATTTTTTCCCAATTTAAAGTCCTTGTCAGCTGGAGTGCTGTGTGCAATGCGGGACATGGATCCCTCCGCTGCCAAAAGTAGCCCCTTAGCTCCTGCGTCTGGAGACACTAAAGTTTTCCTACTTGACAGGGCTTGAGATGACCCTTTGAATAGATCACATCTCTTCCTCGGTGCAGGCCATGGACAAGGGACAACACCACACAGAGTCAAATCCAGGTTCCTATGAGCTCTCTGCACAGAGCCAAGTGTAGGGGAGGAGGAGAAGATGAAGTAATTAATTTATGTATGTATTTTAACTCCAGTGCTTCCTTTTTTTTTTTTTTTTTTTTTCCATCAGGTGGTGTGAAAACGATAATGGCTGGGCCCAGGACTTCCTCACTGCAAGGTTAGTGTGTAAGAATTTGCTACTTATGGTATTTTACCGAGCACCCACTGCTTACCAGCTACCCAAATGGAGTGGCGGTGAAGATTTTTGTGAAAAGAGGTTTCTTGATCCTTGCACATCTGAATCATGGTTTGACTGTGTGCTTGCTTGGCATGACATTAGCAGAGAAACAGTTTGTGTTTGAACTGACTGAACTTCCAATCTTACCTGCTCCCTCAAAATAGCATGTGATGGCTCAGTGGTTTGGGATAAGACAGGTGGCTTTCTGACACTACAATGGTCATAGTTTTATGAGAGAATGCAGTGTTCTAGCAAAAAAACGCAATCTTTAGTATTTTATACCCATATTTCTATGCCTACATGGATCTAATGCAGTATTTATCTTAGTGTTTTATAAAGAGTAGCTTCTGAATCTAAGAAAATTAATTTTAACAGGTACTGTTAATATTTTTATAAAATAAAAGTTAAATATGGATGCTGAATGAATCAGTGCATGCTTCAATATGAAATACCACCCTGATAGTTCAAAGAGACATACAGAC
>JAOXJM010000002.1:12329974-12374897 GCA_026413425.1 Tringa solitaria
GAAACTATTAAATGCTTGAAAATGCTTCCAATATGAAGCCATGGGCAATTTTAACTTCAGGCTTTTCCAATAACCTAAGTCAAACCTTGGAATTGTCTTCTAATTTTCATAAAGGCAGAGAGACTATCTCCCACAAAAAATTAATCCTGAGCAATTCTCAACCCCCCAGAAGAAATAAACACATCAGATTAGGCAAATTTTATTTAAGTTAATCACCTACTACATTTGGCATTTTCTTATGGATAAAAAATACTGTACTATGATTAATTTTAGATTTCCCGACATAGAATAATTGCAGATATTGCATAAGCCTGAGACTTATTTCATTGCCTCCATACTCTCAGGTGGCTGAAAGGCCACGCTTTAAAATTCACAGATCGTGAGGCGATACAGGTTGCATTTTCTGTCCTTCCAGCTCCCATCAGTGTACATCTCCACACATTTTTCTGTCCCTTTGCCATTAGGCTCATATTTGTGCCACTTGGTGTAATTCAGAGGCATACCATTTATACACTGAAATTGACCTGAAGCCTGACCCTCTTTAATACCCAAGTAAGCATATCGGTTATACTGTTTCACAATACCCAAAATAGCTTTATTCTCCTCCTCATTCATGGGAGTTGCAAGAGTTCCTCCAGCCTCTTCACAGGATTCTAGTGCAGATGCAAAATCTACTTCCTTCCCATTGCTGGCAAATATTTTCTCTCCTACTTCTTTTATTTTCCCATTCAAAGCAAGCACTAAAACACGAAAAGAAAAAACCTAGTTAGCTTTTTAAATTTCCTATGGCATATTGATGAGGAAGCAAAAAGAGAGAAATCAAGAGATGAAGAGAAAATGAAAAGTTGTAAGAGGAACAGAGGAGGGAATAGAGGGGAAGAATGACAGTAAAGGGTGAAGAGGAATTAATATCTTCAACATTTTTCTAATTCACTATTTGTTCACTATTGTTGTGCTGTTTGCGACCATTTGTTATTGTCTTCTCCAAGACAAGGATGCCCCACTAACGTTTGCTGCATACACTATCAGCCCTTATTCTATATTGTATGTAGTCTCTAAAGAGGATCAATCTGCTCCAAATTTGGGCAAGTGAAATAGAGAATGATAATTTCTGTGAATTCCTTCTCAGTACAAAAACAATTTACCACCTTTAACAGTTTGGCTGCTGATAGATAAAAATGCTAGCAACATGGTACAAAGCTGAGGAGTTCCCATGAATCCATGTGGAAAGTACAACATCAGTTAGAGTATTTTCTAAATAAATCGGATTTGAATCAATGCACCTTAGTGTTCCTGTGAGAAATTTGCTTCTCTGGGAAAAATGAGCCCTGATCTCCCCTACTTTGGCTGAGAAAATGGAGTTTTGTGATGTAACACCATTTTCAAGTGTGATTTTTTTTCCCTGCAACTCATGAATCTATAACTAGATTAAAGCTTTAATAACTAGACTTGCATTTAAAAATTATTGTGAGCTGAAAATGTAAAAATGGGAAAAATTACCGCCTTCAAGTTTGCAAAGTCGGTGTTTCAAATTTACTAGAACATTGCGGAGTTCAGTGTCCAGCGAAACAGGTACACCTACACAGATAAAAATAGAAATTACACAATCAAGCAAAACTAGACTGTGCTGTTAGGAACAATTCCTTGGATAAAACTAATCATTTACCGAAACTAAGTAGCACAGAGTGTATTTTTTTTAACATCATCTGGTGCAAAATAAATATTTTCCTGGTATTTTTTCACACAGTTTCACAGTGTTGTTAACCTATATTAAAGCAAACAAACAAAAACCTCCAACCCTCTGAAATGCTGGTAATTCTCCTCTGCAAAGAAGAAAATTATTTTTTTCTAGTCTTCAGCCTTATGCTTGTCATTTCTGTGAAAGCGGCTTTGCCAAAGAGAATTTGTTGTATTCTAATAATCATTAGTGAACAGGCGCAAGGGAGATTTTTGAGAGGGAACAGTTCTGTGGCACCATACCGTTTTCTTTAGCTGCTGGGGGGATACTTTGTGTTTTTACAGTGGGTTCTTATTTTAATGGAAACCATAAGCACTGGTATAGGAGAGTCTCTGCATAGACTGTGTGTAATAGAGTCCAGCCAGCACTGCTTGCTAAAGATGGGAACTCGCTGTAAAGGTAGATGTGGTTTTCTTCATACAAATTTCCATGGGTAACACAGGTCCTACATGTAGAATATAGTTACTAGTATGGTCCCATAATCAGCTTCCCATTATTAACAACTAAAACAGATGGCAGTGTAGAAGCACAAAATATTGCTATATCTCCCTCTCTCCAAGAGGCAATGTTGGAGAACTTAATCTCAAACTGAAATATGTTACATCTATCAATAATTTTAATAGTGCTTCAGCCTCGGTAATGGACCTGGAGAAAGTGTGTCTACATAGAAAGAAAATTACATGGTGCAAAGAGTGTTCCTTACCAGACCACTTTTGCACATACCATTTTGAATACTAGAGAAACATGCCAGAAGCCTTGTAATTACACATGTAAACACTGGAATAACATTGTCTTCATACTTAAAAAAAAGAAAAAAAACTTCTGCTGTGACAGAAGCAATTCCCTTTGGAAAGCCAAAGGAAAAGCACTTTTCCTTTGAGAGAGGTTTATCTTATAGAAAAAAATAATAAACTGACATTCCTCCATTCATTTTTTCCTTTTCTGCTTAATGCAGCTGCTTCCTTGAGGACACATTTCTTCTGTATTAACTGGTTTCATTCATGCAGCCTTCACAACAAGGATTTTTTGCAAAAAAGGGACGTTTACTTACCTGCTAGGTGTGCCTGTCCTTTCAGACCATCTTTTCCAGGCAGTTCAGGGGCACCAGCTAGCTTAGGATTTCCTGGACATTTAGGCAGTGCATGGCACGTCACCAGCAAAGCAGCCACTGCTGCAAGCATGTAGGATGAGTAAGACAACATGATTGCTCAGGCCAGCTGTAAGAAAACCCACATATTTGTCAGGCAGTGATGCCGTAAGAAATGGTAAGCATTGCCTTATATAACAGAAAAATTTCCCCCCTTTCTCTTCTTGTAATTTACATTCTTTCCTTGTTTAAATGACAAATTTCCCAGATTTATTTTGCTACCATTGCATAGCTTACACACCAAACTGGTTTTAGACTGATACAGATTGGTATGCTCATTATAGAATGACAGCTACATACTTGGGAGTAGTGAAGACAAATCATCCTTTTTGCTATCACTGACTATTTGTTGGATTAATCCTTGAGAAACGATAAGCTCAGATGTAACCGATCACGCTTAAGCCATTAGTTGCCTGTAAGGGCTATAATCACTCAATGAAACATAGATGCATATGCTACCAACCTGAAAGGCACAATCTGTTACACTGATTGTTGTGATCATAGAATCATCTGGGCCGGAAGGGACCTTCAAAGGTCATCTAGTCCGACCCCCCTGATGGTTTGGAGCTCGTTAGCAATCTCTTTAAGCGCACTACTATTTAAGCACATTTATTTGAAATAAGCAGACTGATAGAGTGTTTTACACACGGGCAAAATTTTATAGCTCAATTGACATTCCTGTCTTGTTTTGAACAAAATTCCACAAGCTCGAAAATGTCAGAGTTAGTCTTGTAGAAAATCCATTTTTGCTGGTTGGCAACAGACCTATGAATCTTATTTTATCCTTTCAGATATAACATTAAGTAGGGTTATAATCACAGTGCTGAGATATCAGGAGTAAAAAGCACTCTGAAGCTATATATTGTGGGTAGGCAGCACTGGTAATGCCATGCAGTTATAAAACCTTAACTGATGGACTGCGAGACACTGTAAGATGGACATATCTAGTTATTGGCATCATTCAGTTAAAATAATAAGAGAGAGACAAAGAAAAGTTCAAGATGCCAGAATGGGTATCCCTTTCTAGTGAGATGACTCTGATGGGTTCGCTCTCATACAAAACACATAACTTAATACCCAGGACTTCCCTGTTCTTTTGGCACAGGAGAGGATCGTGCACTATGCTCTCTTAAAAAATTCCATCCTTATAAAAATTCAGAATTTACAAGATCATTTAATTGGCACATAATAATATCAGTTTGTTATTATTACCATTTTTTAAATGGATACACTAAAACTAGTATAAGCTTTTTTTAAAAAAGCATTGTTCACATCTTTCAGACTGACTGTATCACAGAAGGATTTTTATATTATTCTAAATCTGCATCAATACCAACTCTTTTTAAGGGCAAAGTTCCCTTGTTTTTCTAGAGGAATGTATCATCAAGATCAATTCAGTGGGACATACCCTTGAACATAAGAATATTTAATTATGTCAAATTTCAGCATTTTGCTGCATATAGAATCTGTTTAAGTAATAGCATTGTCTATTCCTCATGGTCAAGAATTTCCACTTTAACAAGTGGAAACTTCAAATCCACCTGAGAACACAGGTGCTGTATTAAAAGTTCTGCTGAGTTTCATGCGTTAAATCTGAGGCTTCTCAAGTTGTTTATCCTTTACTCTATTAACGGCCAGCGGACACCTCTGACATTTCTGGCCAGTGGCTCAGACAACAGGTTATTAAAGTCTCCAACAGAAAGCTACCTTAGGTGGCTAGGAACACTTACATCCCTGAGATAAGGAAATGCAATTACAACAGGTACTCTTCGTCTAGTGCTGATCATTCAGGGAATTAGATTTGAATGGACTACTGCATCCAGCTCATAATTGGATTATGATGCAGAGTCAGAGTCCTGATCGGTTATATAGCAAAAAAACCCTGCTCTTCAGTTTTAATCCACTTTTAATGACCTCATCAGTCATTACAATCTGGTGTCCTTCAGGCATCTCCTCATCTACTAAAATTGCTAATACAAGCAAAGTAAAAAAAATACTAATAAAAGAAAACTTAATTTTAAAATGTAAATATGACCATGGAAATGAAAAGGAGCGGGTTAGCCTTCTAGCTGAAGTTCCTTGTCGTTTATTAAAAGGAAATTCAACTTACCCTTCTGCTTCAAAGTGAAATGAAAGAGCAGTTCACACAAGTCCCCTTTATACAGTGTCATGTTTGTTAAATGACACCACTGAAGTGGTGACTGGATAATGAGCGCACGAATGAGCCTTTTCAGTTTTGATTACACACTTGTATGCAAATACTGAGAACAATTTTAAGAGTTGGGAAATTTCTTTTTCTTTTATAGGTATAGAAAGCCGAAGTCGGAGAAAAAACAATCTAGAAGTAACAGATAACTCCAGATTTGTAGACACATACAAAGTGTATAAAAACTTAAAGAAACTTTCAGTGATTCTAAGTAATATTGTAACAATTTTTGCTTGTTTTAAAAAAAGCAAAAATGGCATATGACCACCAGTGGCCCTTGTAGAAGGAAAGGTGCTCTTGTTAATTAGGGAAGCACACTGCTTTCCATATAGAGTCTGACCTGATAATCATAATTCTGAACTTTGTTTCCCATCTCTGTATCTGATGTATTTAGCTTATGTTAACATCATTTTCTAGTTGTATGTATGCTCAAGGTTTCTGCGAGCATCTGGTCTCTTTTGCACAGAGTGCAGCTGATCTTCACTTGGTCAGAGATGGATCCTGGAAAAATCGGTATACATGCACAGAAATCTTCAAATGGATTACATTTTCAAGTGAAAAAGAAACCAAATGTTTTGGTCCTCTGATTTCCCAGCAATAAAGATTGGGATCTCATGAGTAAATTCCTTCTGGTTCTGATGCCTTCTACTATAAGGAAATTTATGTTTGATCCTGGCTGAGGTTTGTTTTATGAACCTCAGCAACCCAACATGTCAGTCCCTCACCTGTAAAAGAAAGAAATACCTCTGCTTCACAGCTTTTCTCTTTTGCCAATTTACATTGGGGGCTCTTGAGGATAGAATGGTTTCTACTTTTCATTTGCATTTTACTAAAACTACCTAAGTTTTGTCATGATCTCTAACTATAATGTCTTTTTACCCAGCAGAATTCACAGCTCCAAGCTAACTTCTTTAGGCTCCTTGTTCAAGAAAGGAAGAGATGTCCGGTATCAGGCAGCTGACCCAGCTAAGAGAAAATACCAAAGGAGGAGAAATACTTAGGATCCCCTTTAGAAGTAACTTAGTCTCTTAAATCCACTTCCATTCACTACTGCAAGTCTCGTTCTGCAGTTAAAATTGCTCAGCATGGTCTGTCCCCCCTCCCCCAAAAATCCACAACTAAACGCCAAATTGAAGGTATCTCAGTGTCCTTTTAAGCAAATAATCAAATAACACTCACAAATGTATTTTATAAACAATCTGTCTTCAAGTCCTTTCACTACCTGATAGGCAGCAAAGCTTTGAGTGCAGGTTCATCATTTTACAAAACCTCTAATCCCACCGGTTGAAACTATTTCCTTCTGTAGTCCAAATGAGGTAGATGAATAGAACTGGTGTTAAGTGTATAAAATGTGGAATAGATACTACCTGGTAGGTAAAATACCAGGCAATTCAGCACCATCAAGACACAGGTAATTCAGCAGACCTCTGGGGTACCTATAGCTCTAAGGAATCCCTGTGGTTGCAAGATGAAACTTAGTGGATCCAGATTTTGAGAAGTAATATTTTAAATTATTAGGTGCCCAAGTTCTTGGGAATCTAACTTGCCAGAACATACTCTTATATAGATCCAGTTTCTAGACCACTCTGCAACAGTTTATGGTTAATACTGTTCTGTGGTATTACTGCCCATGTACATCTTCCAAATACATATACATGCAACTTGAATACACAAACAACATGATGAATTTTCACAGATTTGTACTATTTCTTCCACAAAAACTAGTTTATACTTTAAAAGTATTAAATAAAGAATTGGAAACATTAATCAGGAAAGCTAGTAAAGCCCCACTAGCTACACACTATCTGTCCATTCAGGAAATTATGGCATGAGCAAAACATGACTAATAATGGCTTAAGATGTATAAAAACTTTATAAATTACTGTATTTTACCAAAACTTTCAAAGAAACGTACATTTGATAACAGTTCTTCTCCCATGAGTCATATTTTACTTACACAATGAAAGCTGATAAGAAATCTAAAACATAACCCAACATGAGAGATTACTTAGTCATTAGATTTACTTTCCTTAGTTATGTGGCAGAGAGTTAGGGAAAACAAATATACTAGAATAAGGAAGAAAGATAGTAAATATTTTTTCTGCAACCTGGCACCCCTGTAGAATAGCTACCAGGCTTGGTATTCTGAAATTTACAGAAAACCTGTGTGGTAATGGCTGAAGATCTGTAGCTGGGTAACATCCACAAAACCCAGCCAGGGAACTCTACTGGTTTCAGTGGGCCCCACGGACTGCATCCTTCTTTCTGTTTTAAGCAGAACAATAAGTTTCCTTCAGATGTCCCCTAATGCATCAAATATGCTGTGTTGTTAATGCCAGTGAATTAAACACAAACCCCACAATGGCCTTGGGAACTTGGGGAAAAAAAAAGAATCTGATTTTCAAAGATGCCATGTACCTATAAAGACTGCTTCTTTATACAGCAGCTGCGCATGCTGCCCTCACAAAAGTAATTTGAAAACTAATAACTGCTGAGGTGGTTTCAAAACCAGAACCAATTTTATATAGCTTTCCAACCTCTAATTTTCAGAAAACAAGGTGAACTCTCCATTTTGCTCAGCACACTGTTTTGAAAGAGCTGATTACTAACAATCTTATCATGGTCCAATCTACATAAAGCTGTGCCACACTCTTCCACATAAAATGCAGTGCTGTACAGCCACGCTAGTTTATTCTAGTAATCTGTGAGACATTAATCTTCAATGTGTCACTGTGCTGCAAGTTCCTGATATCAGCTTTCTGAGCTTGTCCTTGGCACAGCATCTGGGTGGTAAGCAGGTGTGGTCAATTCTCCATCTTTACCTTGTTCAAAACAACATTAATTTTTTAAAAATATTTGTCCACTGTAATCTATCTGCTCTGCTGCTACAGATCTTAAAATCAACCAGACTTAGGTACCTATAGTCAGTTTTAAGAAGACTCATTGGCATCAGCTTAAGCCTTCATCAGAAGTCTAGGGAAGTAAACATACATCACCTATTAAGTAATGAAACAATACAATGGGTAAACTGCTACATCCTACCTGTTGTTTAATTTTATTGAGACAAATCCAAACAATAAATATATTTTTTCAGAGCTTTTGTTAAAAAAACCAGTCATGGTTCTCTTCTGCCAAAAATTTATAACCTTAAAGCTATGTCAGCAGAAGAACTTACTTGTCCTTTGTTTTCAGGTTATATCTGATTTCTTATTTCTCATATACATGAAGCAATTGATTTAAACTACAGATTCATAGTCAGCATACTACAGGACATCAGAAAAGTGGCCTCTTTGTTTATATTAAAATGGTAAGAAAGTAATTTTTACTGTACAAATATTTCTATGCCTTTAAAAAAAAAAAAAAAAAGAGATAAAATCAACCAGAGCACATTAAAACAAAGGCAGGAAGCAGCTCCTGCTTTGACATAACATGGCAGATTTTTAGACACAGTCTTCTTCCTTCAGGAAGCAACTACTCTCTCCCATTTTTCCTTTCCATATTCTCTCCCCTGGTTTAGTAAAATTCTAAACGTAACGTAATCAGCTTCTGTCTTCTGCTTTTAGAAACAAACAGAAACCATGAAATAATATTAGGATTATTAATAATAATAATTAATAATATTAATATCAGGAAGTGATTTCCTGTATCTTACCTGTTTCACAGCTAAGGAAACTAAAGTTTAGAGAGATGCTATCCCTAGGATCACCAAGGAAGACCGATTTTTTTTCCAAAGCACCTATTCACTTTTCCATCCTGTAGGCCTGTACTGACTCTACAATTCCTCCTTGTATCTTCCATACTAAGCACATAGCCCTCTATGGGAATACTACACAACAGTATGGGAGATGATTCCTAATCCTTGGTCAGCAACACAACAAAATTACCCACAGCAATATCAATTAGTAGTGTCATGATGGAGAAAATATTGCCTTTTTCTTACTGGAAATAGTGCAAAGAGCAATCATCAAGGTGTCCTGCCACATTTTGTTCCCATGGAGATGAACTGTACCATGTCCCTCCTATCAAAAGTGGTAATAGGAAGCAATTTATGCTTGAACAGCCACTGGCCAACATTGCCTTGGAAACATATGCTTGTAATTCATATCTTGCCCTTATAAACAGCCACCTGGCCCTCATTATCAATTTAAAATAAAGATAATCTAGCCTGCAGATAGCAAAAAAGAATCCTACTAAACTGTGATTAAGTTGTTATTGCTGGGAAATGGTCCATCTAATGTCTCACTGATAAGTGTTACAACATATATAACCAAAAGCATTGTCAACATTTTATTTGCAATTGAAATTCAAAGTCCTTGGGAGAAACTTGCTATTGAAAACACATGGCAGAAAATGCAAAGTTACAGATGAAAATAATAAACTCACCAAGCTGCTGTTAAGGTCTGATGGTCACAGGAAAATGAAGCTGCTTTGCGTCTTACTGAATGGACCCCCACTGAAAATGAATTCCCAGGAAACTCCACATATTGTGGTTGTTATTGCTGTTATGAGCTGAAAATTAAGACAAGAGGCATTACAGAATTTCATTTTGCACAGAACTTTTCAGAAGATGGAACACAAAATTCTGCATGTTTTAGCTCATTGTGCTGTGCCACTGTAACAGAGATAAATGATATAAACTATTATACTTTCCGACGACTCACACAATTTGGCAGAATAAATGTCAAATTCAGACCTATTCTGAGAGCGTTTGACAACGATAAACTTCAGGGCTGCATCATTCAAAACCACTGGAGAGCTCCCAGTAACTGAAGACAGAGTGTGGTATACAATTTTCAGTGAAGTGATATGTAGTACACTTAAGCATTGTAGACAACTTTTCTTAAATAGCTTTTACAACTGCTATTGTGTGATGAGCTTGCAGCTTTTCCTGCCACATGGAGACCTGTCATACTGTTGGCAACACTTAATCCCTGTTTGTTAAAAATACAGGTCCTGCTTTTAAGATAGATTTTAAAGCATGAGATTAATAGGAAAAAAATTTTCACTTCGTAGAATTTTCCAATTGAAAGGCTTTTAAGCTTTTTTCGCGATTAGTCATGAAAGCTAGAAATGCACTTTAGTCTCGTAAATGAAAGCTGAGATTCTCCAGATGCTGACAATTGCAGCTTTAAGCTAAATCCCAGGTACTAGAAAGAGCACGTAGAGGGCAATCTGATGTTTCAAGGTAATATTTGCTTTACTACTTTTTGATGCACAAATAAAAGATCTGCTTAGCAGGCCTAGAAAGTAACGTTAATACCCCATCTTTTTTTTTTTTCAGTTTAGCTGTAGCTCTGTATAATAAAAGGCAAAGGGGTAAATGGTTTTAAAGATGTATAACTTCTTCCTCCTGCCTCTTTTCCTACCTTTACCCTCTTTACCTTGCTCCCATGAATTCATACAGCTGCTTAAGCAGGGTGGAGAGGGCATAAGAGGATAGAGGGGTTAAAAGGTTGGGATCTGTAAGCAAAGTAGCATTGATCAAACCACTTCTGAGTGGGATCCATAAAGTGCAAGTTCGTAGACAACCAAGAGAGTTAACCATCTCTGAAATGTGTTCAAGTACAAGCTGTGAGAGGGAGTAGGGCAGTGAGGGATGTAAACAACTGGGACTCATCATGATACTCTTGCTGTAAGTATCCAAAGAACAGCGTAAATAAGAGACCAAACTGAGGCAAAGCAGCCCAGGAACTAAAGGCAGCTTTGGGGTTTTGAGTGTTGTGAGCCAGTATACATACTCATGCATTTTTTGCAGCTTTGTGGTAGTATTTTCTGTTACAGCTGCAAGGAAACACTGAAATTCAGTCTGCTGCCCTGGTGGAGGCCCATTTCCATGAAGCCCAGTGTTAGCACACTCAGACCCTGAAATCAGACACATCAATGTGGGTTGACTGCTGCTCTCACATTCTGTATACATAGTCCAGCTTTTTGAAGTTTTATCTGTATTTAAAAACCTTGGAAGAGGATGCCAACCAGCTAGACACTGTGGAGTCTTCCTCCCACTGCAAAGCTGCCAGAAGCTTCTTGCAGGATTAACGCACAAGCTCAGCCCCCTGGGACAAACTGTGCCTCTGGTTGAAGGCATAAACAACCCAGAGCACGCAGACAGCCAGGAAAAAGCTCTCACAACTGTCTACCCTGAAGCACTGATCTAAACAGCTCAAGCTACCGATGTCTGAAACATCACTTGGGTCACAGACCATAAAAAGAGATGTTAACTGCAGGTGCCTCAGGATAAATTCGTCCCCTGGAGATAACACAGAGGATCCAGTCATGCTGCTACTGCTTAGAGACTTGGCAGAGAGCTTAAGAGAGATATGAGACTGTACCTAGGTTTTCAGGCTCTCCTGGGCATTATTGGCCAAACTACAAACCAGGAATTTTTCTTCTTTCCTTCTGTCTCCAGGTGCTAGAGCCTCTTCAGTAGCACTAAAACCACAGACCTCCCTGCGTAACGCTTCTCCTCTGCACATTTCACACTGGAGGGTGTTGCTGCCTTCTGTTAACAGGAAAGAAGCCAGAGCAAAGGGTGTGTTTCTCCTCTGCTCTGAGCATGTTAACCACCCCTTACCCCGTATTTATGTGGTATAATTACAAAATAAAGTGTTAAGTTGCTACTGATTGAAATAGCTTCCTGTTTCCACCTTGCAGTTCCCACTGAAAATTGCCACTTGAAAAAATAAAGAGAAGGAAAAGAGCTTTTCAGAGATTGTGTTTTTCACATGTGACAGGATAGTTCTTCCTAAGCCTGTACTCAGCCTGAAATTGTGCTGTTTTAGAAAGATAAACCCAGCAGCTGATTAAAAAATGCAGCTCTCATCCTGAATTACTCAGGAGCTCTGCAGAGGTCATATTAGCACCAAATGAGATGGTGCTAATCAGGGGTATAACAGCAAATACAGATTAGTTTATAATTAATGCAAAATTAAGTGGTCATCAGGGATGCTGATTTAAGCCTCTTGGAAGATAATAGAACACAATTTCAAACTTTCTTTCTCTTTCAGCACCTACTGAAGAAAGGTGTCCCTAAAGAAATGTGCTCCTAGCATGCAATGTCAGAAAGGTCAGAACTTAGGGCACATCTGATAGTACTTCTCACTAAATTTAAAGGTTTTAAGTAATACGACTTAATAAAAGCTCATTTTCTATTTGCAGGTCTTGTTCCTACCCTGTGGTCTGAGAAGGTCAGCCTGCTCCCACGCAATGCCCTGCCAAAGCTCACAGATTTCAGCACTGCTACTCTGCTCCTCCGAGCAACAGCTCAGGACAGGACGTTTTACTGGGTAAGCGCAGACTAATAGAGCTATACTTTCACTTACACAGCTGCATTTCTAGGCAACTCCATCAGAGATGGATTTTCCTCAGTGTAATACAGAGCAGAGTTTGGTTCTCTAGAAAGGAAGGGAAATAAATGGCTTCCCTTCTGCACAGCAAGCGTTTCAGCTGGGAAACCATCTACCTTGAGATGGTTTACACCAGGGGAAACCTAGAAGGTGGAGAATGCTAGGAACAGGGGAAGGGATACCAAACTGAAGCCTGAGATATCTTAAGGGCTCAAGACATGACCAGACTGGGTATTTATTTCAAGCAGATTCGAGAAATACATCTTTTATGTATATGGCCTGATAAAACTGTTAGTTATCTGATAACTTTGATGGCTGCATGAAACTGAGCGTACAATATGAATGTTCTCCCATTCTGCTTTTGTGAACTCCCAGTGTTTTTAGCATAGTCATATTTTTGCACTTACCTGCAAAGAGTTTTGCAGTCTGTATACATCCCATTTGAATGACGTGTAGTGGTCTCTGAACACAAACAATCTTAACATAAGTTCATAAAGAGCTTTATAAATTTCTAACAACAGTATTATAGATTTTCTGCGCAAATTAATGTAAAAATTAATCTAAATTACATTTCAGAGCTAGACCCTTGAGAGAGTGACTGACACGGCAATTAGGAATAGTATTTCTAAAAAAATTCAGCTGAAAGAACACAACCATTCACATCTGCAAAATATTACTCCAAATCTTTTTCAAATCAGTAGTTTAGTCATTGTAACCTACTGGCTGATGCACTGGGGGAGTAATACATGATTGCTCTTAGTCCAGCTCCAAATGAAATGGTCACAAAACATACCACTGTGGTTTTTGGATATCACCTCAAGGTAGACTTACATAATCATTCCAAATAAACGCATTGGAGAGTGAATTGCCACTGATCCCTAAACCCGGAAGCACAACAGGATTGTACCTACCCCCCAGAATGTCTCTTTCTTGTCCTAAATTAACCCAAATTTATCTTGTCCTATATCCTGCATTTTCATATAATAAATATTAATTAAAAACTCCCAGGCAAAATTTTAAAACGTCTTGTTTTCATAGCTGCAGGATGCCAATTAATGAAGAAAAGGAATGTAGTTCACTTGAGAACTGCAAAGATACCTTGCCAGTAATGACAAGGAGAACATGATGCAGATCAGCAGATACACCATACTCTAGAAAATTCACATCCTCTACCAATTTCTGTAATTTTTTTTTTTGCTGTACCTCTAAAACCTGGTGCAGAGGAAAGAAATGTCATTATGGAATTAGGCAATGAAAATAACAGCTATAAAACCGACGAGCTGGGTACCAAATGCTCCTCTGTACAGATATCTTCCCATGGGTCCACATAACTTGCCAGTGTAGACACAGTCCTTCTCTCCATAGGGGTACTTCGCTTACATGCCTTAACCTAAGTGGAAGAGGAATTAAAAATCTTCTATTCTTTCATGTTCAAAAACTTACAGCCTGCATGTAAACATTTTTCTTAATTGTTGAACTTCTAGTATTGGGCTTTGTTTTTATGCTATTCACCTACTCCTAGTTAATCCAGTCTGTAGTTGACTTTTCTTTAGTTCATTTGAGGTGAAAGAAGCTCCCATCAAGAAAATCATAATTATCACTTCTCTCACATTAAGGACCTATTCACATAAATAAGGCCTTTTGCTATTTTCCTGCATGAGCTAAATTCCAATTGGAGTAAATTTCACCATCAGGCTCTTGCGTTTAAGACAAAAATTTTCTGCTTTCTACCACATTTAAATCTCGATCTAAATCTGCTGTACTTCAAATAATAACTATCAATTGTCAAAAAAGATCTTCTTGTTCTCTTTGTGGTTGTTCTACTGCACAGAAAGCAACCTTGCTGGGCATTTTACTGTTTTATTCCTCTTTGTAGTTACATTTTCCTAACAAATGGAAAAACCAGCAAAAAAATAGCCGAAACTTCAAAAAATACTTTGCATGTCAGTAATCGTTTGCGTGCAACAGACCTCTGTACCCATATGACAAATACCACTCTAGGCTCTAAGTGATAATTAGCAGCCAATAGGTCAATATTAGAACTAGAGTAAAAGCGTACTAAGAGCAAAGCCATCACCAAAAGCTGAAATAACATATGATTACATGCACTGTCCATTATTTACATGGTAAAAGGATGTATCAGAAGCAACGTGGAGAGTAATCTCTCCAACTTTACAGCTCAGCTCAGAATGTATACAAGTTTTTCATTAGTTTTAAGATTATTAAAAAATGCTTCCCTTGTGCTGCCTTTATGAGGAACTCATAGAAAGGTATGTACAACAAACAGCATGCTAAGCTTGCCATAACTCATTAGCCTTACTACCACTATGCTAAACACAACTTAATTCATAATAATTCATAAATCTGTATTTTATTTGGAGATTGAAAACTGAATGTCAAAGAGAAAACAATTATAAATACACTAGTTCTGGTTACTCCAGGCCACCTTTATGGGATCAAACTTCTATATCAACCATGCAAGCGAGAGCAAAAACTTTGTGTTTTCTTAGATTCATCAGCTCAAGAATTCACAAATAATTGAGGCACATGAATTTGAACAATTAATGTCATTCCATTTTCCAGAGTCTTGTATTACAGAGTCTTTATTTTTTCAATTATTTAGTTTTCCAGTGTTCCAGTTTGTGTAAGTTACAGCCCCTCAATTCAGATAAGTGAACCTGCCTTCAGTCTATTAATCAGATATTCTGATATTAGCCTGCTTTGAAGGTCTTATTAAGTCTTTTAAAGCTGTATTCTCAGCCTTATTCCCAAGAGAGGCAAGTGCACTTCCAGATTTTTCACAAAGGGATTCCATTGTCAAAAGTGTCTTCTTTCCCAGTTGAGACAAACATATTTTCACCAATACTCTTGATTTTCTTTAAAAGTCAAAGCTAGAAACAAAAGTAAACATAATTGTATTATACCAAAATTGATCATGCTATGGATATTTATCAATATCACAATTATGAAGTAGCTAGTACCAGCTATAAACAGACTATTTGTGGAAGTAGTAGGCAGAATCCAATAGAAGTCAAACAAAAGAGACACCTGGATATATCAAGTCCACACTTGAAAATTGGAATTTCACAAGTCTTGTTCTAATGTTTTTAATTTCCAGTTCATATAGTATTACAGCTCTTGAATCAGGATCTGCAGGAATTCACACTCAAATTGCAAGCATGACAAGTTTCAAAGCAAAAACCACGGATCAATTAAAATAATACAAAGAAACGGAGCTGCAATGAGATCTTCTGTACCCACCAGCTTTATCGCAGAAACCGAAGCTGAGGGACTGTAACAAAATTCAGGGTTTAAAGCCACAGAGCAGAAAGAGGAGACATAGGGACAGGTTTTGAGAGCCTAGGAAACTGAGTATTTCTCTAGAAAACTATACATTATCTTAGGAGAAGTAGGAGTATATAGCTCATATCCTTGACAGACCTTCATGAAAAGCCAAAGGAATGTGAAGCCCTTGTTCATTTAGCAGATAAAACTGCTAGCAGCAATTCTTTTGAAACACAGCTGCTGTTTTTAATGGCCAGGTTAGTTTATCTTACTGTCTTTAACACGTTTCTGGGATTAGTGTGAAGGGAGTCTACCACTTTACAACAACGATACAAAAACTGGGACATATACACAGTTAAATTTTCCCCTGATGTGGGAATGGTACCAGCACAATCCTCTTGTGGGCAAGGAACCCCCACTATGCTCCTGTGACAGGTAAGACCTCGACAATGGTTTTGGACACCCTTTTCTAGGCTGCTGACGCATGAGCATAGGAGGACAAAAGGAAGATGGCTGAAGAGTTTACTGCTACCAGTTCTTCAGCCACTCTGCTCTTCAATTTCTCACTTCAGTTTTAGGTTATTTTCAGGCTTTACACACAACTATGGCTTCAAAGTTGTGCTTTCTCCAGAGAAAACACGCCCTTGGGAAGGATGGCCAGTGGGTGGCATGGAGCTCTGTGACTTTATTCTGCTGATGCTTGTGATGTGGTAAATTGCAGCTTACGTCATTTCCTCCCAGGTTAATTTAAGAACAATGAGTCACCTTGTGCTTTTCCTAATATGGCACTTGTACCAGAGCTAGTTGTGCACTGTGAGACATTCTTTGGAAGTTCTCACACAGTATCTCTTGAGACGTTACTGGCAGCCAGGCTCAGCCAGACAGCACCCCAATCTATGTCTACTCAAAGAAAATTATCTAGAACTGTGTCAGTAAGAGAAATGTAATGCAACACCTTCACCAAAAGGGTTGTCAAACATTGGAACAGGCTGCCCAGAAAAGTGGTTGCATCACCATCCTTGGTCATATTGAAAAGACCTATAGATTGCTGGGGATGTGGTTTAGTGGTGGACTTGGCAGTGCCAGGTTAATGGTTGGATTTAATGATCTTAAAAGTTTTTTTCCAACCTAAGAAATTCTATGATTCTGTGATCTTGCAAGTCCATGTAACAAAGCCCCTGCCTTGTATGTTGACAAAGTGATCCCTAAAGTTTGGCAGATCAATTCAGGAAGGACGTATCCAGTGAGACAGCATTTAATTGATGAACATCTCCCATGAGCAACACAAGAGAAATTTGTAATGTATGTTTCAACCCACTGTTTTCAGTCCCTTCTCCAGCAAAAGCATGTCCACCATTTTACCAGGCCAAGAAGAAAATTAATTAATGACTGGACCGTACCGTTTTTGTACCTATTTAGTTCAGCCTCCAAGACCTGTACTTATGTCTCCAAAGCAGTTACTTGTCTCTGCAGGTCATTGGTTACTACAACTAGGAATTAAGCGTGTTATTTAGTAATATATATTAAAATGAGTACACAGCTGTCTCTGAGATGCCTAGCTCTCCTATAACCTGATGCCATGGGAGAGAGCTTTTTGGTTTCCAGAGCAGAAACCACAGGCCACATTTTGTTTTGTTCCCTGGGAGTTTGTCCCACTGGGAGAGCCTTATCCCTGACTGGGACAAATACTTGGGCGGGCTCTGAGTTCTCAGGGCTGCTCTCTCAGGTTCTCAGTCATCATCTATTTAGAGGGAAAAGCCCAGTTCTCAAAGGCAAAATATACATGTAAACATTTTAAAATGAATTAAAGCTGAAGTCAAAAATACATGAACAGGCAAAGAATAAAAGAAAAAATGCTGTTTATAATAGGAGATAGATAATACTCACAGACAACAATAAGGTAGTGACTCATTCCAGACACTTTTTTCCCTAGTTATGCTGGTCACCTCATCTCTTACGTAACAGATGGTTTATGTTTCTGCTCCTCACACTGGTGGAAATCACATGGTTCCTCAAATGATGTTATAAGAATACCAGACAGTAAACAAATATTTTTTTGAAAATACATTAAAAGGTTGAAAACAAGAAACACAGAAACATGAGAAACTTACTTCTTACTTCCACGTTCTCTGTTTTCTCCTTTCTCTTCTTGCAGTCCTAAATCTCCTTTTATTCCCGTAGGTTCTGCTTTTCCACGGAAACCCCTTGGACCTCTCAATCCTCCTCCTAAATTTTAATTTAAAATAAAATCGTTTGAATTTCTAAGTTTTTCTCCCACTAAGTTTTCTTAGTGCTTAGAGAGAGTACCAAACACTCCTTGTCCCCTCCTCACCTTTTCCCCTCTCCTCTGCCCAGAACAATGAAAACAACTCATAACCATTGAATTGTTCCCATGGAAAGCTTCACTTGCTAGGAAATGAATTACTTTGATGCAAAATTCTTCACTACACCTACTTATGGCACTGAAAATCCATTGAAGAAAATGCTGTCTCATGTTATCGCAGAGGTACACATGCTCTAAAAGCAGAAAGCCAATATACTTCAGCTGTAATCCAAACACACATCACAGTATATGACATAGAAAATGATCCAAATCATAAGACTAAGGATACTTCTGAAGCAATTTGTTGAAGTGGATAGTGATGGTTTTACTTATTTCAACCATAAAATTGCAGAGGCATACTGAGGGTATGTGAACCCAAAAATGTTTATACAGAATATCAATATATACCACTGAGATTTTATATCAAGTGGTATTCATAATGATGGGAGTTTGGTTAGAAGCTGAAAAGCAATTATCTAATTCCCAGATGTGTGGTATGCACGTGATAATACAGACTGGATACAGTAAGAATGTATATGATTCCATATTTATTTATTAAGTGTTTGGACAGAAACTACGATTTGGCAACTTGGGAGAGCAGGTGACATGCTTCTACCACGTGACAGAAAGCACTTGCTGATATATTTGCTGGTTGCAGCAGTGCATGAAAAATGTTACCTAACTGACAAATCATGCCTTGGGGGAATTCTATTGTTGGGACTTAGTAAGTACAAAGCAATCGAGTTATGGCCATCAGATTAGTAGCCAACTCTAGCAAGCATGATTTCTGGATTTGAAAGCTGGCCCCTGCAAATAAAAAGCAATAATCATTTAGTAGAGTACCATAGGAAACTCTGTGATTCAGAGTACAAATGGTACGATCAGATTAAAATCTCATTATATCTCTGGTTTATGGGCTGCTATGAAAATGTATTATATTTTTTTTATTAAAAGTCACGTATCTAGAGTAACATTATAAATGTAGAAAGCATTTTCAGCTTCCTGAAACTCTGCAGAGCCTACAAGAGGTTAATGGGGCAGAAGAAAAAGAGAGAGGTAAAAAGACAAAAGGAAAGAATGAAGGAGGCATGAAACAAGAGTAAAGGGGTGATAAGAAGTGTCAAAAATACAATATTGCTAAATGGTCATAGCTCTATTCCTGGTTCACCCTTTTCACCTGTGGGATCATCTCTTCCATCTCTGCCTGGTAAGCCACTGACTGCAGGAGCACTGTGTTGCATTACTTGGCAGGAATGAATTTTCTCTTCAGGTTTATCTTTGTTAACTGAACTTATTACCATCAACAGTGAAAGCCAAAGTACCAAAGCATTGAAAAGCTGAAGAAGAGTCATTGCTATGTTTACAGATCTGTGACAAATCAAGCAGAGTAATTTTATAAAAATTGGATTACATAATTTTAAAGGATTGCTTAGGAAAGAGTTGCCTACATTGCCTAGGAAATACACTCTAATCTTCAGCCAAAAGATCAAGAATAAAGGATAGTGTCTGAACCATTTCATCTACTGTCTGATGGTATCTTTATGTATGGAAACCAGAAAAGAAATAACCAAGCTTACAGGAATCTGAAAATCTCAATATAGCAACCTAAAATCGCAACAGTCATCAGTAGTCCAGTTTGGGATGAATCCTGAACTCTCCAGCAATTGTATTTCTGCTGGGACCCTTCTTTCCACAGCCGTCAGGACTGCTGTGTGTCTAAGTTTAGAGTGATTAAGCTGTTTCTCTTGATAGCATCTCCACTACTAGCAAAGACCCATAGATTAATGGACAAAAAGCTTAAGTGCATTTAAGCAGTAATGATATGATTGCCTCCCAACTCCTCCTTTCAGAGCTTGTATATTAACAAGATACATTTCTTGCTCAGTATTACACCTCAGAGACGAAGTCCTCTTGGATCCTAGATCTGCAATACTTTGCTGCCCTCTCTGAGCAGAACAACAGTAACAACATAAGGTAAAGTTCTGCCCGATGTTCTGACACATCGCACCACAGTAATAGTCCTTGATTTTAATATGAGAGTCAAATTTGAGGCAATCATGTTCCATGTAGTCTGTGTTTAACTGAAAAGAAAATAAACTCGTGAGCTGACAAACTTTTATAGTAAATATACCTCATACTAAAGTCAACTGGCCTTATTTTCTCCCAGTTAAGATGAAAAACAAGCCTAAAAAAGCACCATTTGGTTGACAGGTTGGGGTAAGGAAAGAAAATAAAATCCAGTGTGAACTTTGCTATTTACCTCAATTATTTCTCTTTATTTTAAGTGTCAGAAAAGATTACCCACAGAGAGCAGCTTCCCCTGTCATGTTTCATCTGATGAAATGCAATATAAACTATATTCACTAGCATATTACTGTGAGAACGTTATCCTTAGGATAAAAAGTAGAGTTTAAGAAGCACCACTTTTCTATGTACTCCTTTCTGCTTCCTCCATTAGGCTCACATCAAAATCTGGGGCAATGGCATATGCCAAAATAAAATAAGGAAAGGTATTTAGCTAACTACTACAACCCAACTTGAATCCTGATTGATATTTCTTATCCAGCTTCATGGACTCAAGCTAGTTCCTAACAGCCCTCTAAGGATTTCCTTCTGCTGAATTTTTATACTGTGTCGATTATCCAATACCAGGGGATTGACATTGTCTCCCATGAAGGCAGCAAGACAAAGCTTGAAATAATGGCACAATAAAAGAAAACCTGAAAAGAAAATGTTAAGCTCTCAGAGAAGTTCTCTCCCTACAGAGATTCAACCTCACCCAAACCTTTGTTGGTTTTGCCTGCGAGGAGCTAAGATCTATTTACCTCCAAAGTTTTCCAAGTTGACCACCCCAATCCTTCATTCTAGGAGAGCTGAAATGCCTGTTTACCTTTGGCAAATTGGTGGCAGGGTTTCCTAGCAATGAAATCACTTCCTAAAGAGATAAATGATAATTTGCATCAACAACAATTTAGATAAAAAAGCAAAATGTTCCAAATTTCTCACAAAAACAGAGTAAATAGAAAAAAAACCAAACAGATTTGCAATCCGTATTTATATTTAGAAAAGATGGAGGATCCCACATGGAGAATCCCACTAAGTTTGGATTTAATGACAATCCTCAGGTCCCAAGGCTTACACAGCTTCAGACTTTCTCAACAGAGAGATCAGAATTAGGCCTTGAAAGATGCCATGAAATTTCTATATTTAGGAGGTAGTGAGTTCTGGAGGTCCTATTTAAAGACATAGATCTCAGGTAATTCTTTTGTTTCTCCATAAAATGTGCTTTAGGACACGATTCACCCGATGCAGGTACAGCAGGGAAAGGATCCTGGAAGAGACAGCAGGAAGTCCCTGTTCCAGACCTAGTCTGTCACCAGAGGTATCAGCTCTGAGTCATTAGCCCAGAACGGAAGAGTCTGACAGCACAGGACAGCCCTATTGAAACCAAATACTAGGGGAACTGCTCCTCAGAAGCAGATATTACATTTATACAAAGAGTACTCAAGGACAAAATGCTATTAAACTGACAGATTACATCCTGCTCACAGTCCTCCTCATCAGCTTGCCACCCTCCAGTAGACCAGCCCACAAAAGTCCTTTGTAACCAGCACATCTGCACCCGCAAAGGTGGCGTGGCCTCAGTACGGTCAAATACTTATCACAGCAAAAGAGATCTTTACTTACCAACACCTTTGCTTGATCAGTACACAGTGAAACTCTTATCGCACCACTGGCTTCCCTGACAGCCAGCACAACAGAATGTAGCAGAGAAGAAATGGAACAGAAATCTGCTGGATTTCTACCATGAGGACAAGCCTGCCAAGAGACAAAAAAAATCCCCTACATTTCTACTAAAAGCTGTAATTTTGTGCTTTATTTTGGAAAGAGGTTGCTTCTGACTTATCTCTGTCTTGCATAACCCTAATGATTGCCTACCTCAGTCCTACCACCCCTATTTACAGGTACTGCACATGACATTCTGGGACCGAGCCCTTTGCTCTTTGCCTGGCCTTGGACAGACATTGGCTGTATTATAGTACAAATGAACAACCCAAAAATCAGAACAACTGCCAGCACTGAAAGTTTTGACTGTAAGGTTTTTCCCCTTTATTCAGTCAATGGGTTCATTTTTGAATAACCTAGGAGAGGGAAGGATATTTGAGGCTTGCTTGACTGCAGTGACTGCCTTTCCTGCAACATAGTCTGAATTGGAAAAAAACTTGGCCGACTCAAACATACCCATTTACGTTTAAAAATGGGATGTGGGATTTGGAAAAACAACACGGGGTGAAGGAATTTATCTTTAAACTTTTAAGTAAACTGCTTACTGCTTGTCTTCCTATAATGCCAGTGATACAGTTAGTGGTTAGAATAAACTTCTCAATAGAGCTTGCACTGTCCAGCTCTGCAAAATTAACGACATAATAAGAACCAAATGTGGCACCTATATGCTGTCAACGCATGGCATCCGAGGCTCATCTTGTAACCTTGCAACCCACAAAAATGTCTGGTTTGTTTAATGTCTGTTGAACTTCCCTGAAGGTTGCTTGCCTGCAGAAGTATGAAGCAGATAGGATTCTCAACAATTTCCCCACCCTAGGTTCTCACCAGGTCAGGACACCATCTTGCTGAAATGTATTTTATCACACTGTAGAAATTTTACTAAGCCATGACAAACCCAGCATTTTTATATGTGGTATCCAAACCTACAGGACTATTGTAAACTCCTGCATCAAGTGTCAAATTAAAATCATAAGGTAGGTGACTTAGTATACACAAATTATTAAATGTCTGTCTTATCTGGATTTGTAATTTTATTTTCTATCTCCTTATTTCTATACAACCTTCCCTTCCTCCAGAATTATTTGGTTCTCCTGATTCTCACTTTGATTACTGAGTTCCTTACTATTTAGATCCTTGAATGTACCTTCTTTCTGCATATCATTCATTTTGGGGAATGGTTTTATGCCTGGCTGCTCTTTGATATATGGTGCAGCTCTCTGCAGATTTCCTTGGAGAAGCAGGCAGCTCAGCACGTGAGAACACTTGGCTTTTGAAGTTTGAAACGTGCCTTTGGAGCCATCAGTTTTGAGCATTCTTCACCAGCAGCAACATCATATGGGAATAACAGAAGTGGAAACTATATCCCAATTATTTTCATCACAGCATAGCAGGGTGACAGCTTCTAGACACTTGCAAAAGAATATATGGCTAAAGCAGTGGATAGAAATGCACAGCTAGCTCATTGATTCACTTTGATGTCAGACCAACAGAGTGCTCTTATCCCCAAACCAGGAGTTTACAAAGTATTCCAAACTTTTCATTGAGACAACTACAGTCAGGATTAAAGACTTTTGAAGAATAAAACCCTAGGAATAACCTTGTTTCAGAAAAACCTTAGACCAGGCATTATGGACCATCATTCTTAATAGGTGCTCGTACAGTGAGTTTAATTAGAGCTCTTAGAAAGATACAAAGTGGAAGCTGTCCTACGCAGGATCTTTTTCTTCTGAATTAGTAGTGATTTATCCCTTGCCAAATTTCTGCACAGTAAGAAGGATGAAGCAGAGCTGAAGCCCTTCATCTATTTCTTTTCACTTGCCAGACTACCACACGGACTATGCAGATCAACAGTTGCTTTCCGTCTCAGGCTAGTACATTGAGTCAGCCCCAATCTTCAGATGTCCTGTGTCCACTCTGTCTATTAAGAGCAAGGTAAAAGTATCAACTGCTTGTGAGAGAGGAGGGGGATTTACATAGCAGGACACATTAGGAACAATGCCATACTACTAATAACACAGATAGGTAGGAATCAGAATAATACTGTAATTACTATTACAGCGTCTCACCCTTCATTCATAGTAGAAATTAGACAGCATAACATGAACATCTGAGCTCATGTCTATGTAAAAAATAAAGACCTAAACAAGCAGATTCCAGCAAGATTCCAGTGGACATGAGAGTCAGATATTTAATTTATTTTTCTGTTCTGGGCCAGATAGCTGACAAACTAGGAAAAAAGTGGAATTTTGTACCACCTTCCCCTTCCTCAAACTTCAAATGACTCCATATTAGTCTGGACCTAAGATTAGAAACTAAAAACTATTCATGTTTCTTACTAAAAACAGACTTTGCAGAGGTAATGACTCTGCACTTTGGAGTTTGCAAGACTGAGCATATAAACTTTAGAGAAGCTGTAAGTCAGTGAGACAGTTCTGAAGCAGAGCAGACCAAAAAACCCCAAACAACCTGCCTAACTCAGAGGAAGTTCTGTTTGAGATTCCTACAAAATTCATGCCGGATCCCGCACTTGGGCTACTGAGTATGAAGAACACACGTACTGCGTTTCTCCTTCTCTTTTGAAAATTTGCTGACTCAACTGTCTGTCGCTTGAGCTAAAAAAGATCTGAGCTTTAAAAGCATGAGATTCAGAAAAGATAACAACAAGATGCTATTCTTACCACCCCTAGTCAGCTGTTCTGCTATACCTACATTGTAAAATTTTGATTATGAACTTACCTTATAAATTTGTAACGTGTCTGTGTGTGGCCCATCCATCATTCAAGAAAAGGTTTTATCCAGCCACCAGGCCACTTTTCACCCAGCTTTCCATTTGACTTCTGCAAAGAATGCATTGCTTAGTGCAACTGGAAAACTAAGCACAATGTAAAAGTATGACATATTTACACCTTTCTATTTGACAGCAGCTACAATCTTGTCCCAATATTTCTCCCAGGAGAATTGTCTCCTTGTCCCAGGGGAATTAGGGAGCTAGAGATAACAGAGGATTTCACGGTTTTTTTTCTGCCCCAGCATACCCACATACACACAATAAGACCACAGTTTACATCTTAGTATTTACTAAACTGAAACAAACAAAAAAATATGCTGATTCTTACATAGGTGTATGGTGCCGGACTATTCAGTGTTATATTGCTCTGTGCAAGAAGTGGTTGAATCTTGCCATCAAAAAGTAACGAAACAGTAATAATAATAATAATAATTCATATAATAATATAATAATAACCACAATAGTATAATAATAATTCATACGAAGTTCAGAGCACATAATCTAACTATTGGGCTAATGGGGTCTATAGACTAATGGGGAATTTCTGCCCTTCATTCACCTTGGAGGAACAGGAACCTTCTAGCTCTTTTGCTTTGCTTTTCTTTCATCTGCTGTAACTTAAACAAGAATGGAATGGGGTTACCTTCTGTTCAGACTGCTTCAAACACAGGCCTTTTCTTGATGCTTAAGGGCTCATAAAACACTCACTCTAGCTGCAATAGAAGATGCAGAATGGCATCTTTCACCTAAATTGGATGACTTGTTCACATTTGACAACTGATGGATCAAGTAAAGACTTCTCAGGGGTTTTCTTCATGTTGTAAGAAAAATTTGTGAAGCAAAGGCCTTTGCAAGCACACTACAGCTGACATTCACATACAGTTGAATTATCAGAAGATGTAAATACATTCTGCTTTTCAATTTAAGTGCACATTGAGAAACGTTTTGTGAAGACTGAGCAGATAAAAATCCAGATAAGAATCCCACATAGATTTAGTAGTGAAAGATAAAGTCTGTTCACACTGGAAATTCTTTAATATGCACAGCAAAGTTTGTGAAGCATGGTGTAGTTACTGAGATTATCGACTGAAATTATGGGATCAATGAAATCCCTACACTTTTTCTTATGTTTCAGCAGGATTTTGCCTTTCTGTTTCTTAATGATTCTAGAAAAGATTCAAAGTCATTAGTAGGCTCTTCAGGATGTGCATTTGCACAGCTGATCCAGAAGTACTTAATATGTGAAACAACAGATGCTAACTAAGCAAGTGAAAGCCCAGCCAATAATAAATAAAGTGGCCTGTAAGTGACCTCTGGTGGACAACAAGAACAGTGTTAAATTTGCTTTGTATTTCTCGGGAGAGTAATTCATCCATTTAACCAGCTTACATCCATTCAGTTGAATATTATCTAATATTATACAATAATCAGATATTTTCCACTTGAATCAACATTATTTCATGCAAAAAATTGGAAACTAATACAGGAATGGAAAAGTTTTCTAATCATAAACTTTAAAAGCCTCTGTAACAAGAGGGATTCTTGACTGCTTCATACATACCATTAACAACGTGAAGCTAAGGCAATCTTTCAGGTGATATAAAACTCACAAGCAATTTCAAAGGGAACAGAGTGGTCCTTTGAGAGTATGTCAGTCATTACAAAAACCACCAGCATTTCCCAGATTGGGTGAGGTGGTGGATTCTACTTCTTCCAGCCCATGCAGGCTGTTGATCACAGCCACTCTACTCAATCATAAGAACTTTTATAGCTATGCACTACAATACAACGTATCCCCAAGGACCTTATCCTGTTCCAAACCAAATATTTCTGAAGAGAATTGTAAGCTTGGGAATTCATTTTGAGCTCATGGCTTGAAGAGGCTTCAAATGCTGGGTTTCGGGGCCCATATTTATAGAGTGCATGTGCAGTCTCAGTGACCACGAACTTTGTGCAGATCCATGTAGGACTGTAAACTCCCGTAAACAAGTCTAATTTGGTAATTAGACTTGTTTTCCCTTCCTACTGTTTCCTAATTTTCACCTGGAGCTAAAACTCCAACAGCTTCTCGTGTGGGTCTAACAATAGACATGGGAGATGGTTCACTGTACAGAAATAACGCACTGAAATTGTTCCCAAGGAAATCCAGTCTGTCTTGGCAACAGTTGTCCTAGCAACTAAGCCTCTTCACAGAAGATGATGGCCACTGATCCACGGAAACCAACCCATGAGTCATTTCTATCAGGGACCAGAGGGGCTAGGGGATAGAGCTGCAGTGCCCCCACCATTTGGCTCTTCCCTCTTGCTCGCATTGAGGGGGAACTCCCACCTACCAAAGAGGTTAACTGAAATTCTGCCTCTTGAATATAGATCCAGGAGGTACTAATTACAAGGCATACTAATAGGCAGCATCCTTACAAATGTTTTTTTTTTGTTGGTTTTTTTTTTTTTTAGCTAGTCACATTAAGGACTGGCTTAACTCTCCACCAGGAGAGGAAAATTGCACTGCAAAACTCACAGCAGAATGTACGTCGCCACAGCTGTGACAGTACCAAGCAGAGCACAGATAAAAATGGCAAAGCACATTTCTGTCTAAGTAGCTTTTCAGAAGAGACTGTCAAAGCTTTGAAGAGCTGCACGGCTTTTGATTTCGTATCTTAGGTGGAGAGTGACAGGTCATCAGGGGTAGCACTGCTCCAGGGAGGCTGCAGTGGGCTTATAACAGCACAGCCCCAGACCTGCGCCTAAACGAAGCCTAAGGCTCATAACAAGGAGCTCAAATGGTGGTCTTTTGCCTTAGACAGTGTTCCCACGTTCAGCTCTCCCTGATTGCCTGTTATGACTTGATTGCTCTTTCTGCTATAGTGGGATTGCTGCAAGTTAACATCACTTTGGGACAAAGCACATGCTATATTAATCGCTGCTCCTTCCCCTGTACAGCATATGCCTAGCACTCAGTAACTGAAATGGACAGAAACACAAAAGTAAAAATGCTTCCTTTTCAGCACCATTTTCCCACAGAGGTGTAAGAGCACAACACGTGAAGCCTCGCTTCCCAGCCAAAGCCTGCCGTTCCCTTTTTCCCTTACACTCCCACCTCTGAAAGGCCCCAGCACAGTTTGCCTCAACAGCTCCTGGAAACGTCCGAAGTCTCCCGCAAGGTGAACCTCACTGAGCCATGGTCACGGGGCTCTCACACCAGGGCAGGGGCTGCAGGGACAGCGACTCTCCCTCCTGAGGAGGATGAGTAGCCTTTTGGCTGCAGAGCTGGTGGTGCCCGTCTGACCTGCAGACCTGTGCTGGCTTGAAGTCCTGCCGCCCGGGCAAAGCAGCAAAACAGAAAGTAGCCATTTAGATTTCATGGGCTTGTTATCCCTGACCTCTCCAAGGAAACGTGTGACTGGAGACTCTGGGTGACTGAATAACACGCAAGGCATTGGGTGGTGAGCAGAAAGTTAAGCTACCACAATTTGGAACAGATCAATTAGAAGAAACAAGAGAAGTACCTGGGTCCATCCCAGCTCAAAAGGGCCAGCGTGAGGGTGAGGAGGGCTGCACCAGGACTTCTGGGTGCAGAAACAACAGCATTTCCAGCAGTTTCTCAGAAACTGACCTGAAAGAAACATTCTTATTTCAGAAAGCATGACTTTGCAATACAATTATTTCCTCCTGCAATACTTCTCATGGTTTATTCTGTTTCTTAAATCGGAATGATGCCAATCTATGCATAAATTTATTTAGTCATGAATATTTGGACACATGCATTGTCGTATAGGAGGAATTCAAAAGTGTTTATTAGATGATAGCACAGCCATTGCATGAATTAATATTTGCACAAGAAGCAGAAAAATGTTTTTCATCAGTTTATGCTTCTCTTTCCATTACCTGCATAGGAAACTCAAACAGAGTAAATGTTTCAGGAGGCTATTAGGTAGGTAGACTCCCAGAGACTTTCAAAGGGAAGAAAAAACCACTTCAAGCAATAAATCATACACCCTGAAAATTGCATAGTAAATACTCGGAGATATATAAAATCCCACTTCTAACCTAAACAAGTAAACAACTTGAAAAAAATGAGCTCAGACATAAAAATTACGAACTGACTACAAATCAACTGCAAACACATTAAAGGCCTATATTTGTTCAAATACATTATTCATAAGAAATAATTTCAGCTGTACTTGTATGCGATTTATGTTGCATAAACTTAAGCAAATACTTGTAACCAAAAGCTGATTTAAAGAATTAATGAGTAATCTCTAAATAAAATTCTACTACTAAATAAATTCCTCCCTGATCTGCAAAGCTATGTGCTTCCTGTAGTATACGTTCCAACACTTCTATTAACAGCTGAGCCCTGTAATGTTGGGACAGTGACAAACAGTTTAGGCCTGATCAAGCTCTTGCTAAACAGGATCAGTGCAAGGGAAGGGCGGAGAAACCAGCATTTCTGAAATACTCTTGAAGTATTTAAGGTTCAACAGCAACACGAGCCAATCGTATGTTTATGTTAAAGAGCTACATTTCTCCTCTAGGATTAATATTTTCAGAGTTTTTAGTAAACAAAGAAAGAGAAGGGGGAATGCACTTTTTCACCTCTACTAAAGCACTTTCACTGTCCATTGCTGCACTCCTTTGGACATCAAATTTAGCAATGAATATCTCAGGCTAAGAGGTACTGCAATATGACATGGTACATCTGCATAGTTTGAATTGATGTTCCATACTGGCAGTGTTACAGTGTTATTGCACTTTTTACTAAATATAAGCAATTGGGAAATTCAGATTCCATGTGCCTTTTATACAGCGATCTCAAAACCTTTTTCTACACGCTCTGCCAGAATTATGCCATTTTCTGTAAAAAAAATTTTTAAGAAGAAAACAGTTAGGCATTATTACCAGTCGGATGGATTTACAAATGACAAGTACAACCTCAAGAACGAATTTTTTTTTAAAAAATAATAAAATACATATGTATGTATTAAATACCCTGGTTCTCCTTTCCCTCAACTCCTCCTTCTCTTCTCTGTTGACAAAATATCTCCGATAGGGGCACAGAAAAGCATGCTCCTGCACCCAGGTGCCTGAGAGACTGTGTTTGTGCCTCAGTCCATGGCTTCTCTGAACTTGATGGAAAGCTAGCTATGGAAAAGCATGAAGGGTGGGCTTGATTTGCACCAACTGCACTGCAAGAACCCCACACTTGTCTGCACTAATGCCAAACTAAAAATGTATTACACTGAAGCAATATTAAAGGAACACAGGATTTATTTAATGAATAAATAATACATATTTATGCTTCTTGAATAAAACCAATGCAATAAGAAGACAGTAACAATAAAAAGCTTTCACTGACCTCAATGAGAGCTGTGGGTTTCCAGAATTTTTGAAAACCTACCCACCTTTTCTTTGAGAAGCTTAATTTTAACAGGTTGGTTTAAATAGCTTGTCTAAATACTGACATAATTCTGAAAAATACAGAACAGATCCCCAACAGCTTTCATACATAAAAGAGAAGTCTTAAAAAACAGCTATCATTTTCTCTCAATGTTTTCAGATACTCATAGGATATATCACAGCTCTTCACACATAACTGTGAATTGACTAGGAAATGATAGATAAATAAGGTCACGGGAGGATTTATTGTCACTAATATCACCTTGCAGTAAGAAGGAATGTTCATTTCCTTTCAGTGAGTCACTACTCAGTAGACATTTTCTGTTTGTCTAAAAGTGATAAGAAGGGCAGAATACAAAAATATTAATTTTTACTTGATGACAAAATGAATGAAGGAAGAAAGCCATGTAGCTGATGAACTTCAACGTAGAATCCAAGCAGGAATGCTAAGATAGAGAATTTGTTACTGTGATACAGTACAGCCCTAACGAGGACATCATTCATGCAATATAGTCCAAAATGTTACTTAAGTATGATACACTGAGAACATATAAAGTAACATGCACATTTTTACCAAATGACAAATAACCCAGGGACAGGTAGATGAAAGAGTCAGAAATTACTAACAGGATCCATCTTTTCACTTACACATTTGTCCATTGTTCTCTTTTTACCACTTTATCTGTTTCTATTGTATTCTGGTTTGGCTTGTAGGATTTTATTATTTATATGCCTAAGCATTTCTCCTGCCTCAATATCAGTTATTTCACGTAACGGTTGCGCTAAGCTGCTATTTATTCTACAGCACTGCTTGCTGCTGACTTCCTTAGAGAAGCAAGCTGCCAGCAGCTTGGCAATGAAGAGCTTTTGAAGTCTCAAGTCACCTTCAAAAACATCAATTTTGAATATTTTTCCACCAGCAATCATACCTTTTGGGAACAGGAGAATGAGGAGGACCCAGAAGCACAATACATCTAAATTACTTTCAGCACAGCATAGCAGAGTGGCAGCTTCTAGCAGCCTGCTGAGCAAGGCCACGTTATTTCCCTGAGTGACACACGTGTGAGAGCACTGCATACAAATGCATAGCTAATTTGCCAATTTACTTTGATGTCAGTTCAACTGAATACTGCTATTCCAAGTGAAAAGTTTAAATGGGTTTCCAGCTCTGTAGTTCTCTGAAAGATCTAGGGGGTTCAGGATCAAAAGGTTCCTGGAACAAGAAACTCTTTGAGATGGCCTTTATGTTGCACTGGTGTTACTAAGATCCTGGAGAATTACTTCAGTCAGATCTCAAGGAAGCTGCAGTAACTCTGGGAAAGGTTTTCTTCTTGGAGGAATATTGTATTTCGTGTACACAATAATTTGCCACTGTTTATGCCATCAGCGTATCACCACCAGCCATGCAACAGCTTGGCTGTATCTCTCAACTGAGGACAAAACAAAACCGGCAAGCCCACAGGTGCCCAAATCACTTGCAAACCCAACCCCAATCTGATGCACCTCTCAAAATCTACCTGAATGAGGGAAGTGGCTAACAGAAGCCGCTGTGTCTATGCTACCAGCTTCTCCTATCTAAACGAGGACCTTATCTCACCCTGAAAGGAGAAAGTGGACCTTTTCCCCCTGCTTTTATAACATGTTTTTTTACCTTACCAGGCTTCTGTCTATATAGGTGGGCTACTCTTTTTATGTGTCTTTTTATGTGTCTGTTGTTTCCTTTAAGAAAAGGTTAAACTATGCCACCCAACTCTTCTAATGTCTTAGAATATTGTCCTTTTTGGTCCACATAGTCCATTTTTTCCAAGAAGATCCTCTACACTTCATGATTCAATGTGTTGAAGAGAGAAGCTGAAGAGAATGAGTTGAAGAGAAACAATGCAAATAAAGCAAAACGTTACTTTAGTCTCACAGCTTTGTAAACATTCACAGATTGCTCTTAAAACCACTAGACACAAACTGTAACAACTAAAAGGAAACCCTAATCTTTTACTACAAATGCAAAATACAAGATTTGATCCTTATGGGCCTTAACTGAAATTCCAGAATTGAAAATATTGAAAAAGCTCAGATATTTGCATTTATATCCTTCTCAAATAAATTCCTAAAATTGCCCGAGTAATGACTTTTTAAGCCTTCCTTTTGGCTTTAGTAAAATTATTTAAGCGGAAAAGAGGCATTCCTTTCTGTGCAAGTTTGCCCGATCAGGCTTTGTAAAGTTACCTGATGGGAGGAGGTACAATAGTGGAAAGACTTCAGTGATACACAGTGGATTTCTTCTTTCATCATAGAACTATGTACGCAGTAGTCAATTTTCCACATACACTAAACAACTGCACTGACCTAGATATACTGGAAATATATAAATTATCATTTCATGAGAAAATTCAGTCTCTCTTCTGAAATTAAAATCAGCTCTAACCCCCTAACACTGCAGTCAGTACGAGGGGTTTCTGCGGTAAATAGCAACTACTATGTGTTACTGTGCGGAACCACAAATTTTACTACCTTACTTAATTTCAGAATGTACTGAATTTATTGGAAAATGTGAAGTGATTATACTCTATTTATAGCAGTGCCATGATGATGAATTAGCATTACCATAAGGTAAAGTAATTATGGTGAGTTAATATAGCCTTATTACAAGCATGCCTTGACTTTAGTCTCTATTACTAGCTAAACTGGGAGGCTTCTCCGGCTGGAAAAGGGCTGCTGTTTTATCTTGGTCTGCTTATATTTCTTTAGTATCCTCCTCACCATTTCTGCTGCTCTCAGGAATTCTGCAATGAACAAAAGTGCAAAAATGTATTTCCTTTCTCCTTATATTTGCATAGAATGGCATTAGATGCTCTTGTCAATGACATTTCTAAAGAAGAAAATGCGGAGGGCAAGAGAAAAATATACCCAAATGCCTGCCCTGAGAGGACAGTACCAAGTTAAGAATTATATGCAAATATGGCATATTTGAGAGATGTTTCTGCCATCCTCTCCAAGCTGCTTAAAAGGAAATCACAACGAGTACCAATGCAAAGCCATAGAGAAAACTCTAGATACCTGGTAGCAAAGTACATTAGAAAATAGCTGGAGAAGACCCTGGTAACATTAAGAGGTAATAATAGTTTTGAAAAACAAGTTTTTCAAGAACTGAGGTAGAGTATATAATTACAGAAGATCCGTTTGGGGAGGACTAATGAAGCGACTGATTTGCAGGCGGCAAGGGCAAACCTGCCTCCTCTTCTGCCAGTGAAGCCAGGGTGCTGACACACAAGGCTACTTGTCTGTGACCAGATATTGTAGCTTCCTTATCTTCTGTGTTGTCCTCTCCAGCTGTCTGCTAGCTCAGATGAGCAGATAAGCCACCATCAGTGTCAAAAAGCTGAGGAAGGGGTGGAAAGTCTTGCTTGTTTGAATCACAGAGATTTACATTTTTCTGCCTAACTAGCTTCAGTAATCATACTGCCTTAAGGTTTTCTCTAAAGGCACTATTATTCTATCCTTCTTTTAGGCAGAGAGATGGATTATGTGACCTTTCACAACCTTCAGCTGCCCTCTCTTCTATATATATTTTTTTCATTGCTTTAACGCCTTAATAGTATTTTCTTGCAAGCAGCTTCATCTTATGAGCACCCAATCTCTTATGACACATACATTTTTTTTCTTAACTTGGTAGTGGGAAATTTTCAGACCTTCTCTGAAGTTTAATTTCTTTCCTTTAGCCCTCCAGAAGCATCAGATTTCCGCAGAATTTAAAAAGGGTCAGAATGATGCTTCCAATTACACAGCATCATATTTTCCTCAAAAAAGGGCATGAAGAATTCTTCAAAAACTTCCTGAAACAAGTACACCAGGAACACATTTAATTCACTACCAGACCAGATTTAAATATGGTTACCTAGAATTGAAAGACCCCTAGAAAAACATTTACTTGTGGAGTACTTCACTCACATTTTGCATGGTGCTCTCATGTTCATCTAGCCTTTCACCACATAATCACATGACATCAGATGATTTTATAAATCTTCAGATCAGCCGTGCTCACAAACCTTTCCATACTCAACAAGGCGAGGAGGACTGTACTAAATATCATTTTAATGAAAAGTAATTGAAAGTAGTTACCAGTGAGACGAATTGGAGAAAGACATTGTTCTGTACCTGGATCCCTTTTTACCCCCAGTTCCTTACTATTTCTGCTGTCTTTGTCTGGCTTTCCATCCTGAGCGGGGGCCACAGCCTGGCGTGGGTTTGCAGCGGTGGAGCTGTCACCAGGAGTGCTCAGTCCTAGGACTGATGTGCTCAGCGCCGGATGCGGCAGCACGGCTCATCGTCTGGTCTGGAAGGGTTAATGACAGGAGTTACTGTCAGAGCTGTCGACTGTCTTTAGCTGCTCATGATCCATAAGGTAACTACATGAAATCAAGATGGCTTGATTACCACTTTGCTCCTGGACAGCTCTTGAATGATCCCTTTAAGAAAGAAGCTTTTAAGAAAAAAAAAATAATTAAAAAAATCTCCTAAAGTTTGAAAACCCAAAGCGGTAAACTAAGGTTTCATTACATGACACTGTAAGAGCCTTGGCATGTAAGTACTCCCAGATGCATTTCCCCTTGCTCATAGTTAAGGGTCTGTGATGTCTCCTGAAATTAGGAGGACTTGAGAAACGGGGCAGGTGACTAACACGCTCGGAAGCCTTTATTCTTTGAGCGTAAGGTGATGAGCTTGGCGAAGGCTTTAACCAATAATTATGGGGGTATTTCTGCTAAGCCACTAGAGTTCCTTCTTGAAAGCAAAATTCAGCTCTTATAAGCCTGTCTCTTGATATCCCTTTTTGCTGTTTTACTCGTTAGCTGTAGCTAATGCCAAATTGCATCTGAGCTCACAGTTTCTCTGGATTCACTGAGTTTGTTCAAACAGAACTGCACTAAAAACCAATTTACTAAGCTTAGGGTTTTGTAATCAGCAGCCAAAACCCACACAGACTGGATCTATCAAATATACATTTATTTCCCCAACCATGAAAAGAGGTAGATATGCACAGTTAAGCTGCTTTATATGAATGACACCAATGTAAGTTAAGTCCAGAATTATAAACTCTCAATGATAAGAAGATGATGTATATCAACATATCTTCTCTAAAGCAGGAGACTAGAAATACGAATTACTTTAGACACATTTAATAGGTGCCACACGTTATGTTAAATTCAGCATTATTACACTAGATATGTCACCAGAATGTTATCTACATAAATTCAGACTCTGAATACAAAGAAAGCCAAATAAATAAATTTCACCTTTTCTGAATGCAGCTTCATTGAAAAAAGACAAAATGAAAACTAGAGGCAGAGAGAGCACTCAGTTACTCGCTCTGTAATTTTTGTTGCTTTGTAGAAGTTTTAAGCAGAAGTAATTTTGGAGTTTAACTTTCCATTAGCCTACTAAGCAATTAGTAGAATGATCTCAGATTTCTCTCCTATGCTGCTTTATTTTAGGTACATTTAAATAATTAGTATAAACAAATAATATAATTTTTTTGTGGTAAACAATTACACTGCACAAAGGAATTGTAGCTGATATCTAATTAACTGTTATGCCTACTTCATGGCATAAGAGAGACCAAATGTATATGATAATCAGGCTTCCAGAGTATTTGATAATACCAGAAACAGCGTCTGTGTAAGCTACTGCAAGCTATTGCTTAAGGCCATCCAAATTCTACATTGAAGACCAATCAAAAAATCTAATAAAAACAAGGAAAAAATTTCCGTGGACTGTAACAACTCTGAATCATACCTCTGTCAAAGTCAATTTGCATGATGCTGAACTTAGTGGTAAATCCAAAATCTGAAATACAAACAGAATAGATTTTTCTTCTGGAACACATTCACTTCAGTTCATATTCTTCAGAGCACACCTGGAATTCCCAGTGTTTTTTTCCCCACTCTCAGCTGTCATTTTATCATCTGTCATATAAAATTGATATCTAATTATGGGCTACTGTGCAAAATATTCCACAGAGATGCCCACATCTACAACATAGAAGTGAAAGGACTGATGATGCTTCTTTTCAGTTTCACACATGATTTTTCCCCTGTAATAAAAATGATTTCACTAATTTATAGCCCAGCACTTAAAAACTATCAGAGCTGAATAATCAAAATATTATTAGAACTTCATAAGGTTATCTACCACAGATAATCATGCAAGGACTTCTGCAGTGTCTTCTAGCTGAGTATTTCCACATACTTCTAAATGGCAATGACTTATTCCTTGAGCTCTGATTAGCAAAAGCAAGACATGATGCTGTTACTAGTTCAGTTTCAGTAATAATGTGGCCTAAGATCAAGGTTTCAAAAAGTGACAGAGAAGCTGATTTTCCTTAAAACAGTCTAAAAGGAATAAAAATCTTGGCACTGTATGGAGCCAGAGCCACTCTAGTACCCAAAAGTCAGGTTTTATACTGTCTGTCAGAGGAGAATATTAACGCCAAGTAATTCCCTGTGACCTCAGGGGAGCTAGTGCTTTAAAGGTTTCCCTCACAGATCTGGTTATGGTGAGTCTAAGCACAATACCTTCTACCTTCTAAAATATGGCCTAAATGATAAGCATGAATGTATTTTTAACATGCATGTTAAGACCAGATTTTAAACTCCTTCTATTCCTTCCTCATATCTTCTCATATCTGATTAAGATTTAAAATTATTTTCTTTTCAGGGACAGCACTTTCAATGAAATCTGGAGAGTTTCTAATCCTGCTTTAAAATGCTGAAAGACACTTTGAAAGAGTAGGCTAGTGTTCTAATAAAAACAGAGAATGCTCTGAATTTATTACTTATGTTATGCCACTTGTGAATTCATTGACATGAAAGAAACACTGAGGAGACTGTAGTCTAAAGAAATGTACTTTGGCATCTAAGCAGCTACACCACCACCATGACGACAAGGTTGAAGTCTAGCTCTTCCCGTAGTTTTGAAGCAGGTTGGCAGGGACTGTCACTCCGGCAGCCAGCTTTACATTAGTCAGAAACGGTTCTCAAACGAAAGTCTACGAAAAATTTCCAGACACAAAAAAAGAATGCTTATAATGATGAGAAAAGAAATAAGCCAGGTATGTATTTTAATTTGTACTTATTATGTCTGCTAGAACTACACTAATGTGGCTCCCCTAATCCTTCTCATGGTCCAATTCAAAACTGTCCTTTTTTCACTAGTGTTTTATGGGCTTATGGTGCAGTTAAGGTTAACTGATCTGATTTTGACAATACAGAATCTCTATTCTTCCAGAATCTTCTTTTTTCTTTTTGCATATCAAAAGAAAACAAACACAAAAGGAGCACTGTTGGTGCACCTAATCTAAATACTTCAAATAGCAGCAACTTTGTTTTTATAATTTGCACAGCAACATTTCCTTCCAATTGTCACTACCTTCCCTGCCTAAATGCCGGCACTGAGGAGCTTCTGAAGCATTATCTCATCAAACCCTGTTGCAGCTGGAACCAGCTTTTCACTTGAGGATGTCATGCAGCTAAGCAGGACCAGGAACACTTGTGACACTCTCACTCCCTGGTCTGGCACAAAGCTCAGCCCCCAGGCCTCTTTCCCTCTTTCCCTCCTCCTGGCTGGGAGTCCCACCTCGGGAGCCCTTGTTCCCCTCAGCCACCTCTAGTGCCACGCCACCGGTAACCTGGCCTGCTATGTACCTAGTTTCTATCCAGATTTTGAGAGTTGCTCTTGCTTTTTGTTCTAAAACTTTAATATGCATCACAGTTCAAGGATATCCAAACTCTTCACTCTTGAGTAACAATTTAAAACAGGTTTTTAGCACTACAGGATATAAAATAGTAATCCTTTGGATGGACTTAAAGAGAAGTTAGAGCCATGCATAAACATAAAATAAATAATTGCACATCCCAATCTATCTTTTCTCCTTTCAGGCCATCTGTCCCATTTCTTCATTTTTTAATTAATACACAAGCATTTGGTTCCTATTTTTGGAAAGTCTGAGTTGGACTAGAGATGGCAGTTATCATTTAGGGATTGCACCAGGACAGGAGGATGTGAAACTGGTGGCAGCAGTTGCCATTCAACTATTTACTTGCAATCAGGGTATCCTGATGTAAGGTACATGTGTTTCAGTACTACAAAAAAAACTGAACGCGTGCTAAACATCTACAGTAGGAATTATTTGCATACATACATACAAACAAAAGTTTCGGTACTCATACAGACATTTTTTTCTTTGGTCTTTCAGACAGGCCCCATTAAATCACAAATGTTTGAACATTTCCTCATGTATGAGCATTCCTTACTTCACGGCAGTACAAAAGTCACTTTGTTGAACTTGCCCTCTAAGGCATCCACAATTTGCAGTTAAATGGCTACACATTTTTAACATTTGCATACTCCTACTCATGTCCTGTCATTTCTGTGCTACAGAGCTATTTGTGCAACCACAATCTTTAGTTAAGCAGCTATTCTTAAGAAAATGAATTGCTGTATTTGCAGCCTCATGCACATGCTTTAAAACCACCATTTTTGCAATATTTATGCTCTGCAATCACGACTGCATGCTTGTCACACTGATAATTTTGCACCAGCCCTAACAGTCATTTATGTCTCAAGTTTTCTGTATTAACAGCATAAATTTAGAGCTGCACTTTGTACTGCTGTCACAAAAGGAGAAAAATTAAAATCAAGGTCTAGTGTTCAAAATAAGGTATGAGCACATACTGCAATGGCTGCATAAAAGGAGCTCCATGTTTAATAAATAAAATGCAGATGCTTCAAGGAAACAAAACTTTGGCAAATTAAGTACTGCTTCATCTTTAAAGAATATAATTAACAGAGACACGAAAGTCATCAGTAATTTTGAAATAGTATTTTAGAAGATCCTTAACATAAGCCTTTCCCTTAGAATCTGGCACTTTATATATATATACATGTATACATGTACACTATGGATTAAGTGACAGGAGCTTTGGTTTCTCGGCTGTGCCAGTTTACAGTAAGCAGGAATGGCACTCAATTGTCCTCAATACAATGTAGTTCAATAGATGTGGTTTTGCTCTTCTCCATTTACTCTAGTTCTTTTATGGCTAGCCTCTTTCTGGGATTGAAGAGGGTGCTAAAGGGTGAAGAGACTAAGAAAAGGTAAAAATTATGCATATATATAGTCATATATACACACACATATAGATATTTAATTCAGTTGCTAGAAGGTTTATACTTTGATAAATCTAATTACTCTGGGATATCACAAGGGCTGACCCTTAAGAACAGAATTTAGCACTGTTCTGGTCAAACATATCCCTGCTGGATATGTTTCTATACTTTTCAGCCTCTGAAAGCCTTTAAGAAATCATAAATCTTTACGTTTCCAAATAACAAACCAACCTACAACCTGACCCTACTGAGAGTAGTAATTAGGCAATGAGAAACTTGAAATGGGAATTATTTCAGAAAATAAATTTCACATGGAACACGGGAGGACAAACGCTAGTATCAAGAGTTAACCTAGGCAGTCCAGCACCTTTTCTTAAACTCTAAGAGATAGATGATCAAATTCCTATTTCCAGTTAGCAATAGATTTCAAATACTGATTACAGGATTGTTGCTACCTGTTCCATGGAAAGGACACTGCTTTTAAATTCTTTATTTTCCCTTGCAGCAGAGATTGCCAAACACAGAAAGATCACATAGGGCAACTAAAAGATTGTTCTTTCTTCCAGGCAGAGAATGAGAGACAGAGATATTTATGGATGACAGTTCACATAGCTTGCACAGGGCTTTTTTCAAGTTCAACCTTCTTCAAGTAACGCACATGATATTGCCGACTTTATTCAAAATTACATGTGCTCAGTTACCCAACAAGGTCATGCTTCCTACAGGTAATTTGGCAGTTAGTGAAACATTTGTTATGACTCACTCAGTTCCAGCCTCAGGGTTTTACTTACAGGACAGACAGAATTTCACTCGGTAATTCTGTAATACTCCATCAGTTGCAGCTTTTTATCTAAAAAAGGACAGAATTCATATTTTGATCTTAACACGTCACTTTTTTTTCCCATGGCTGCAAGTTAAGGGAAGTCCTAGTGATATCTGATGGACCATTATCTATAAAAAGTCATCACCAGGGTTCCATTTCAAGCCAAAACTGAAGAGATCAAGTGGATAAAGTAATCCCCCAGGTGAAACCCTTCAGTACAAATGGCTAGAAACAGGGTATTATGCTGCTGAAACATCTGATGACTGTAACTTCCATCTGTGCCTTGCTGAATTCTGGCAGCAGGCAGGATCGCTTAGTCTATTATTGTTCAGCCAGCGGGATGACTTTGTTATGGCAGGAGATGTGGGACAGCTTTCTCAAATGAAGGCAGCTATCAGAACAAATTAGGAACTGAAGAAACAGGACTACACTTGAATGAGCTTATGACCTGCTTATCTATAGGCAGACAAGGCATCTAATGGGAATTGGAGTAATTTGTGCTGTAGCTTATTTAGATTTTGATTCAGCACATATCACTGCCTCCTCAATCGTGGGCTGTTGCCTTGGTGTACTGGTAAAATTAAGCCTTTTCTGTTTAATAAATAGGAAAGGTGTTTCTACTGTAATATGACAATAGTAGAGATGAATTAAACATTAGGCCTTAAGTGAAGTATATTCCAGCCAAAGCATAATATACGATATGATATTCATGCTTACCTGTCTGTTGTGAATCAGCAGCTGTAAGTCCTTCTTTTGAAAATATTAGCTTGTACTTTGTTACTTCAAGCAAAATATGCCTTTAGATGTACTTTAATGGCTGAAGATTGTACTGGCCACTTCAGCATAAGCAAGCCAGAATTTCATTATTTAACTATGCCCTTTAATTATGGGATTAATCTTCAAAGCATTATTGAATACATTTGCAAAGTCATAGAGAGAATAAAAGGATTACAGAGGATAAAAACCATACAGAGCATAATAGGTACTAATAGTATAAGTGAGTGGTGATAATGAAAAGATGCACATATGCTAAGGCTATATTTATACGCCAAGATTACACAGCATATGAATGAAGGAACCCTTTACACCTGCAAAACATTTGAGCCAGCTCTTTATGCTAGCTATTCTAATATTTTATAGTTAGCTCTTTCCTAAAACTGCATGTTATGTATCAGTTGTAGTTCTCCTCGGCAGGGGAGCTTCAATGTATCACAAACCTTCTCAATTACAGTTCTTTATTCCATGGTATCAGAAGGTGGGAACTTCTGATTTACTGTAGTGTCCCCCCCAATGTTATTAGACTATTAAGTTAAAGTATCTTCCTTTTCACTCAGTCTTTTAATGAGCTCTCTCCAGACGACCACTATGGAGGTATGTCCTTGCTTCAGCTTTGTATAGGCTAAAAGAAGTTCCATGCAATTAAGAATCAGTCTTTATCCATGCTTCTCTTGGACTTTGGAAATTGCCAGATGTACATGAGTATCATTTATTTAAAGTAACATCACATAAGGAGACATTAAAGTTGTGAAAGTATTTAAGAATGCGTTTTTACTAGCAAGTGAAAGAGGTACACCAAACCAGAGCGAGTGTCTCAACTTCTATTTCTTCCCTAATTATCCACTTTTTATATCTACCCTGATAGAGCTAGCCACTCTTAATAAGTGTTTTGTTTCCAAAATATTTAAGATATGGGTAGTATCTGCATGCTATTTTGACCTCTGAGAAACTATGATGAAATGCATATAAATGAACAGTCCTTGCAACGTAAAGCTATATTTTGGGTTAAAAAAAAATCCGCAAAGATTAGTCGGTTACTTTCTTAGTTGAGCAGATGTGATCCTATTTCTGTTTAGAAGTTAACGAAGAGACCTATTGAATTAGATTTCTTAAAATTAATAGCCTCTTGCTGAATTCTCTAAAGAAAATGTAATATGGACTTTATCACATTGCTTATACTTAACCATTTCATTTACATCTGGGAGGGAAATGAGAAAGAAATTATTGCTAAAATCTATTAACCTGTGTGTACATTTTTAGTATAAATATCAGCAATGCAAGAAACTCATCTGTCTCTATAACAAATCCCATGGAGAGACCAGTATGTCACACCACTTGTGAGGAGCTAGAGCAGACTAGACTGGGACCACTCTGACCTTAGGCAAAGCACACTGCAATCATGCTGTAGATAACCTCAGCCTCATTTTAACCTAGTTAGTCTGGTACAGGGAAAGCTTTAAGGGATTAACTAGTTATACCCATCCAGTGCTGATAGCAGGAAGACATATGCAGCCCAGACTGGGGCTCATGCCATCACAACAGCACACTGGGCAACTGGAAAGCCCAGTATTCTAATAGCCAAAGCTATTTCACATGTGCCACCATATTCTTTTCAACAAGCAATTAGATGATCACTTATTGATACAAGCTGACTCATCGCATTCACCAACTGAAGCAGGACTAAGTGGGGAGAACTGGGGGGAACATTTTCCACATTTCTGGGCATGCAGAGGGTAGTAAAATAACTTTGGTTCCACATTTTTCTAAAATATGGTTGGCAGATCAGAAGGCAGGGCACCTTGAACCCTCCGACTCCTCCAGTGGAAGACAGGCCATATTACAATCTCAAAAATAGATCAAAATGGTTTGAGCTTTGGTACAAAAATGTGAGATGCTGCAATATTTGTCACAATATCTATTGCCATTTTGCATTTAAAAAATTATAGTTAAAATCAACTGGATTTGTAGTTGACAGACAAAGAAAAGAAACAAGTCACTATTGGACTCCCTAAATTTTGTGTCATGTTATAAATGATCTACTGCTAAAGGAAAGAAGAGTTATCTCTTTATTAACAAGGCTCTTCCTGGGTCTGTCATACTGCACAAAGGTATTGTGACTTAAGCACCTGAGACTACAATAAGTAGGATCCTTTTTTATGATATTTTTCTTCATGAAAAAGCAGAGCAGCCAATCTTTTGACATGAAATCTAACCTAACAATATGAGGAACACTGAGCATAAGTTACTTGAGGATACTAGTTAATTTGTCTTTGATGCAATTAATATCTGTGCAGATAATTATCATAAAATATATGCAATACCTATCTAAAATAAATGAGTCATTGGCCATATTTCTAGCTATGTACCTCATGCAGATTATGCTCCTAGACAGATATATTTCTTTTATGTACACATATCACTTCATTATTTTCCCTCTTAGGCATTAAGAAATGAAGACTTATGCCCAGAAGCTCATGGTATTAGTTTAAAAATTAAAACACTTTTCTAAAAGCAAAACAAAACCAACCTCCTTTTGGTTTATTTTCTGTATTTCAGACTCATAAACTTCCACAGTGCTCGGAAGTACAGTTTTCATAGTTACATGCACCACGCCACAGAAGAAATCTTGGAAAAAAATTCAGTGTAGGAGGGTGAATGGGTCTAAATTAGAGTCAAGCATCAGGAAGAATTCAGAGAGGCAGCCAGGATAGGCAGGAGAGAATACCGTGTATTTAAAGCAACGCTACCTGCTTGCTTCATCTTAACACTAATGAAATAATGAGGTAGCAACATCCTCAGTCCACCCTGAGCACAGCAGAAGGCTGCTGGCTGGAGCCCTGACTCTTTTCACAGCTCTGCTGCAGACTCCAAATGCCCTGAGGAAGACCAGTAGCCACCCAGCAGTAACTACTGCAAGAGTTGTTTTGCGCTACTGAGATAAACAAAAATGTGCTTGCTCTGTCCCTGCATCAGTGTTTGTTCCAGCTGCTCAAATATAAGGACACACAAAGAGATCAGAATGACATTTGATAAAAACTAGGAAACCAACCAACCCACTGGGTAGGGAAACTAATTAAGGAAAATAATTACTTTTATCCATTCCTTGAAACTCAAATCCAACAGATCTGCTCTGCTATGACATTATTGTTATCCAGAATTTTCTGGCTGACAAAATAATTATGTTCATTGAAAGGTAGACAGCACTGTCTCTGTACTGTCTCTGTACTGAGACACATGCTGGACTCTGAACTCTCCTTGGAGATCTCTCATGTACTTTTGACGTTTTACATAAAATCCTACCTGAGGGCATGCAATCTAGCAGAAGCCAAAAAGGTCAAATTAACTACCCTTCTTGTAGTAATTCCCTTAATAATTTCCTAATACTCTGTGTCCATTTAAACACAAGAATAATATGTTCAGTTTTTAACAGATTTTTTGTTTTCTACATTATCCTCCTAGCCTTGGTTTGGAATGAGATAGCTGTTTGGAAACTGCAGACTCTGAAATGAAAGCATATCCTTCTCTCTGGTTCCTGAACATTTCAAAAGCCACAAAGTTTTAATGTTATCCCAAGTCTCTAGATCTGTCTTCTCACCAAAATTTTGGAATAGAAAATAAAACTGACAAAAATATTAGCTAATGTCCTCACAAATGCAGTCTTTTCCCTAATATTTGTTTTCTTATTTTTTCATTGCTAGACAACATAAAAACCTAAACTCAGGTTTCTAAAATTATGAGAACTCAAACAAATAACAGTGCTAATCATAGACTAAGAAGCAATTTTGTAAGTTCTGAGCACAGTTCAAGTAATACCAATCCAATAGAGAGCATTATACAGTCATAAAAGTAACATGAAACAAACTTTTATAATTTAGTTTCCATCTACAGGCATTACTTCCAATATTACAAAACAAAATTTGTAACTCAAACTGTCTTCTTTAGATGCATCTAAATGAGATTAAAGAGGTTGTAGTTTAAATTACTATAATGCAGTTATCACACATTGTTACTTGTGTCACAAAAATAGAATTTGAATTTAATTTGGGATAGGTATGGAAAGAAATGGTACTGCTACCAAATTTTAGCAATTATTCTAGCCACTTACATAACAAAGTCATTATCTACTACTTAGTGCATGGTATTTAATAAAAGCA
>JAOXJM010000002.1:12380083-12410176 GCA_026413425.1 Tringa solitaria
CCCCCCCCCCCCCCCGAACATTTCAAAAATTGTATTTTAGAATAGAAACTTTCCAGGTTTGAATGAGTGGGGGGTTTTAAGTAAGAAAAATCCATTTGGCTGCATTCCAGTTATATAAAACTAAAACAAAATCTTTACTGACAACAAAATGTTTTTATGTATGCTTTTACTTCCACAGGCATCATAAAAATTACTTTAATTCATGAAATTTAACATGCAAAGAACATTCACTTAAGTTGAAACTTTTTGACACAATTTAAAAATTTTGTGTGTAAAAAGAGTTTACATGTTTTCAGATAAGAATATATTCCAAATTTAGGAAAAATATGTACCTTCTCAATAATTTAAAAAAACCCAACTGTGTCATGTTTTCATGTTTTGGTCCCTCTCCCCACTCTCATTTTTTGGGGAAACACATGGGAATGGGGAAGAAATATTATTTTGTTTTTTCTCAGATGTCTTTTAAAGGATAGTTTCTAGTATTGGGTATTTTTTTATCCATTTTGTTTGGAATAGGAACAGGTCCAAATTGTTTTTTGCTTTCATAATGACTGATGTGCATAAATATTCATAAGTCAACACCTGGGGTTGGCTATTTTCTAAAAGCTGTATAACTGTTACTGCAGTTGTATCTGTGGACTGTAACATCTCATTTGAATTCATGAGACCTGTTATAAATTTTAAATATATATGAAGTGATATTAAAGTCTAATGAAGAACAAGAATTCCATCTGCTACCTGCAGTCTAGTAATACCTGCATAACATAAGAGAGGGAAACAGTAATATAAGCAATGAAGATGGAAACTTGTTTGTTTATTAAAACTTCAAATTTGTTCTGATCATTCCTTCTAATCCCTGTTGATAAAAATCATGTTCCAAAGTGGCTTCTTTCCAGATCTCTGCAGAGATCCTTGTGTTTTAACACACTGAAATGTAGCAGAGCATTTAACTGCTGTATTTTCCTTGAAGAAGAAAACTACTTAAATTCCCTAAGAGCAGCCTATTTTATATGCAACTCTGCTCACACGACTCTTTTGAAGGTGCCTGCTCTCTTATTTCTGTGGAATGTAAAACAAATTTAATTTGGGGTTTTCAACTGAGATTCATGTCATGCGAATTGCAGGGACAAAAATGGTATTACCTGAACATTTATACTACCTGTAAAGATGCAAGATATTCTTCATGAAACCAAACAACAGATTTTTTCCTCACTTATCAATACTTTTCAGAACTGATTTTCCACAAACTTCCATCAAGAGTTATTTCTGAGCTCAGACACAGAGGAAAATTCAGTTCTCCAAAGTGACTACCAGGAGGCTGTGAATACTAGGGGTTGAGAACATGATGGTATCCCTGGTATGATCCTGGTATCCCCTGCCTAGGGATAACAGGCCATCGCAATACATCTTTAAAGTGCATGTTTAGTTGCTCTTAAATATTGGATTTATGATGAAAGGAGGAGCAGGCAAGTTTTCCACTGACATCAGCAAGGCTGGTACTTCACAGTGTGCCCCCCCCAGTCCCAGCATCACTGTCATCACTCACTTTGTACCGCACAAAGCTACCAAGGCCCAAAAAGCCCAACCGACCCATTCACAGAATATTTATAGTACAATGAGATGTCACTACTGACTGTAACTTTGCCTAATGTCTAATTTACCAAGAAAATAATTTTTAATTGAGTTTTTGTAAAGCCTAGAGAGTAAGTGAAGAAGTTGGGCACACTGGTCAGCTGAGGGCCAAGACAAGTCCAGGGAAAACATTAAACCCCTGCTGGTTCTGTATAGGTACACACTAGAAGTGTGCCATACTTTGCTGACAATATTTGCATTTGCTACGATATAAATCCATGACAAAACCCAGCAGGCTCACACTTGCACTTAAAACTATTTTCATTATGCAATACCAATGTGATCCCCATACATATTCCTTAAGAGGAACAATGATCATATTTGTCATGCAGGAGCAGCAAAACTCTAGTTGCAAGAAGGGTCAGACAGCACCCACTGATGCCTCAGTCCCATGGGATCATAAACCCAGAACAGGCATGGAGTTCTGCACACTAGCAAAGCTGTTTAAGCTATTTAAACTCAAGTTTGTCTCAGGATTCTTGGTCATAATTTCTGGTTATTTTCTTATATTTCTAAACATACTGGAATAAGACTAGCTGTCCATTTCTTAATAATTTGTGCTACCTGTAACAATTCATGCTACCTGTAATAATTCTGACCCTGTAACACAGAGCAGTCAGAAACAGAGAAAACACTGACAAACACTGTATTTTTAAATATATATGGATATATGTAACAGAAAATGACACAATTTAGGGTGAAACTCTAGTTACTCACCACGCCAGATGACACAACCAGTGTTATAACCTGAGAGCTTCCTGGCATCTCATTTTTGTCTTAGCATTTTCTCATCAGTCAGTGCCCCTATGTGTAAATGGAAGAACCTGTCACATCACCAGAAAAATATTTGCACGCTAGTTATTTCCATAGTCACTGAAGGCAAAGATATTAGAAAAACTAGTTTATAGGCACACATTGATGCAGATTTTAGTGCTATTCACATAAAACCTATGCACATTCACAGACAATTGTTCATTATTACCATTAGAAATAAATTAAAAGTAGAAAAAGTCTAGTAAGAATACTTACAGGATAAAAGTAGTCTCAAAAAGCACCAATGGAATAATGATACAGGGCCCTATTGCTTTTAGCTAACATGCTCAATTGTGTCTTAAGAAAGACAGATTTAGACTTAAAGAAGATATTATATGCTAAGTGCTTAAATCACTTTTGAAGAGAAGCCACACTACCTTAGATTACTTAAAACTGAGAGACAGAATCTTTTCTCATTTGTGGACTTTATGGATTTGAGTTGGGGGCTTTGGTGGTGTGGGGTTTTTAAATTTTTTTTCCCTTTTTTAAATGCTATCAGCATCCAAATTGCACTCTGGATATTGTCCAATCCACTGATGCATGATGCAAGACTTCAAATATAATTACAGCTTTGATTTTTCTATAATTCCTAAGCAAGCTTCTAAAGAAAACTTAAAAACAAACAACCAAAAAACCCAAACCAATAAAAACTTAAATGGGTTTTTTCTTTCACAACTCACAAGAAATTGCAAACTTGCTATTTTTTTCAGTCCTACAGACACCTAGGGAAAAAGTTTGCAATAAGGTCTCTAAATAGCATTTAAACTATCAGAAAATAGACAGACAGAAAGTCATTAGCAATTATCTTGGAATGATCACATAATTTCAGGAGCAAAGAGAGTAAGTTCTGACCTTAGTGCATGAAATCTTACTGCATTAAATATTGTACATTATAATATAAATGGTCCAGCCTAAAGAGAATAGAGCAAACAGCATTTTCTTCATGTTTACTTAACCCCAAATCCATCTGAAATCTAGCTTATTAGTGGGCTACCACTAGATATGTGCAGATTCATCAGCCTGTTCCCTGTTGAAAGGCACGAAAACATGGGGCTGAGGTCTGGCCCTTGGCAATCGCAGTTTTCATAGGTAAGGTCAAGCATTTTCCATGTTTCTCAAACCAAAGGAAAAAGCAGCAATTAGCAAGGAAGGACTTGAAACATTTTGTCTGTCTTTCTTCCTCTGAAGAGGGAAGGAAGGAAACAAGAGCAGAAAGCTGTAATACGATTACAGAGAAGTACGGAAAAACTGAGGTAACAAGGAGTTAGATGGACAGACACAGATGCCATCCACTATATAGACTTCAGGGCGATAAAGACTTTTTTTTAAGTGCAGATTGAAAGGAGAATATATTAACAAAGTAAAAATCTTCAATTTTCCCTATATACATCAAGCTCCTTAGTAAAGACATTTATAAACTGTCAATACTGGCCCCTTGTGACCGCCTCCATCACGCACCACAACTAAAGAATTTCTGTCTCCATATCACTGAAAAATATGCAATCAGCTAGAGCATTTCCCTTGGCAGATGCATTTAAATGCTCCAGTGGTGCCACACAGTAACTTCTACAACTGCCTTTCACCATGCAGCTGCAGCAACAGGAAGAATACGCCTCTCCAGAGGTGGTAAGAGGCGGCAGCAGCAAAGCTGGCTTGTTACGATCACTGCCACTCGCACAGAAGAAAAATTTCTGCTCTGTTAATAGAAATCTGGGTGTTTTACAAATGGCACAACAGATGTAGAGCACTGATGAAAACGATATAGACAGTGGTGCTGCAAAAACTCTTCAGGCAAAAACACGGTTGTCATGTACTGAACATCTCACATACGTTGCCGCGGCAATGATTTTAGGAAGGTTTGGCTGGGCCCTAAGCTAAACTCCTGCTCTTTCTGAAGTATTCCTCAGGGTTTTCATCTCCAGATGGAGAAACAATAGAGCTGAGTTCATCGTATCATCTTCAGGATGACATCTTTCCACTGAAATACAGTGCCAAGCACTGGGTATGAGCCTAGTACATGAGGTGGAAATGGAAACCACAGCCTTCTGCTGCAGAGATCCAAGCCAATAGTTGAGTCATCTCAAGACCTTCACATGAATCCTTATATGCTGCCTTTTACATTAGAAAATTGATAAATTGATAAAAGCATATCCTGCCAGGATCAGGGCACTCAAGTGGCAGGACAGGAGTAAAGAGAACAACCACAGAAGCAGGAGTCCAGGTAGAGTTTTCTAATGCACATTATATTCTTTATGCATTCCTGGAAGCTTACAAGACCATAGCACATCTTAATTAAAACTGAATATAAAAAGTAATTCAATATTAAAAATAAAGATCAATACTACCTGAAAGATAAATCAAGACCTTACCTTACAGATTGACAAAAGGATGACTGGCTGAGAATTCATTCAGAGCTAATCTGTGCTAGATATACCGTTTAGCTGCATTATCTGATGCTACCTCATCTTCTGACTCAAGGTCTGCCTCATTTGTTAGGTCCTGTCCTTTATTCTCCAAATACAATGTCAAAGTGATTGCCAGTGATTTTATGCTTTTCAGTGCCCAGGACAATGGGACTGCTCAACTACCTCAAAGAGCTAATACATACTTCATGATGAGAAAGGCACTGCCGAAACCACCAAGGAAAGTTGTTGTGGTTTTTTTTGTTTAAATTCTTCTATAGCATCTCTAGCAGCATATGGAATTTTCAATACCACATTTTTAAAGTGCCTGAGATTTTCTTAAGATAAAAAAACATGGCATATTGAGACAAAAAATTCTCAGACGCATTTCATCCAGTTAAAATATTCAAGATTCATTCTGAACTGTATTAGTCCACTGTGATTCAAAATGTTAAATGCTTCATCAAATACTTTCAGATAGAAGGATTTCGGTAGCAATCTGGGACTATGAAAGTGAAGTAATTGCACAGTGGGCTTCTACAGCAGCATATAATCTCCTTAACTCTTAAAGAGGAACCTCAGTTTGACACCTGCTTGGCTTCCTGCTGGCAGCCTATGTGTCTGGGATGCTTTATGCCTTTCAGATTGATTAGGAACTATATTATAGCTCACCATAATTAAAGTGGAGCCTTCTCACTGTAAGAAGCTTCAAAAAGAAAAGAGGACGTTTACAGAAAAAGAAATGAACTTGGACAGTCCTCTCCACTTTTTCTCTGTTCAGTGTTTGAAATTTGTACGTGTATAAAAACATATAGACCCCTTGAATCCAGTTTCTTCTACTGACTAAGCCAGGCATGAAGTTGTAATTTTGTATTTGCAACATTACTCACTTCCTCTGGAAACAATTGCCATTTTACAAATTCAGTGGTTTAGAAATGTTCTGTAGAATAAATCAAGAGGAAAAAGGATCCAATCCTGTGTGACAGTAGATGTCAAGTGTAAGAGTAAATGCTCTTGGAATAACAACTGTGTAAAGTGCTAAGGTTTATGATAGTAAAATTCCAAGAACCGAAAGATCAATACAGACAAAAATAATTTTGTGCAAGAGGAAAAAAATTCTATCCGAACAAAAAGATGACCATTCTATGAAGAATTATTTTATACATACCTGGAAAATATATGTACACATACATATACACACACACTTAGGTACAACCCTATAAACTGTATCCCAAATCATATTTCAGAATTATTTTCAATTACATTTTGGAATGAAATACTGATTAAACCCTGGCTGGGGAGAAAAGTACGAGGAACTGCTATAGACTTTTAAATTTTGTGGAGCTGCAACTTAAAATGACATTAAATTTCAGTCTTTGCTTAAGAAATATCCCTGACACTTCTAAAACCATGTGGTATGCCAAGTTAAAAAAACATAGTAGGTTAAAATTCAATTTATACTGAGTATACACTGAAATTTCCCAATATAATTCTATTTATGTAGGAGGACATCCCTTGACAGAGACAAATGTAAGGTTTGCACTTTTATCACCAGGAAAACAGAAGGACAGAAATTAACAATTGAAGTCTAGGATTCAAAAAGACCGGTCTTATAAAAGGTGCTGTAATGATCTGTCTCAGTTCAGGAATCTTGCTGCTCAGTCTTCTGAGACTGGAGCCGTGAAACCACCATCAACCAGGTACACATCCTATGGGGCTCATAGGCAAACTCTCCCCTAACATCAGTCTGTCTTCCTATCCTAGGTAATTCTGAGTGCACTTATTATATTACCTTGCATGGATAGTAAACAGAGGAAACACCTGCTTCCTGTAATGGCTGGATGATACTACTTAAAGAATACTTTATGCCAAAAATAGATAAAACACTGAAACAAAATCCTTTCTGCTATCAAACATTTTGGCAGTGTAATATAGAAGACACAGCCAGTGTTGAACAAGAATTGAGGCTGCAACAAAGCGAGGAAACCTTCTTTTGGGAGATTTCCTGTTAGAAAAAAGTTTTGCGTGTGCTGAGAGAGCTAATGACATATTACTAAAATTTGATTTAATAACAAACATATACCCATTCTCTCTGAAATACTTTCCCCTTTGCCATATTTTTTTCCTGTAAGCTCAAGAGATGCCAGACAAACATATGTGCAGATCTTTAACAATACATATAGTATAGTTAATGTAAAGATAACTGGGAAATAAAACATGCAGCCAATATCTCAGATAGTGGGAAGCTTTCAGGACAGGAAGATTAGCATCTGACAGCATGAAGACTTACGATGACAAGACAGTGCAATAATATACTCTGTTAGAATAGCAACTAACCTCTTGCAAAAGTGATGACATGAATTATAAAATTAAAGAGATACATCCAACTACTGCAAAAGGAAGGATTAAATTCTTCTGAAACCCTGCTTATACTACAACACGATTTCTTCAGAAGCTTTGTGTAAGTAGCAAAATGACCTCAACTGTTTAAAATAAATGACTGCAGTGGCACGGACAACAATGAGAAGGAGATAATTAACCTGCTGACAACACAACAATAAATTAAAAAAAAATAATTCAAGCCAGCTCATTTAAAAACTGTAAATAGAGGACACTGTCTCAGGAGCATACTGGAGGTTGCTACAGTTAAAGTCTTACACGAGCAATAGAAATATGATGTCTTCTGCCAAGAGGATATAAGGATCACACTTGTCTAATAAATGGCACATTGAGACCCCGGAGAAAAGCGAAATGAAACCACTATTCACAAAGACCACTGAAAACTGACGCAAAAACCTGCAGTGAACCTGCATCTGCAGATACATCCACCATCTTTCCAAGAGATACATGCAGGAATATAACGTTGGTTAGCAATTTCTGAGGGACTGTTATAATAAAAATGAGAACAAGTTTATGTTCTTTGTTTTCCTTTTTGATTTAAAAAGCTGTAGAATGTAATGGGTGAAATCTACTGCCATTAACATCAAAAGCAAACTTCCTACTATTTCAAAACAAGCTTAATTTCACCTAGTGATTTCATAAAATACACACATAATGAAATAGGAGTATTCCTTACTGTTTTATTATTCTTAGGCATAATCCATTACCATTAATTTCCACAACTCCCCCCAAGTATTAATTCTGGCCCATAGAAATTTTGGCATCTTCACTGCATTCACTGGGACAGCAATCTTGAAGGTTTATTTACATCAGTGATGATCCAATCTGACCTTAATTAAAAGTGGTTAAAAATCAATAATAGAACTAAGAAGATGTGTCGCGAGTATATATTCTGCCAGATGAAGAGAAATGAACAGCACCATCAGAATTGAAATAAAATCCCATCTGTTTGCTCAGGTTTTATTGCAAGGCACCTGCATTCTTGGTGGTTTTTCATACTTCCCCTCATCTATTACCAACCTTGCATTTTCATGGCTGGAAAGCAAAGTACTTGTCTTTTGGGAGAAGCTCACACTCTTTGCTGATGATATCCAAGATCATGCTCTGCCACACGTACAGGTGGCAAGACTTAATTGAGTTGACCAACAATTAACACTTCCAGTGGAACAGCACATGTAATCTTTTAACTGAAAATCCTGTAAAAAACAAAAATAAAATAACTATGTGAATCCAGCAAGGGCAGCGCAACAAGCCATTATCATCATCCACAGACAATATGCACCGTCTGTTAGCACAGCCCACTTGTACAGCTATGCTTTTGACCACTGAACTATGGCACCACATTGTTTCACACCAGAAAGAAGAGTGCCTTGTCCTAAATCATCAGCAAGACAATCTGTAGTACCAATATGAAATACGCTAAAAGAAGACTTAAATCATTACAGGAGAAACTTAGAAAAACATGATCATCGCACACAGTCATGTAGCTACAGGCTACATTTATAATTTATGATTTACAGATTTATAGTGTGAAATTGTAGTATTATGCAGCATGATTTACAGTATGAAACTGCTTAGATCTATACAATTGAAAAGCAAGTTTCTATGTCTTGTTTTCTTTTTTCTTATCAAACAATGAATTTACAGAAGTCTTAGTAGCATCTTCTAAAATGAAATTAAGATTTTCCCTGTAAATATGGGAATGTTGAATAAGAGATGAATGTACTTACTGTAGTTAATACATAACCCAGTCAAATTTTGCTTGTAAAAGATCAACTTGAACCCCACGCTCTACTGGGATCAAATCCCACTCAAGAGAGAATAAAAGGGGGGAGGAAAATGAAGCAAAGAGAGTTCAGACTTTAAAAAATACTTAAAAGTAAAATAAATTGCATGACTGAAGATTGAGAAAAAAGGAGATCAAATAATGCACGTTAGAAGAGTTCGGTCATCTAAGTCCATGATCTCACATGGCCCAGATAATAGTGACGTTCAGTAAAAGCAGCGTCCAGAGACTGTGAACAGTGTCATGACAGATAATTTTCCACATAAATCACAAAGAAACAAAAGCACACAGAACTTATGAGTATGTGGAAGAAAGAGAGTAAACGATTCATGGGGAGATACACCACATTTTCAAGATCATGCTGGGGGCAAACTTACATCCAGAGACATTCATGGAAATGTTGTTCTTGGCTTAACCTAATCTGCACAGTGTGTTCATCTTTCTGCTCAGCCTAACACTAGACACAAAGCCAAAACACACCAATTATCTCACACAACAGATGCCGAGATCAGATTGTTGAGAATATACTGAGGCTCGGATCACAAACACTGTCACCTTAGTATGGTCCTGGATTTACATATCCTAAGCATTTTGAGAAACACGTTCCAGTTTGGGATAAGGTGGAGTTCACGAAGAAACAAGCCTTACCTAGGAGGTAGCAAAGAGCAGTTTCCAGACTATGTGTCATCTGTCACAGACCGTGTTAACGCGCTGGGCCCGCACAGGGACAGAGCTCGCAGTGGTCTGGGTGCCCAGCTGCACTGACGTGGGCTGAAGGCATCACGCAGAACAAAGTGGAGGAGAAAGCCAGTCCTTCAGCCAGCACCCCTCGCCACAGCCTCTTTGACAGGCTTAGTGGGTGCTAATTCGCCAACCACGGCTGCGTGTTTCCCACATTAGAGGCCCTCCATGGCTGGGCGAAGAATGCAGTGCGACCTCATAGTCATTTGGACATATTCATTTTCACTGCATTTCACTTTCTGAACAGCTGCCCGCTCTCTGCTTAGGCATTTCACACTTTCTTACATTAACAGCTTTTGTCTGCTTTGCCCGTGCTGTTCCCAAGGCAGGTATAAAATGAGGAGGGAGGCTCGTAGCTCTTGGCATCTTGGATCTCAAGACATCTGATACATTCCTCCCACAGACAGACTTTCCCTGCTTTAGCTATGCCAAATTTGTTAAGCTTCACAGCCAGGCTAAAAAGAGAAGGGAAAATTCTCTTTTTTTCCAGGTATAACGTGGTTTGCAGCATATGATCAAATAGTCTCTCCCTTCCTAAACAACCCTATACACACATAGTGGGTGTTTGTTTAGTCGTTCCTGATGGGAAGCCACTCTGCACAGCTCTTGCAAAACAACTCACGTGGGTCCAGCCCCACACTGCCAGGCGGAGGAGAAGCTGCTGCTGGTGGGACTCAGCATGTGGAGGGATGTGAAAACAGCCAAGCCAGGGGCAGACAAAGCTACTGCCTCCTGACGGGCCATGAACCTCTCTCCTCTTACCTCAGTCTCCCAAGCCTCTAATGACAGCATAAATACTGACAGAGGTGAGCAGAAAGTTATTTGTTATCAATTGACAAATAATAACACTGCGCTTATGAGTCCCTGTGTACTGCTTAGGAGAGAATGAGGAAATGAAACAAGAATCTTTTGTTCTACAAATAAAGCTCCACATGAAGTATTTACTTTTTTTCCCCCTTTACAGAAATCTATTTTGAGCAACAGGCATTCCAGATATGTTTCCAATTGTTGTGTTTACCACATAACACACATATCTGAAGGGGGAGATGAATTGCAATAGCATAATAAACAGTTCACAGGAACAAATATACACATTACAGTTTTGTAGCTCTCCTGTGAATTGAATGGATTCCTGTAAGCTTTTGTTTAAAAACAAGTAGTATGATTTGAGTGGAAAACAACACAAGCCTTAGATGATTTAAACATACTTCTGAAATATTAACGTTACTCCAAATACTTCCTTTTCCCAACTGTTTTTCCTTAAGGAGCAGATTTGGATCAGGTGGATTACCTGGTTTAGCTGAGATTTTGCTTTAAGCTGTTGTCAGCAAGAAAAGCAGAAAATGCACAGGACAACATTATTACACAAAAGAAGTGCTGAGACTGTAATGCCCACTCATTGTAATAGCCCATTAGTGCCGAAACATTACCCACTTCTGATGGCAATCAGACTGTACCTGCTAATTACTCGTACATATGGGTGTCATGTTGGCTTTTGATATTTGATGTAATTAGATATATACATACCGTGTAGGAAGGGACTGTTACACAAAAACTGGAAAGGAGTAGATAAAACCAGCGGAGTTTGTAAGTTTGCTTGGTTTTTTTTCTATTTTAACTCACATTAGCATTACACAATTTTTTTTTGTATGTGTTTGCGAGATTTACATTTCAGAGGTGTCAAAAGAGGAGAGGGACAAAAGAAAAAACAAAGGATGATTTAATGCATTAAAAAGGAGAAGAAAGAAATAACAGGATTAAGAAATAATATGTTTAATTTCACTGTATTATGCCTATTGTGTCAGTTTTCTTCCCTTCACAGAGAATCATTCAAGACTGTAAAACTCTTTGGTGAACACTCCTGTCTTTATATCACAGAGAATCCATAAGACACAGCATCTCTACCTCAATTTCACACACTGCCTGGATCATCAGGTGAAGAGAACAAAACATTAAGAAAGTGCAAATCCTACCACAATAGGAAAAATATCACAGGACCTCTAAAGCTACAATTATTATAGCTGCAACAGCTGCTGCTGCCTGCTTAAATTTTCAATAGAAAAGGACAATAAAAAGGGAGTTTTACATGGCTTAGGTGCAGTTTCCATTTCAGATTGAGGCATGAAGGCTTTTCAGCTCTTTCTCATCTATTTAGAAATGATTTATCATAAAGACTGACAATTTTTGTTGGAATACAATGCAGGCCAAGACTATTCATGTTTCCAAAGTGCCACAATACCATGCTGATGGTAAAGCCACATAGAAACAGTAATGTTAAGTACAGCTTACTGCAAACACAGGAAATATTTTTGGATTTTATTATCTATACCTGTGAGAATTCATACCAGAAAACTAATGCTAGGAAAAGACAAAAAATTGCTGATATATCACAGCACTAGAACTGTGTTAGCTTATGAAGTGTGTTTGGTAACCATGGGTACTAAACAATTTCACAAGGATTGCACATAATCTAGGATCTATAAATAGATTTGAAAACAAAGTAGGAGCTTAACTGCAGTATCCATGGGTCAGGAAGAACAGTATTCTTTGTAACATAATTAATTTCTGTGTGTTCCAACAAGCATTTTTAAGGTATTTATGGCAATATCATAATCTCTTTTTTTTGGTGTATTTCTTCTTTTCTAGCCTACCATCCCCACCATTTGTGACTCAATCAAGATGAGCTTGGGTGATAATGAACAGGGCAGTCATCATTAAGTTCTCACTTGATTTATTTAGAAAGAGTACAGAATAACGTGTACTAGTCAAAGCTGAGAAAAATTATCCGTGTGAAAGACACACAGAATACTAGTCAAGAAGTTGACAGAAACTATTGCTAAAACACAATTATAAGCATTTCTTCAATGTTATAACTTTTTTTTAATTTAAACTCTTTGCACACTTACCTTACAAAAATTAAAAAAAGAAAAGCAGAACTGAGTATCTCCAGAAGACAAATGGTTAAATACAGTAGGCAGTTCCCTACCTGAACTGTCATAGACTCAACATGCAGGTAACTTTGGTTACTTGAATAATTTAAATTATGGACTAAACCGCTTCAACTAACAATAAATTAGGTTCAGTAATGCAGCTTCTGAAGAGAGCTTAGAAGTTCATGATATTACAGAGAACTCTGCTTCAGCAGAATAGGGGCTGCTATAATTATAATTTCTATTCATATTTTATCATTCTCCTTAATCACCCACCCCTCTCCATTCAGTATCTGTGCTTTGAGAGGAAAAAACACTTGTTGATTTTTGGGAAGATTTTTCTAGTGTAAACAGAAAGGAAAAAAACCAAGCAGCTTGTTTCAAGATTACTCAGACACTTCACAATGAAAATGCTTCGGCCTCACAAGCCGTTTGTCATCAACTTTGTGAACAGTTCTGATGGGCTAGGTACATTTGAGCGACTTGCTCATATCTTTATTCGGCCTTCTTTCATTGCAGTATTAGAAAAACTATAAGTGTACACATTTTCTATAAACGAACTTCCATCCAATCACTGATATTTCTAACTCTACTTCAAGAAACGCTTCAAATCCGAACCAGCCAGCCTAATAGGGCTTGTGGCTTAATATTCAAACTTCACTAAGAATCAAAGCAATAATGCAGTGGGACTTCAATCACAAGCCACAGTTCAAGTTCGCATAATTCATCATCTGTTAATCAAATCACTCTGGGCTCCGAGGCCGTGGCTGGGCTGGGTGAAATAACTGGCAGCAGCATTTGCACTGAAGACAAAGGTTGGGAGCACACCAAGCCAAATCCAAGCAAATGCTCCAGCAGTTTTTCTCTGTCAAACTAATTCATGGGTGCTCAGTTTTTAATGGGAGACTCTTAATGAATTTAACACAAACGGCTCTTTTTCTAAAGGCTAACTAGCATATGGATTTATACTTACATAGCTGGAGCTAATTACAGATATTTTTTTTCATGCTTTTTGGCTACCCTTATTGTTAAAGTGGAAAAATATGTACAATACAATATTAAAGCAAAGAAATGTTTTTCTCATCCTAGCAAGAAGTCTCAGTTATTAGATTTCTCATTTTAAAATAAAAGTCTTCAGTAATCTTTTCCAGCACTGGCTGGCCATCATTAGCTGCTTAGCCAATAGCTAAGCATTTTAATTGTCTAAAGAGGATTTTCATTACTTACCTATGAGTATTTAAAAAGTTGAGGGTTTACTTGCACTCTACACACAGAGACAGACTGGAGGATGTCCCAGGATACACACTGGGGCTCTCCAACCTCAGCACATCAGTGCCCAGCCCAGCTGGCAGGTCTGCAGAGATCCCCTGCTGAGCTGCCCAGAGAGATACACTCCTGGCAGGCAGCATGAGATCTGAGATGAAGGAGGCGGCCAGGAGGACCACTGCCATCCCACTCTGGAGGTGACCGGGTCATTCCCCAGCAGTCTTAGTGTTTTCCCATATGTGCCTGGGACTGCATTTGGATCACTAGCTGGAAATTATTTTTAACATGTGTGAAAACCTTTGTGATCATAGAAAGAAAACTTATGAGAAAAAAAAAAAAAGGTGTTAAAACAAAACTCACCTTTTTCTTAGTTTATTCCAAAGTTGTGTTTGACTTCATATTCATTAGTAGGCATCCTCATGGTCAAGCCTGACATTCAAGTAAACGCTGTAGTCTAATTAAGTTTCAGGAGTGAAGCCCAGTGTACAGTGTTCTTACTTGCATACCTTTCAGCAGAAACGTGTCCATTTAGGTATGAATTCAGTTACACTAGAAAAAATAATATTAAAACGTTACCTTGTTTTGTTTTTTCAGTATTCCCTAGAGAAAGAAATCCATGCCAATCATCCCACTAGATAGTCCTTTCTTCAGTGAGGGTTTGAATATTAATGCATCTGTAAAATGGGTTTTCCTTGCAGAAGGCAAGGAAACTTCATTAATTAGTATCATCTGCAAATGATGTGGCCACCCACCATAATGGTTGGCTGCCAAGCATTATGCTTCCCATAAGTTGAAGACCCATCACAAAGCACAAAGATGACCAAATGTTAGCAACTTATAAATATTTGGTCACCAGGATATAATTTACATACATAATGTGCCTGTCAAGGTAAAAGACACCTATCTACCTACCTGATGGTGTCCATGAGAAGGGATACAAGATATGTTTTATCCTTGTGTTAGTAATTCCCTTTTTGGACATTAATTCTAAGAACTACCAGCTTCCATAAAAGCCAAAGGAAATTAAAAGTACAGCAGAAATTAATACCTCTTCAGTTCAAGCTGTTTTCTTTTCTTCAGAATCTACAATGAAATCTTTTCATAAGTTTTACCCTGGTTGAAATAAAGCCTAGAATTTTTAATAGTTGCTAAAGTAAATTATTTTATTCTTTCTCTGCTTCTCCTATGAGGTCAGATCACAAAAAGAAAAAATAAGAGCAATTTTACTTCGCCTAAACATGAAGTATAGGACAGAAATGGCAATTATACAAAGAATACGTGATGATTCACATATTAGACCTGTAATTGGTTAAGATGAAAAATAGGGCACCGTTAATATCACTTATATGGAAGGAGTTCTAGTTCATGGAAGAAAATTTATAGACAGAATAAGAGACTATTTTAAGAAATATTTGAAACAAATATGCACTAATTACAGCAGAAGGAGATTGTAAATTCTTAAATACTTTTTTCTAAGTCTGTATTACTAATAATATCCAAACATTCCAGTTATTTCTCTATCATGAACATATTTGGGTCTCACAATAAAGCATGAATGCTCCCAATTTACAATTTGCTCAGCACCTTTGATGGTTTAAGAGATACTGAAAATCCCGTGAAAGTCCATTATGGAATATGTATACCTTAATATGGAGTTATCAAGCAAGCCAGCTATTGGAGAAATTGAAACCTCCTTCTGCAAGAGCAGTAAATATTCATCTGTAGAACCTGCAAATGTGTATGGTAGTCAGTATAGAGCAAAGCCATTAATAATCAGAGATTAAGAAAAAGATTAATTTGCATCCATTAAGTGAGTTCATTTCTTTGATCAGCATTATCTAACGGAAAGGGCATTTGAAAGTAAATGGTTTAGGGCTAACATCGGGCTAAATTTCTCTCGGCCAGGTTTAGTGGGACATTTAGAGAAATTCACAAAATAATATGAGTCATTTTCCTATCAAACCCTGGCTTGTTTTTCTTTGCCCAAGGTTAGGCTGACATGCATCTCCCACCAGTATCTCCCAGACTTAGGCACCAGAGTAGTGTTCGTGTGAAGCTGTTTTGGTAAAAAGTCCATCCAGCCCCTCCCATATGGCTGCAGATGCTCTGTATTTTAATGTTTATGTTAACCTTAATACTAACTTGAACCTGCAAAACGAAAGCAAAGAGGTTCTTCACTTAGCTCTTCCTTGGAAAGACTTTCGACTATATACAAGACAGTAAGCTGTGTGGAAACTTTAGGTTTTCTATTAAAATTCAAACTCAGAAAGAGCTTTCTCCTTCACATTATTACCCTTAGGGTCTGTATTATCTTTTCCAAGGGAAAAGCACAAATTCCACCACTGGTCTATCAAATTCAGGCTGCAAGGATGAGTAACTCGAAGGCTGAAGCAGCCTACTGTTACTGTGGTTACCGAAGTTTCCTATCCACTGAATCATGTTCCAGTCTGGGTATTTCAAGATTCTGTTACTGGTGATTGCCTTTTCTTTCCTCTTTGCTGTTATTCAAACACAGAAGTATTTTGTACTTTTACAACAGTCTTTGCTTTCCCATCCTCTGGCCAGTGTCCCAGGATGCACCCTCTCCTCACCCGCTATTCGTGTCAGGTATTTTCATTTACTCCATCCAACTCCATAATTCCAAACCCTACAGAAAAACTGGTTCTTGCAGTGGAATGAAATAAGTTACCAAGTAGAGGACATTGAGCATCTTCCAGCCACACATCTCCAAGCACGCTTGCCAACCCTGCAGGAACTACATAACCGAGTGGTTTGATACACCAAACAGGTACAGATCAACCACACAAAACCTACTTTATAGAGCTAGTGATTTAAAGAAGCACCAGACATCATAAACACGGATAATCACCTCTGAAATGAGCACATTTTTTCTTCCTTCTTCTGGAAAGCCATTTGGTGAGCAGCAACATCAGCAGCAGGACAGTGCTGCTTCTGCACTGTTTTGATAATAAAACAAGCCATTGTTTTATAGAACTCAAATTGGCATCTTTAATTCAGGGTAAATGTGTGGTTGGACCAAACTACAAAGAAGTTCTTGATGCAAAACCCCATAATGATGCAACTCCTCTATTACATTTCTACCTAGATTATAGTGAAACTATTGAGCAAGGTTTTGTTGATATCAAATGGCATCTTTGATATTGTATATGCTTTTCAATTGCTCACTTTTTAAAAAAAGCACTGCCAACCCCACGAGGAAACACACACAAATATTTACCTAATATAAACATGTAACAAATTCCTGAGACAAAAAATTCGAATGGCCTTCCCTTGCCTGCATTTCCCTTTGTATTTTTTCTCCGTGGTGCATATACACTCTCTGAAGCATTTTCTTTGGTTCCTTTAAGATTAGCAACAATTGTACTGAGCATTTAAAGTGAAACAAACCTTTGAATCTTGACAGGATTTAATTAAACCCATCTTATACTTATTTACTTTTAAAATAACTGCCCTTGGGGCGGGGTGGAGGAAGGCAAGAATAGCTGAGGAATCAATGCGTGATCTAGGGCATTAATCAAACCCAAACTGGGGGGGAGTATAAAGCCTCTCTGAGGAGTTACTAAACACCAATTTGCAAGTTCTAATGTAACAATGAAAGAAAATAGACTCAAAATTTTGTAATGTTCATATTGTTGGGCAACTGCAAAATTCAGAAACTAATTTACTAGATACACCTTTTAAAATCACTAAGATGTTTTAATGTTGATACTTTTGAAAATTTTCCAGGAAGACTTTCAAATCTTGGGAAAGTCTTTTCTGAAAATTGCTTTTCATTAACTCTGTCCTTCCATGTTTTATTTGGCTTCAGTTATAAGGCTATGTCAAGTTCAGGTAAGGAGAGTGTCATGGAAGCAGTTTAGGGATACAGAATATACTTGAACGTTTGAATCAGTTTATCAGTTATTTAAGTTATTAGAACTGTGCAAATAATTTTTTTCACAGGGATGCAAAATTTCGAGAACAAAGTTCCTTGTAAAACAAACATATAAAAATATTTTATGTAGATTTAAATTATTTTTACTTTTAAATTTAAAGCTTTAAACCGACAAGATTTTGTTTTAATGTTTTGCTTAAATTAATTCAAAGGGAAATTGCTTGACCTTAGTTTTTTTAATCTGGCAGGGCCGAAACAATTTTAATGATCTTAATGCCAAATACTGTGTAGGCTAATGTTAGCTCAGCAAAGCGCATTTCTGAGTTGGCAACGGGGATAAAAAAAAAGAGAAACCCAAATAATTTTGGAGCTTCATAAGGAATTCATTTTCAGCACAAAATCAGAGATTCACTGAAAACAGAAGTAAATCAGGGAATTGCTGGAGTCCTCTGCAGGACAGCTGTTACAATACAGAACAAACCTAGGTTATTAAACCCCCAGGAAACTTTGATTTTATAAGTTAGGGCCTTCAGGGTTCATCCTATATATAAATTAATGAGGTCTACATATTGCAATCAAAGATTGGCCTGGTTTTGCCTTCTGTTGAGTGACAACGCAGACAGTTTTCATCAACACTGAGAAATGAGCATGTGAATGTTTTTAGGAACGTATCACAGAACATCCTGGAGCTTCAGGGTCCCTGCCCAATACCCAGAACATCAAAGCAAGCCGTTCTCACGCAGAGAAAGATGAGAAGCCTCTTCAGTGAAAACGCTGCTGCCCATCTGCCTACTGACAATCAGATCTATTTATGGCACCACAGTACAGGCCCCCAGAAACACCAAGATTTTTGCAAACCTTAGCCTGGTGAATTTCTTTAAGCCTGTCCTTTCACATGATGTGCTGTTATATTTTTGTTACAATGTTAAAACAACACTGTCATTTCCTTTGAATAACTTACACTGTAATTTTCAAACCCAAGATGATAGGCAACAGACACAAAAACTGGTCCAAGGCGGTAAAAGCAGTCGATTAACTGAGTGGGGCAGTTACAGAAGAGTACTATATAACAATTGTTGTGCAAACACAAGGGGATGTTTGAGGATTTCTAAACTGCAAAGGCAATGAAGGACAAGAAAAAGGAGATCTGATTTGGAAAATTATGCAACTGTCAGCATGCTAAAAGAAGATGAGGTCAGGAGGAACTCACTCCACCCGCCCCCCAGGCCTTTGGAAGATATAAAACTCTATAAATTTAAAAAATTATATAGAAGAATCAGTAAGACTCAACAGTAATAAGACGAACTGGGCAAACCAAACCCATCTTTCCCACATTTTCCTAACAAAGTATTGATTAAACATTCATTGTATTCAAAAAATAACTGTCTAATGAAAACTAACATTTTGTGATATCATATCGGCCATTGTATATTATTTCACTGTTTCTAAATCATGGTGTTTAAGGTGACATTAGCAGCAAACTGATTTAATTTCTGTTTAAGAGGAAAATATACAATTTTAATTCCATTTACTTTTGCTGTGCCTTTTTAGCTCAGCTCTGACAGAAAGGAAATCAGACATTTGGATAAATGAAGCTAGGTTGATTGAATATTGATAAGCCAATTTTTAATTTATCAAGGTTATCTAGAGGTGCTAACCTGACGCTGCATACTAACAAGAAATATCAGCACACTAAGTGATGTGTGCAGTGAAATATTTCTTTGGGGAAACAGGTCTGGATGGACTGGGATTATTTAAATTAGAACCTTGCAATAGGGATAGGAAGTGACTTCCTAAGGGGAAATTAAAAGCAGGTGATAAGTGTGACAGAGAGACTGAGATGAATAGGTGCCAGGTTTTATATTTTGCACAGACTGCAACGTGAAAGCCACATCAAACCAGTATGGATGACAGAGAGGGAGAGAACTACCTTTGTAAAAAGTAGAGAGAACATGGCACAAAAAATGCTAACATTTCACTTCTCCAAGTTCTCACAGCAAACTAGGTAATCATTACAGACCTTACAATACACTCTCCACAGTGTTAAAAATCTGCAAGGCTTGGCAGACCCCTACAAAAGACAATGTCCAAACAACTGAGAGGAAGCAAGCAAGCTGTATTCTTCAGTCTTGGGAACTCAGAAAGGAGCACAGTGTATTGTAGCAAGAATAATGCCACAGGAATATGCAAGATTTTAGAAAAAGTGCACTGGTTCCTCTATTGCCTCATAGAAGAAATTTAATACAGTGACATTTTATAGCAGCACTGGACCAATCTCAGACGTTTGCATGTTTTCATTAGAGATAAATAATTAGAATACTTCATTTCATAGATTTATCAAGAACTTAAAAGTAACGTGAGACTCAAGCGCACATCGGTCTGGGCAGGAAAAACTAGAAATAAAGCTTTTCTTCAGGATTTCTCCCTCTTGTGAAGACGAAAATATTGAAGTCTTACTTAAGAATTTTTTTGTGTTTTAGCTTCTGCTCACTCACTACATCAGCAGCAAGTAGCGTAACTGTGGCATCTTACACATATCCTGACTGACCCCAGCCAGGACAGTCACAGCTGGTGGTGTCTCAACATTGACCGGTGGCAGCGTAGCACTGAGCACAAATTTTCTACCATAGCTGTGTTGAGATCTCATTTCACAGATGACTTCCCTTACTGCTGTCCTGCACAAAAGAGTCTCTGATGTAAATTTCCTTTGCCAATACTCATTTTTACAATTTTTCCAGTTCTGCAAGACCTTACTTTCTGTAATCTTTCATCTGTACCCATAAAAGTACGGGGCATATGGACTGAGAAAGCATTCCTCCAGACTTGGACTATAATTGACTCCTTTCATCAATTCCTCAAACACTTTTTGCTAATATTCTCTCACAGTTTCATAGCTTGCAACAGATTAATGCTGTAGCTGCTTTATGCTTCAGAGGCACAAAAATGTTCTTACAGCATTTTCCCCCAAACAGGAATATGATTGACTCAAGTGAATCTATGTATCTCCCAATTACATGCAGCATTCTAGCACTGTGCTTTTCATCTTTTCTTTATTCTACATGCTCCTGTGATTTTTCTCCTGCGTGAGATCAATTACTCCCTAGTTTGACATACATGCTTAGTTCGTGGTTGTTTTTTTTTTCCTGTACTTTGTTAACTTTGATTATCTTTCCCTATGGATATCTCATTGGCCTTTTCGAAGGAAAACTCTTCTAGACACCATATGTTTGACCTTGGTGAGTTTGGAGTTGAATTCTCTTGTTCATGACTTCACAACTGGCTACAATTCAGCACAAGTGACACTATTAGTTGCTTGTGTTTTTTCCTCCTTTTAGGACAACTTTACACCGACTCCATTTGTAAATTCTGCTGTTCCATCCCCCCTACTCCTCCACCCCCATTTAGAGAGACCCATCCAATAGGAGAGCCTGATATCAAACAGGTCACCAAAAAGCTACTTTTTGATTCTATCTTAGCACCCACTTATTTACTATACCATTTCCTACACAAGTGACAACATAGTTACAAGTGCACTATTATTTCTAAAAGCTTACCTTTGTTTGCATACAAAAACATCACATTTCTTATTTGTTCTGAAAATACTGATATTTCAGATAGTTACAAAAAAGAAATAATCCAGGGTGTTTCCAACCAAAAAGTGTTTCCTACCCAGAAAACCCAAACCAAATATTCATAATCAAATTCTTATAAGATTTGAGCAAATAATTAACAAATATGCTATTAATGTGTAGCATCTAAAGCTACAAATTTGAGACAGATTCTGATTTATTGCACTAGATGCCTTATGAATAAACCCATCAAAGTCAAGATAAAGAAATAAGATACTACTATACTTGAATAAAGCAAGTAACTCCTGATAAAGAAATTGTTTAAAAATTATTCTAGATTCTGTAAACTGTTTTATATTGCCACAGGCTTTTTGTGCTTGTATAGCATATATGTTTTTAACTTTGCAGCTGAGAGTCTTCACTGATGTAAGTTTGTATTTGTCACATCTCTCCCAAGGAGGGCACAAAGGAGCATAGTGAAGCTGGAACTGTGGAAGAACGGTCTGAATTTGATCTCTTTTAAATGACCCATACTACTGTTGTGGTTCAATTCCTCTTATCTCTTAGACTGTATTAATTGGTAATAGAAATCTGAAATATTAAATTGATAATGCACAGCTTTTAATTTCCTTCAGACATTATCACACTGCATCAATTTGCACAGCTCCGAGAATCAGTCTGTGTGAATTAATGATGCATCTCCATATCTGCATGATAAAGATGGAGGACTGTGACAACGTTTACATCTGATACTATTAGAGTCTCTTCAATGATAATCATTAACAAGTCCATTAATGAGAACATATTTCCCTGAGGCACTATGGCCATTCGACATTGTAATCTAAATCTATACTCTCCAGAAACTCTATTAGAAAGCAATGAAGTAAGTCCCTAAACTATATAAAGGTTATCAGCCAAGTTATCTCACTGAGCAAAAAAGATGAGGAAGAATTCCTTCAATATTGGCAGTATAGGAGATTAAAATGTTCAATTGCCTTTTTTTTTTCTTTAAGCCAATAACTGTATTAGAAATACACTGGCTGAAAGCTACATCCCAATGGCTTTGAACAACTGAGGAACACATACTCAAGCCTTTACCTTTTAGAATGTTGTATTTAATAGGAATAACACAGTTCATAAATTCCTCACACTAATTAATATAATAATGTTATAATAACAACTGACTTGCTAGAACACAAATCCTGTCAGCTTGAAGTCTGTACCATAATTTATGCAGATTTGACTGAAATAAGAACTACAGCAATATACAATTCCTTATTCGTCAGCAGAAGAAATAACAGTTCAAGAAACAGAAGAATTACTTTCATTTCAAAATTATTCTCATATAAAAATGTACTCAGCTTTCTATTTTCTATGAAATTGGTTTCACCTCAGGCCCAACAGACAGTGATAATCATTCACCCTACACAACAGTCATCTAAACTGGCAGCTTCAGAGAAGCAAATATTGTGGACAAAAATAGACAACTGTTCCCAAGTTCTAATACTCAGGAAAAGAGTGAAACCAGGAGGGCATCACTGCTGCAATCTCTCCCCAAACTAATCTGGGAGTAAGCAGGATTTCAGACTCCTGGACTGTGTACTCGCTATCCTTCTTCTGTGTTAAGTCAAAAGTTTGCTGGAGTCAAGAAAATATGAAGTCCTCCTTTAAATATGTATTTTTGAGGAAGTTTTTTTTCGTTATTTCTTAAACTGCCACAAACCCACACCCAGCTATTCATTATTATCATTAAAAGGCTTGTCATGAAGGCAAAATTTCCCAGAATGTCAGTATTATGTAAAGCAAAATAAATGATGCCCAAGATAAAAAGGAGAAGTGTAGATTGGTATACTGAAGCCGTGGGTATCCATTCCTGGAAAACACATCCCTATAGCCTCCAAGTGCATTACTGAACTAGTCCCATTTTACCACAAATCTGCCCTGGCCATGATGGATTCTGTTTTTGCAGGTAAACATCCATTTATGTTCAAGTATTACAGAAGTTGAAAGACAACCAGCAATACATTAATTGCTTATACTGCTATGCAATAATAAACGCTTTCCTCAAAAGTTAGCACCCATCATTCAGTTTTTTTAAGAATGTATTTTTTTTGCCCCAGCAATAAAAATCTATTGTTATTTAAAACCTATTTATGTTGTTCACTCCATGTACCGTGAGAAGATCTGACTGGAGGCTGACTGTTAGCACGGTATTAAGTACTAATACTTCATCATATTCATGATGAGCTCTATGCTTTGTTAGCAAATTGAGATGAGAAATAAAATAAATGTGAAAGCAATTAAATCCTACCCCTGCTTAATATGAGATCCTTTGATTTTTCTGTAGCCTCTGATGGAAATAGAGGAGTGAAATAGATGAACCTTCAGATTTAATCCTGTATAACAATTTCTGTCTGTACAAACACAATCTAGTTTAGAAAAGCTTTAAACTATTTCTGCTGCCTCTAAAGCCCCTCACAGACAGCTTGGATCACTATGTACAATACCTGTGTCTTTAGTCAGTTTCCTTAGCCATATTATAATTTCAAGGCTAATTGCCTAGAGGGGAGAACATGTTTAAAAATTTCACTTATTATATACTGCTCTTAGCTGTAAAGGAAACCATATTGTCAATAGTCACATCACGAGCATTGAACTTCTGAAGCTATTATTACTCTCTAAGAATTTAACATTTAAAAACAGATCTTGAAATTTCACATAATATGTTATAATTTACTCAGTGATCATCAAGGTTGCTTCTAAGCAACTGCTTGTGAAATGTTACATACAGAAATGTAAAGTAAGTTTTGTGCTAAAAAGTACAATGAAGCATTTTAAAATCCAAATCCCTTCCCTCCCTCCAAGGGAACAAATTATTTTTTCCTGGAAACCAGCATGCTGCTAGATTCAGACTCTGTTTGCCAAATCTGAGTCTGGATGAATGTTTCACAGTGAAGACATAATACCTTGGAAAGAGAAAACACACATAACAAACCTGACAAGAACAGCAGTGCACACTGGGCTTAGCCATGGGAACAAGCACTGTGCCAAAATTAATCACATCCAGAAAAGTACAACTCCTTCATGTTCATCTTTAATGCTTGCCAATGGTGCTGACAACTTTTAACATGAAGTAATATATTAAGAGCTTTTTTGAAAACCTGCAAAGAGATTAAAGAATGGTGATAAGTCTCCTCATACTTAGCTGAAGCAATAAATGGCAATAAATATTCTGAAACACACTGAAAAACCTTCGTCAGCACACAAAGGTAGTTGAACCATATTTGTGACAATTCACGGGAAAACTTCAATGCAAAATTTCCAGTGAAATGGATCTTTCCCAGTAAATTTAACCACCTGTAGTGTTCTAACACTGACGGCTCTCATCCTTTGTGGCACTGGCTAAGCAAAATGTCAGGCAGACTTCTGCATCAACACTTCCGCAACCCAAGGTGAATTCTAATTTTTAATAAAACCATTAAAAAAAAAACCACTTTCTAGGTTTTCACTTTGCATAGTGTATATATATATATATATATATTTTGTGATATACTGAGTGGTATTTGCTTCTCTTGGCAAATCAACTGCTTTCTTTTTTCTTTTACTGGCTCACAGGAACTTCTGCAAACTTTACTGCATCTGTTGCCTCAAGTAAGTTTTTCCTATATATGTATAAACATCAGTTTGGGACCTTCAGATCTAAAAGAGATTTAAGATTTATTGAATCATCATTGCAAGATCATTTCTCTAATATTTTACATGCAAAGAAGGATCACGGCCTTTCCAATTCTGTTTCAAGAAGGGCATTAAGTGTTGTCCAGTTTGTGATCCATTACATTCTGCTTAGGAGTCTACAAATACACGACTTGTTGCACTACTGAATTGTCTCCTTGAGACTTGGCATCTTCTTAACAAGACCATCGTTGGCAGGAACAAGGCTTCCACAGTAATAAAATAGTAGAGAGATTTCTAATTACCTTTGGACAGTTAACCTTCATTATTGTTCCCTGCTTCCACTGAGTTAGTGTTTCTGGAAATCATTCATTGCAGGTGATGTCTCCAAACAGGCTGACTCTGCAAGCCAGGAAAGCAGCCCATTTTAGTGACTTAGAATTAATAATGAGAAATATACAAAGTGATGGAAAAGAAGAAAGAAAACAACATGCAATGATATAAAGATTTGAAGGAAGGCAAATAGGAGAGAACAGAAAAAGATAAAGTGGGAAGGCAAAACCAGGTACAAGGTAGGAGAATGGGAAGAAAGCTCAGGGACAAATCTAGGAACGACTACTTATTCCTCCCGCATCTCCCTAAGCAGAAAAGGACTATGTCAAGTATCTACATCTAGATATACACACAGAGAACCATCAATTTGCTGCACAGTATCTTGTTCCCTAGTCTTTGGGGGCCATTCCAGAAGTTGGGCTCAGGCTCTTCCAGAAAGCCTGCAAACCAAAGGGAACACTATAGTTTCCATGGACAATTGCTCCCTGACGCATGTAGGAAAAAAAATCAAATGCTTAATTCTCTAGATTGGCCTTTCTGGATCTCCGCACACACTTTGTGCAATTTACTTGGCAGTACATTTTGGCTAGAGGAGTTGGCAGGTTTTGGCAGTTCAGTCTCAAAAAAGCTTTTAGTAACTTTTGTTAACTTCTCTGTATGTGATTATAAATGAACCTTCCCTCCTCCTCTAAAGTACCAGTTGTATGGGGAGCACACAGAGCTTCAGGCAGGATTATATTTATCAAGGCTGTTACTGCAAATATTACTTTTACAGTCTCAAATGTCATCTCAAAATCTAAACACCTGCAAGTCTCTGATATGGTTACATCAATTGCCATTGGTTCACACAATGATAAACTGTCAAGTCTGTTGGGTTTGTGCTGTTTTCCCCTTATCTTTCACTTCTTGGAGTCTGTGACAGCTTTATGGGAATGCATTATTCCTTGGGAAATTTAAGATGTGCACAGTCTTTTCAATGAAAGACAGTATTCACCAGTTTTATGAACAGTAAAAAAAAAAGGCTGTAAATGGAGCCAGAAGCATGAAACTGAGCAATTTGCTTCCTGGTTTCAATGTAAATAACATGTTATGTGAGACACGCAGACCTGACTGCAGATCCCCAGGTTGTTATGCTGTCGGCTGCACTTGCTGCGTTGTACTTGGGAAATGAAATTTGCATAATCTTGTGTGTCTGACTGACAAAATCACAAGGCAGGAGTCATTTTATCATTTGTGCCTGGGTTTATTGCAGTTTCTTCCAACTAAATGGCGGTCTAAGAAGCCATTGTTTCTGATAACCTCCTGGCCACTACAGAGTACATATGAGCTTTTTAAATTTCAGAGTTGCTCCTGATGTTTAGATTAGGCAAGTATTCCAGATAAAATATTTGCTTTCCCAATTTATTTTCACAATAATTTTCCAGGGAATTTCAGATACTAATGACCGTTCAAATTTCCAAGTTTAACAGAGGTGAGAGACGTCAGATGGTAGAAACCTTTCTGCCAGATCATGAAGTACGAAAACTTGTAACAATTGTTAATTCCTCCACCAAGACCTAAGCTGAGGCTTACTGTCATCTGAAATTTTACCTTCATAAAACTGTAGAAAAAATGAAGCACAAAGACTACATGGAAGTCTCCTGAGACTGTCTGGTATTTAGAAATTTATAATGCAAGAAAGCTTGAGAGTAGGATTAGGGTACAAATCTGGATCTCAGAAAGGCAGTCCAAACAGTCCAAAACTTTCCCTGCAGGGAGCTGGCCAATGTTTCCATTCTCTTGCTATTTTTAATTATACAACCGATGCAAGAACTGACTCCCCAATAGGGCAAAAGTGTTAGTAATAACAGAATAAGATATTTTCTAAAACTAGTTCTAACCTTTTTGAGAGAAAGGGATTTAAGAGATCTTCTGAGATGAGAACTACTTTTTCAATGAGTTCATTTAAGCTTTTTATTCAATAACATGGCTAGAATTACTTGAAAATTTAGCTTCATCCTAGCAACCAGCTGCATCCCCAAAAAAACTTTCTAGGTAGGTAGGTTTGACTCTTTTGAAATAACAACTGCAATGTGGAATAATTGCAAGGGATAGTGTGGTAGTATTGAGGATATAATTATATGGTAGTTCATATCTGAGTCATCCTGGGGACAGAAATGAAAGGAAGCAATAAAAATTAGTCAATCATAAACTTAAAATATTCTGGCCAATAAATCTAAACAGCCAACATACTTTACATATATGTGGCACAAGCAGCTCCTGGTAAATTATGCAGCACCTGGCAAATACTGTTAATTCCCTTGCACCTAAGTTAATTGCAGACTTCAGCAAGTAATCAGATATGATTAAATTACATTTTTGGAAACTATCAAATGATTCAGGCTGAAGGAAGACAGCTTAAAATAGACCTTTAAAAGGTAGCACTAATTAGGCAAAGTCTTAATTCTACTCTTTTCTCAGCTTAAAAATCACAGGGAGAAATTTTCCTTTCGGAGCACCATGTGAGACGCAGCAGTAATCACCAGGACTGTACGGGTAAACTGAAAGCAGAATTTTAACCTCCCGTGGACATTATTTTTGACCTCCTTTATACTCCAGAAAGAAGTATTCTACAAACAAGAAACCAAGCTTTTTTTAATGGGTCTTCACAGTGCCTTAGGACAACTGGCCCAGATGCTGTGGGATATTTGCATAAAAGCTTTCTTTAAAAAGGCACTAACAAAATTAGGGAATGCTGGAAGGTCTAAGAAAACAGCTAAGCAAGCAGGGTTACTTGAGAAGAGATAATGAGGAAGGAGAGGAAGAAGAAGGGAGGTCAGGAACTCTCCAGAGTCATTTGGGAAGCTGTTTTTAGTAATGCAATATGCAGAATGCTGTCTATCACCCAGATTATAGATTATTTTATACCATTCTCTGACATCTCCTTTCATCCAGGCCCATTTTCCGTTTTGATTGCAGTAAGCTGGTCCTTGCTGACTTTCTTAACACTTGTCTCCTTATGCAGTCTTGGAACTACATGTCTTGTTTTAACTTTTTTCATTGCACCAAAACATACCTCCCTTAGTTACCTCAGAGCCTTGACCTCCCTTCTATCACCTGTTTCTGTTTCTAATTGCACTAGAGACTCCAGTTAAACTACTGAGCTCAAAAAAGGCCACGGTTTTCAACTTGTGAACCTAATACACATAGCAAAGCCTATCCTGAAGTGAACAACAAGGACCTCCTGCTTCTTCTGCAGTAAAAACATAACCTTCTGTACCTACAGCACCAGAAAAACTGACAGAATAAAGATCATAGGGTAGCAAATGTGTTTCTAATGTCACAGATGATGGCAAAAGATAACTTTGTACACTCAAGCTAGGCAGTAGAACCATGCTGTAATAACCATTATTAATAATAACAGCCACATTTTTCCTGCTTGATACTCTAGGTCATCGCATCCTGCCTTAAGGCAAGTGGCACATGTCTTAGGCAGAGAGAAATATTAGTTCATATTTAGGATATATTTAATGCCATGGGATCTTTCAATCTTTTGTAATTGCCAGGAAAAGAAGAAGTATATTTTAAACCTTCAAAAATGTACAAATATGCTTTATGATTAGAAGTACTGTGTACATATGAAAACTGAACAGCTACAGAAAAAGCCAGGTGTGTGTTTTATTTTTAATAATATACTGGTAATAGCTTTCCCATTTTTCTCCTTCAATGTAATAAAACTATTTTACCACACCGATACTTTATCATGCATGACAGTACATATAGTTTAACATAAAGAGCTGGGAAATGTTAAAACACTACTGAAAATCTTTGGGTTTATGAGTTATTCTAGCTAAAGCTAGGCATTTGGAAAACAGCAGCAACCAACTCATTTACTCAGCAGCATATTTTCCCACTTGTAGCATATTATTTGTTCATCAATTTTGTACTACTGAGCCCCAAAGTGAAGTATTTCAGATGAAGACAGAAAGGACAATGTGTGGGTGGATAGACACAAAGTGCTCGTACATACCAGACTGCCTGATCAGAAAAAAGGAATTACTCATAAATGGGACTTCTGAGACAAGTATTAGGCACAGCTGTGCTTCCTGGTCCTGTAAAAGCTAGAGAGACAGCCTCCACTCCAGTGCAGGTAGAACCAGACAAAAAAAAATGAATTTGCTACTTAATTTCCATGATTCATCTAGCACTAGCAGAGGGTCTGATCTTGCAATATACATCCTTAGCAGCTGTGAACTTAATTGAGACAGATCACATGAAAAAGCACTGATACCACTGCATTAAGCAAGATCAGTTACTTAATGTAATTGATATGCCAGAGGGGGATATAGAGGAGCTCCCAGAGGCCCCTTATGAAAATTTATCCATCAGACTTAGGGAAGAATGGATGGTCTCCTTGTCTTAGGTTGAATCAATTTCCTTTGGACATTCCTGAATCTTTGCAGCACAAAGTACTTGTAAGCCTCAGGGATGTAAAAGTATATCTGAAAGCCTTACTGATCATTTTTTTTAAGGGACCGACTACATCAAAATGCCAGTATTTATAAATAAACTGCCAGGAGAGAACTTATAAACATGTATTTCTACAAAATATACATTGATATGTGTTGATACGTTGATATATGCAGGTTGCCCTTCTCTCAAGTCTATATAAATA
>JAOXJM010000002.1:12410296-12462913 GCA_026413425.1 Tringa solitaria
CTTAAAATGGTTACACACATGCAAAGATACAAATTAATACCAAGTCTCTTGCAGTGACATCTGTAGCTCTTCTGGATCGAGATTCTATGATCACCTCCCTTCACTGTCTGAAGCATTCTCATTCCATCAATTGACTAAACACTGACTATTTTTAGGCTTTGAAAGGTGTCCATTTATACGCCCAGAAAAAAATCTTTAAGAAAAGTTAACACACAATAGGACTGATCCGACCAGCAATAGATGTGCAGTAGCATGAACACCACCACCAAAGAGAAGTCAATCAAAGTAATAACCTGGGAAATGAAATTGATGACATTTATACCCCTCCTTGATTTTTTTAAAATGCTCTCTCCTTCTTTTATTTCAAATACCATCTCTCCACCTTCATAAGAAATACAGCATACATGTATTTACGTGTGCATATGATTGGAAGGGTTAAGCATTTGCATTTCTTTCTTGTTTTGAAGCTAAAATTCACACATTCTTTTAAAGAGACTATTCATCAAAGTATTACATAATTCAACTATGATTTCTTCCAGAAATAGTACTTGCTGTCAGTTTACACACACTAAACACTATGGAAATTCAGAGAACATTGCAGCTGCCCCGTAAATGCATGTGTGATGTGTGTGCCCTTTCTCTCAGTAAACAACTCAACCACAGGAACGTTGCCATAGAGCAAGGCAGAAATTATGGAAAACAAAGGTAATCAATCTCCAAGTAAGCCTCCTACTCATCTGAACTAAACTGATACAAGCACAAGATGCCTCTTACTCTACAGCAGCGGCTTTTGAGCCATTCATTGACAGCTAAACTTAAAAGATGGGTCCAAGGCAGTGAAATGCCCTCAGTGAACAAACCAGACAAAAATCGGCATTGTTACAATGGTGGGTGTCACCAATAGAGTACTGTTCTTAAATTGTGTTTCTTTAAGACATGTAATTGCCACAGCAGCTTTGCAGATACCAGAAATACATCATAAACAGACTTTAAAAGACACATATATATATATATAATTCATCGTATCTTAGCATTCTGCACCATCGGCTTAACATTTGCGTTGCTGTAACTTCCTACGTTTTCCATACTAACATTACGTCTGTCTCCAAGTAAAACATCTCCAAGGAATGTGCTTTTGAGCAGGAAGTTTTTTACTTGTTTTTAAAACAAGATTTTCTTCCAGGAAGTAGAGCAACTGGAAAGTTTTCCAGCTGAACCATCAGTACAAATCCAGATGACAGTGACTAATGGAAATTTGGTGACCAGGACTTTAATGAAGTTGTTTGTTGGGTCAGTTATATGCATGCATACATACCTACATACAGCACTTATTCTTACCTACAACCGGTCAACCTGTTTGCAGTTGGCAGAAAGATCAATAATTGGATAGAAATGAGAAACAACTGTTCTTGTCTTTGAGCCTTTCATTCAATTTTATTTACAAAGAACAAAGGCAGGACAAAGAGGAAAAACTTGAAAGGTTGGTTCCTGCTTTAAATCAGGTTTTGCAACAAAGCCTAGAGAGTTGCTATTCCAGTGGCTTTCCTGAAGACTGAATACATGCTTTGAAAGCCGAGATAAGTATCTCTAGCTTGTGGCCTTTTTGCAATTTGTATTCAACAGAGTAACCAGAAATCACTCCTTGAAAAATACCTGGTCTTAAAGTGGGGGACAATTCGTTGACACAGGACTAGCCACCAACAGATTTTCAGTCATTCACTTTCAGTCCACCTTTCTGTTGTGATACGATAAAGTCACGCTATAATTTTAGGCTTTTTTAAAAAAAAGTTAAATGGTAGATTTTCATTATTACTATTGATGCAAAATTGATAGTTTTGCTTTTATTTCAGAAGACACTGGTTCTTATAAACACTAAAACCACTCAAACCAGCTACAGTTTGGTCACACTTGCATGTTTCTGTGCTGCAATTTCCTGAAGCACCTTCCCTCTCCTCCTCTTTACTTAAACATACATTTCATTTGGAATTCAGAAATGCAAAGACTAAAGTTACTCATACAGCATTTCAGTTTTTCAAATATATCCCAAAACGTTTGACGCTATACACCAATGATAAATTAAGTCATAGTAATTAAAGCAAAAATATGTTAGAAAAAAAATCAATTTAAAACTAATGTCTAACAAATAAATGTAGCAGAAAGTTGGGGTTTAATCATACATTAATTGTCTATTCAATTACAAACCCCTCTCAGTAATTATTTTATTTACATTGGCTTAATATCATTTATTCTGGAGACAATATCACAAGATTGAGAGCAACATGATTAATTAAAATCATAGTATAAGAGCATTTTTAATTCTTCTTGCACGATTTCATTTAAAAGCACTTTATGCCCATAATACAGGGCAATATTATCTAAACAGCTCTTTGCTGTACTGATAATACTGTAATGTAAATACTATTAGTCTCATTCCAGGTCATTCTGGAATGTCCCTGGACGTATGTACAGAGGTATGCAGGTTTTTAGGCAAACAAGGTTGTAGGAAAGGACTGGCTGGTGCCCCATGACGGAAAGGTGCTTCAAGCCACAGAATTGAACCAGGGAGTGCATTTCAGTTCCTTGATACTGTGTGATACTAAGAAATGACTTGGTCTTAGCAAAGCCCAAATCTTACCTTTTAAAGAAAAAATTAAGAAAAACACTTCATCTCTTATCCACAAATCTATAAAATTAGTCTTTTTGACAGAGTTCTAGTTGTTTTTAATTCACGTAAAAAAAAAAAAAACCTTAAGGCAACCCCACAAAAAAACTGCGACCAGCAGTTAAGGACGTCTTCATCACATCTTCGTGATGAAGCCACGTCTTCGTCAGAGCATGGCAAAAGAAGAATAAAAATATTAATCAATAGCAAACATTGATTTATTTATGTAGCATCATAGTTAGTTAGCACGGTTAGCATCATAGTTAATCCCCTTAAATGCACAGGTACTGCTTCCTGAATTCCTCCTTATTTGTACTGCCAAAGAACAAACAAAACCAGATATTTGAATCTATGCCACAGCATGGAACTAGGTTTACATCTGTGTTTTCTTTCTAAAATACCTGCATCATCAAGATCCATTTCTGTCCCAGATTCCTTCTAATGCTATCCAATTAATCAACAACAATATAACCACCTATCAGAAAATGATGCTCAGGAAAATAACTTCATATTTAGAATAAGCACTTGAGTTAAAATGTTTGTTAGCAAGACAGTACAACGACATGAAAACCCACACCAAAATTGTGTGTGTTTTCAAGCTCAAAAACCAAATCACTTTCAAAGCAATGAAAACTTTTATGGTGCGTAACATGTACAAAAGGCTAAAAATCCTGACTAGTTCGTTTAAAAAATGAAATGCTTAAAATTGAAGTAAAACAAAAGATTTCTTGCCATAACCCACCATCCAGAATTTGCTTCCTCCACACGACAGCACTAAACTAAGAACAAGAAGTTTGACACAAATGTGGTTAGCAAATTTGCTGGCACATCCACTGAAAACCCATAAAGCACACATACTGTGCTAAGCTTGACGTCAAGAAGTTATCAATCAATTCAACACAGAAAACAGCTGAAGGCCTCTGACATCAGACAAAATGGTCCTTCACTGAATTAGAAGCTTGGTTGCACTGATTTTACAACTGATAGGTTTGGGTTATTTATTGGATATTTTCTGGGCGTACTTTTCATTCACAGAATGAGCCTGATAAGCTGTGTCTTCTTGATTTTTTTTTTTATTGGTGGCATTACTTTCTGATGCCTTGCCATCCTTTCCTTCTGAAGAACAGACATCAAGACTGATTCTTCTGGGATTCTCTATCCCAGAACCAACCAACTCACCCTTCCATATTTCTTTGGAAAAAAGAAAACCAATTATCTGAGGACAAAAGTTCTTCGAAGTATTTCTCTCAGTCTCCACATCATCATCACTTTCACTCACTCATCTCCTATATTATCACTGGTTCTCAAGGCTGGCTCCTGGGCTTCTTATCAAACCTCAGCAGGCCCCCCTCTTCCTTTAGTTTCTTTTCTCAGACATCTTGTACAGACAATTCCTTGACACATTGTCTCTCTTTATTCCTTCCTCTTAGTTCAAAGGGCTCTTGGGCTCTTTGCCCAGCCAATCTCTGTATATGCACCTGTAGAGTAATTTTCCACAAGCCATACAACCTGAATTGTCAGAAAGGAAAACTGAAGTACACTAAAAGATATGAATGGCAGCTGTATTATGTATTAATTCATTTATAATGGGGTTCTTCAGAGCTGAAAGATAAATGCATAACTTAAGAAAGAAATTTAGTAGTGAACAGTATCAAAAAGAAGAGATATCTTATGTTGTATTAAAAAGATAATACGCATCCTCTAAGTTTAATATATTAATTTTTACATGCTGGTGATTGTATAAGACTTATTGCACAGTGTTGAGCTCAAGAGTTGAAACATGCCATTAACATGAGAAAATTTCATTGAGAAAGTAATTCAGAATCTTCAATAATTTAATAGATATGTATGATATCACTCTTTTCCATTCCCTCACTTTTACAATAGCATCTACCCAATAGCTTCACCTCATAAGACAGACAGAGGGTCAGAGATTGTGGAAGTGAAAGCAATCTAATTTCAAAAGTATCTGCTACTCTCTTATGATTTTTAATTTGTCTTTTATTCTTTTGGACAGATAATTAAACCACTTCATGCAATAAAATTGCCAGTCAGCTTGCACAACTAAAGATAAATCACCATTGTTACATCCTAACACATTATAAAGCCACAAATGGTGGCTTTATGGAAATATACCAAAGCAATGGCCTAGGAAAAACTGGGATCCACCCTATTTCTTCAGTTAACTTCTTTTATGTCACAATATACTTTAATTTATTAAGCTATCCTAGCTCTTTCTTTAATAGTTCAGTGCTTGTTCTTAAGCACTATCACATTGAAGGAATTCTATAAAATACTGCTCTTGACCTTTCATTAACTTTGGTTCACTACTCCTACTTTCCAGGACCAACAAATTCAGCTTGTACCATAGTGGTTGTTTCAGCTCTACCTGTGTAATACCTTTTTTTTTCCACTGCTAGTTTGCTTTTTTTATTATATTTCTAAAGGAGCACTTTTTTTCCTAAAAAGTAATTACAAAAATCAACAGCCAAGAACGTATTTTAATTTGACAGTTTCTCCATTGCAAGCAATAATGAAGAGAAGTCACTGTTGTAACTTGTTGTACCTAAATTGGTAAAAAATACACAAGTGGGGAAATTCTGATAAAAACTGCAACATATCAAGTTGAGCAGGTGTGTGCTAAAGAGTTACCTTGAAATCCTTGCATGAGCTGACTCACTCATAAGAGAAAATAATTTCTGGCTCCACCACCACGCTCCCCACATTCCTTTCCTTTTCATCTTTGCTGTCTCCTAAAAATTTCTTCCTTCACTTTGGCCACTATGGACTGCTAGAAGGGAGCAAAGAGCTGCTTTATTGCAGCTCTCATTGAGATCGCCGGGCTACTAAGGAAAATTAAGTGAAAAAGGGGGCGCCCTCTCCAAAATGGCAAGGAATCATTTCTTTCTGGCAGCAAGTCAAGCAGATGGTACAGATGGATTTAGGAAGTGGAGCCCCTGTCTGTACTTTCAACCTATGTTATGGTAGCAAAGCCGCCACTCTCCTGGCTCCTTCAGCAGGTAACAATAAATGGTAGAGGCAGGAGCACTGAGGGGGCTGTGATCACCCCAAACTATAAAAGCGGAGAAGAAAGGGAAGAAAATTCCACAGGTAATACAGAAAACAGCTTCCCAGGAAGAGGAGGGAACGTTCACAACACATGGCTGCTTCCCACTGACCTCTCCTCCTTCAGCCCATGGAAGATGTTTACCTAGTTAAATGCCAACAGCCCGCGACTAGCTTGCTTTGTGATTCAGCAAAACACTGATGTCAATAGCTGGATTCCGAGTATGAGAGAAATGTACTTCTCCGTGCTCCTTAACAAGCCTGACTTTTTACAGCTGACCTACTGAGAGGTCCCAGAGTGCTGTACCAATTAGTCTGCAGACAACGTACTCAAAACACCTCTGCTGCCAGTAGAGAGCTAACAACTTTCTAGCTAGTCATTTCAAAAGCAAAACATGTTTATTCCTTGCAGCCAGCTGACAGCATCTAATGCTTTGACCTCCAGAAAGCGCGCTGCACATACTACCCCCCAAACCATGGCGTAGCTAGAAAGGTGTAGCTCGAAAGCTGATGTCTCGACTGCAGGGACAGCATAACTCTCATCCCTCACGGAGCTGGCAGTGTTGTCCCTTTGCCCTCGCATGGTATAGTGACAGCTACACGGCTGCTTGTTCACAACTGCAGCAGTTCCTGTGGCAGCCATTGCTTCATATTGTGTCACAGAAAAAAAAACTAAAAATGAATGTGATAAATAGGATAAGGCAAATGGGTTAAAGAGATTACAGTGCATTTAGAGTTACAGAGTTTAGAGTGACATCTGCTTAGATGTCACCTATGAAAGTTTCATACTATAGCACAAATACATATACTAGAGCGTAAAACCCACAATGAATAATAGAAGATTTACTGTAGGGCAGCTCCAAGGAAAAGGCTATTAGATACTTAGGCATCACTAACATACTTGATGGTTTATACGTGCTTTATGTCCCCAGTTTCAAATGGTCAGGTATCCAGATCCCCAAATTTTTTAACAACTGCTACTCACATGCCTCCTCGTGGGCAGAATTGGGAATACAGCCAAGAACTTAATGAGCAGGAGGGAAAAAAAAAGCTATTTCTACTGCTGGAAGGGAGCCACAAATGCATAAGGGCATTTGGGTACTTGGGCGAGCTGTGGCAGAGGAGCAGAGCAGGTGCTGCTCTGACCAGATGACAGTTGCTCCCCCCGGGGCTCTCAGCCTGGGACCTCCAAGGTCTCAAACGCTCAGAAATAAGAATCACTGAACCACGAGGCCTGTCTACTGTGTTGGAGTGCTTTTAAGCGATTCCCAATTCCCAAAAACTGCAGCTAGGACTGCCTTAGGCTCACAGCCTTCTCAAATTTGGCCTGGATCCTATGCCTGCTTCCTTTATGTGAAGGTTTTTGAGAAATACTGACAAATAATGCCAACAGAAGTTTGATTGATGTATGCCATATTAGCCTTTTGCTCTGTATATTGAGGGTTGAAAAAAGGAGGAAGGGGGAAATGCAAAAAGTTCCAAAGACATTTTTCTCTATGCAAATCTCAGTTTTCTGTAACTTTTAATGAGTTTTAAATAAACCTGTTATCAACAGGAGTATTATGTGAATTAATGCAGAGCACTAGAATGAAATGTAAAATGTGTTCAAAAAGATAAAACAGGGCAGCGTTATTGGCTGTCACTTGTTTCACTGAAATACTGCATTCCTTCTTCAGTACCATCAAAGCTCATCTTCTCATTACTTTTTATTTGCTTTACTTCCCTATAATAAATTTACATAAAGAATAAAATGTCATAATTTTATGTGCTGTGAATGGGACCTAGATAACAAGGCAGGGAGAATGCCTTTGCACTTCATAAAGGAGAGCGCAAAAAAGATGTGTCTGAAGGAGGAAGTTTACCATAGAATACATTCATAAAAAACCAAAGCGAAAAAAGCATCACGACTGATAGGAAGCAAGCAGATCTGGGACATTTGTCAGGCTCCGGGCCAGATTTTATCTCATTCACTCTGATGAAACCCAGAGCAACTGCATTTAACTAATTTTGTGCCACTTTACCCACAATTTAAATCTTGTTCAGAGGTACAAGTACCCCATCAAAATATATCGACTTCTTTCCCCTGTAATGTGATTTACCAACGACAACACTAGATACAGTTGTAAAGCCTAGTACTGTTCTTAGCTATATAACCAAAATGGCATCCTTTCAAAGTTCCTTCCTAAATGAAGATGATACTTTCTTCTTCTTCCTAAAAAATTTCTGATACACTAGAATCGGGTGGAAAACATTAGGTACATAGTATTTTAAAAAATAATTATCAACAGTTTTCAATAACACTATACAGCATCAATTATAACTTCAATGGTAATTTTATATGATGGTGAAAATAACGGTGCCACTATTATTAATACAAGACCACTTTTGCAAAGTTTGCTGTACAATCCTCAGTTACCCATCAGTTTCTGGGTTTGACACCACATATGAAAGACAATGATACAAGTGTTTATAACGTGGTTTATGGATTACTAATTGATTATTCATTGAACAAAAAAGTAAAGCCATCTGCATTACTCACCTTTCTTCCTATAGGATGGAGGTATCCCTGCTAGAAAGATGGGAATCCAAATGCTACTTCACAGTCCTAACCACAACGAAATTAACACCAACACAAGTTTTATTTTACATTAGCATAAATACTTAAAGATTCAACTGTCTCAATGTGTAGAAAGGCAATCTGGTAACAGAATCTTTTTAGCTTATTACAGGGTATCATGACAGGGCTCTTCAAAGATTTAAAGGGTTGAATTTTATTAGTACTTTGCTTGCATCTTGTATACGGACAACACCATCCTCTGCATCAGAAGAGGTTTTGAGAAAAGGCTTCCCACTCTTTAGAGTTGCAAGTAGTAGATGAATTACACTAATTAAGAGATGAGATACATATGAGGTTTGGTTTTTTCCACTTGTTCCTAAAATCCAGTATTAGCCACCTGTGAAAACAGTCCAATACTAGATCGTACATTGCAATCAATGCATAGATATCAACTCTCACTTGTGTTTCCAGATTTGCTATTTCAACCACAGCTGTTTGGATTCCTTCTTTTTCCCAGTGGAGATACCAAGATACTAAACCATTATCATTTGGATTAGTAGCTACTGACTTACAAAACTAAATCCATATTCTCTCTATATGCTATGAGATCGTTTACATTCATGGTTACTGTTGAAGGTAACATAGCAAAATTAATATAAGAAGCTCCTCAAGGTTATTTCTTCCCTCAGCTTGTGGCTCAAGTATTTTAAATATCATTAATTTAAAATGATACTTGATCTAGGTCAGAGAGTGCTGAATAGAAGATCTTAGGAGTCAAGTGTCTGCACGTCAACTGCAGATGAGTTTGACTGCAGAAATAAAGGTTGCAGAAGTTAACAGAAGTAAATAAAAAAACTGAATCAAACAAGCACACAAGAGGAAGGGCTGGTTAAAACATATATTCTCCATGAAATTCAAAGGTGCTGAGAGATGAAGTAGCAGCAGTTCTGTCAATGACCTGTTATTAGTGAGGGGTTTTTGCTGCTTAAAAAAAAAGCAAACCAGAAAATGAAACTTACTGGAGTGGAATCATATCAAATGTAAAGTTTTCCTAAAACTACTTATTTGGATTGAATGTTCTTTCTACCTGTGAAATGTCAAATATATCTAATATGCTCCAAGCACTAAGTACTTTTTTCTACCTACGGAACTACCTATTTCCTGGAGCTGATCTGCATATAAGACAGAATTCCCAGAGCCTGCCACTTGTCTTTTTTTCCTTCTTCTTCCTTTAGATGGTCAAGCTGTCAGTTTTGATGATGAGGAATGGCTGTAGTTATCAAGAGAGCAATTACTTTTAGCCAAGTTCACTGAAGTCAGCAGTCCTACCTGACAACAGACAGATAAAGTGAATGCACTGATAAAGAAGGTGGTCTTCAAAAGCTTCCCCATTCACAATATACAGTGTGGGTTGACATATACACATACACCTACTTCATGGAAATATACCCATTTTTACAACATTTTAATTAAGAAGATATTTACAGCCACAGCTCCATAGGTTCATCTGGTAGAAGAAACTCAAACTGAATTCTTGTCTAGACAAAATTTTGTATGCAAAAACTGTTTCTGCTGCAGCACAGAGCTGATAAATGTCAGAAGACTAAAAGGTGCTAGGGAACAGAACTGTCTTGAGGCCAACATATGTATCCATGTCATCAAATTCAAGAGGAGAAGATGAGATTAGTTCTAACCTTGATTATCCAAGCTGCAGAAAATTTGGTATGACTAGGGTAGTAGGCACTTCATTAAAAATATCTTCCTGAACAAACACAGTTGTCATTTTCCAGGCCACATTCTCAGAAGCTGTGCTTATTTCCTTGTTCTCTTGCTCCTTTAATTTCCATAGACATTTTGTATCCAAAACAAAATGTAGAGATTCAATTCACTAGTGAGAATTCAGCTTTAATGCATTACTCCTTGCACTCTGTCTCTGAGATTTAAATCCCAGCTGGATGTTCATATTCATGCTAAGACTGCAATTATTTCTGGATCTCTGTTGTACTAACACTAGAACTTCGCTTTCAGCAATAAGCAGAGGTTGTAAATTCTCTATGTGTGAACATCTGAGATAGGAAGAATCCAAAAGGATTTTAATTATCCATCATCCATAGGATCCAGAACTCTGTGTTCACTTCTAAAAGATATATTGTAAAAATCCACATAGGATTTCTTGGGGTTTTTTTTGTTGGTTTGTTTTTGTTTTTTTCTTAATTAATAGAAATATTCAGATGAAGACCTTTCCTGTATATAACTACTTGTATGTAATGGCTTGCATGAGTATTGCTCTCCAATGAAATTTCTGCGGTGTGGAACTTGCCTGGGTGGCAATGAGACAAAGCTGCTCCGAAAGTATTGTAATGGTATCCTATAGTTGTTATAGCTGATTGCTTTTAGGCTACTAATGTATCAAAACCAAGGTGTGTTTTAAATTTTCAGACCTCTCAAAGTTAAGTGTAACTACAAATTATAATTGGTAAATATTGAAATTTGGATAATTTATTAGGCTGAGATTCTCAGGTTGAGAAAATGAGCTTAGAAATCTAACTGTGGCTAAATTATGTAAGTGCTACGCCTTCCATATCCTTTAGATCATGAAAGAGCTAAAGAAGCCTATAACAAAGCATCATGTGAATTAACTGCTCAAATGCTGAGTATTTGTAATCATTCTGCATAAACTAAAGTCTGTAAAGATTTTGCCTTAATTATGCATTGGCTGTTCATTGTAGGTAAGTAGCTTTTAATCAGAGACTTGATTGCCAACTTTTTTGTACCTGATCCTTAATGAATTATCCTGTTACATGTCATTCCTCCAGCCAATTAATACATCAAATTTACCTTTATAATTTTGAAGATGTAACACACTTTATACCATGCCTCATTTTATAAAAAGGAAAATCACAGACTGTATATATTGCATGTGAGATGAGAAATTATGACACTTTTGTTTCATTACGATATCCTTGCCAGAAAAGCAGATCTAGGAGCAGAAGTACTCCAGCTACAGAAAGAACACAGAGAGTAAATCCAAAGAGGGCAGCAGCAATTACTATGCATAACACAAGAGTTGGTATCTTGTCAGAGCCTTGAACGTAGGTGATAAATTACATTAGCAGAGAGTTGAAAAATTGCCTTCTTAAAATACAGTAGTAACTAAAAAGGGAGCTGATCCTAACTAGATTAGATCCAAACACAACACTCTTCTTTTTCAAATTAATGATTATGGCATAACACAACATTATGCCAATCATGCGTACCTGACTAGAAAACAAAATTTTCCATCTTTTTGCTGCTTAAAGTCAACAGCTACAAAATATATTTGCTTTGCTCTTCTCTGTCTAATATTTGCTTAAGTGACAGCCTCTTCAATATACTACGGAATGGAAAGGTTGCAGTACTCTAAGCCTATTTCAAGTCTACCACTTCCGAAAAATTCAGTGGCAAAACACCCCATTTCTCTCCCACACAAAGCTGTACTCGAGGTGCCACTGTAGCCTGCTGGGCTCGATAGCTTGTTTTTCCTTCCTGTTAGAGAACCACCTGCCCTTCTGTCCTGCCTTTTGTTTTCCTTTGCAGAACTACGATTTTTACTTGACTGGTTACCAGGGTGACTCAGCAGAACATCTCTGCAGCATGTCCCTAAGTCTACAATATGAACTCTGATGTCATTTCTAATATATCTTTCTCAGCAGAATCACCTGACATTTCCAAGATGGAAAAATGGCACTCGATCATCACTATATAGTCCCTCAAAGAGACAAATGGGTCCAAGCCAGAATCCCAAAGTACCTGGTGGATAACACCAGCTCATCTCTAGAAGTGGACACTGCAGTTTATGACCGTTCAGAGTTCAAACAAGCCTTCTGCTTGTGTATGATTTTTCGATTGAGGAAATCTGCAATTGATTTCCAGCAGGCTGTTTGTAGTCTTCCAGGAGTAGTAGATTGGTACCCCTGTCGCTCTATTAATAAGAAGAAAAGGATAAAACTGATTTTTTATTTATTTTTACCACTACAGACCACTGAATGGCTATGCAAAACACTGGATTTTAATGGCAAATACAGAGTATTAGTATCACAGCAAAATGTTGCTGGTAAATTATCAAAGAGAATAAACGTCTCCAAATTTTGCTAACACTTCAAATTCGATCCAGTGGACATCTAAAGAAACAAAGGGCTAAAGAGTAGCATGCTCACATATGTCAATGTAGCTACACAGCCTCCTTTTCTCCCCTGCCATCCACAGCTTTGGTAAATCTGCCTGATTATATGAAATTTCATTATCACAAACCATTAACCAAAAGCAAATCGAAATAACAATCAAAACTATTTGCATTGCGATGTGTGTGTGGGCAGGGGGCTTCCTTTTGACACAGTAGGATAGACTATTAAAAACAGTGTACATTCTTCTGGTCTTCTGGAGTTTTGTTTTAATGTTCTGCACACTAATTCAATCTCCCACCTTTAGAGTTTTATCAAAGCAATTGGATAAGATAGCTTATTAAAGGGACATTCCTTAGCTTAAAATTCTTACATAGTGCAAACAACCTGAAAAATAGGAATGGTCATGGTTTCTTTTTTCTTAAAAAATTTTCATTAGGAAAGTTCTTAAAGAAAAGTCCACAAAATAGTTCAACACACCACTCTACCTGCTTTCTGAAATGGAAAGTTCAGGGGTTTGTGACTCTAATGCAGAAAAAAAAGTTCACAAAGCAAGTTGTGATAAATTATATTGATTATAGTAGACATAGGAAGCAATGAATCCTTCAGTATTTTGTATATTAAGTTCACTGTATTCCTTTTAGCAACTTACTTGAGAGATCCCAGTCCAGTGCATCATGTGGACAGTTCTAATAGTCCAATAAAAGTTTTTTTTTTTAGTAGCCGTAGCTCCCCCTTCCTACTGCTTGCTCAATTATATGAAAAAATATATCAAAACAGAGACCATTAACAGTCTGGAAAATATGTGCAGCTTAAACACAGTAAGGTTAGACCAGCCAAACCCAAACTATTTTAGAGCCGCACAGCAACATGCAAACCAGTTTTAAGGTTTTTTAAGGAAACCAAACTTAATTCCTTGCTAAAACAAACAAACAAATCAAGGCTTAAATGACACAGAGAGTAAACAAAACAGACTCCTACATAAGCTGAAGCATACTCTAATAAAATATCATAGCGCAGAAAATAAATAGGGTCACTTAAGTCACCCTGACATCCCCTCCCTACCACACGGGGTGAAGGAGACACAAAACAAGAGCTGTATTAGTTCTTAAACTCTGGTCACCCTCATAAATATCAGGGAGCTGAGACTTACAAAGTTTGTAAAAGAAGGCTGTATTTGGGACTCACGGGGCAGGTCACTGTTAGTGCAGAGCAAAAGGGGAGGATCTGAGAAACGCAACAGTCGCTCCTAGGTCTCAATGAAGTCTAATCTGCTCCCATGAACTGATGGCTCACTTGTGGCCAGGCTACATCTTTTACTTCAATTTCGTTCCAAAGAAACACAGTTCATGAGCTACAAGACCTCTCTGTGATATGAATTAAAGTAGAAGGAATGGAGATTCACTTCAAAAGCCCAATATTCATCTGAACTACTAATGTGGACACACCCACTGTGGTATAAAGAGGAAAATATTCCTTTATATTCAGTGGTGGAATCAAACAATAACAAGTTCTCCTGCTTTACAGCTTACTTCTCGCATTACAGTTTCATAATAAATCTTTGCCCAGATAAATTCTACCTAAAGTTGCAGTTTTCTTGAGTAGACAGGGAGTCACTTGCCTGATCTCCTGTTGTATAATCGACAGGTATTTAGATTTGGCTAATTAGGAAGTAAAAAGAGTTTAAATACAACAACTACTTGAAAGAACTCCAATCACTCTTGTTGAAAATTCAACAATAAAAAGAATGCACAACCATCATAGACATTTTGCCTGTGAACAGATATCTGCAAAGAGAGGAAAAGACTGACAAATTCTCTGATGCAGATAATCTCAAATAACTCTGCATTTCCTTAGTATCTTAAGCTTGTGAGGGGGGTAAACTTTGAATGCCTCCAATTTTGTCATGAATATTTCACACATCTCCAAGACTAACAACACTTACATACATCAGAGGGGTGTTATGAGACTTAATTAACGTTTGCAAATCACTGAGAGACACAGGGATGAAAGGTGCTACAAAACAGCAATATCTCATTGGTAAAACTTTCAAGAACATCCTCAGCCGGTGTTAATTGTCAGTTCCCCTCTAAAGTCACTGAAGCTACTCAATTTATAAGTGCCTGATCCTCAAATCAAATGGGTTTTATAAGAGGACAAATACCATTCTTCTTAGAAACATACCACAGAATATAACACCAGCTTATCAGCATTGTCCCCGTACTGACTGAATTTTAAGATACACTTTACTTCGGACAAGTGCCTTTCTTAAACTACAAAAAAAGGTCTGTCTGTGTGGTTTTTTAACCACTGTCCAACAACTCTAAAAATGAAATGCTTTAGTTACTGACAAATTCTGTCTTGTTTTCCTGTGTATCAACCACAGATATAACGATTACCATCTAAAACAGCTTAAGTTAAATAAAGGAGATAGACCCGTAGCCGGCGTACACGTGCACTGCAGTGGGACAAAGACGACCAGAGCAGGTGCCCTGATCATGCCCACCAAGCGACTGGAATGTCAAACTAAAGCTCTTCCTTATTCTACGTGGCTTTGTCTATGAAGAATTTCTGATGCTCAGAAGACTGAAAAAAGAAAGTATCACCCTACAATTCCTCGGCTCTTATGACTCATGCTTGCAGGTGCAAACGGTTACCAGGGCGACACACATTCACAGGCGACAAGCTCAAAATCCTGTGCGATTTCTTACCGCGTCTTGCGACAAGCTGCTGCGCCCAGAAGCCAGGATTCCTTCTGTGAGAGCTCAAGCAATTAACCCAGGAGGCATGCACTGAGAGAGCTTGTAATGGGAGTAAAGTATCAAAACCATGTTGGTTCCCTGCCTGTGTCTTTAATACCATCTGTCAGTATTGGCTATTATGGTTGCTTTCTGAGGCCAGGGTGCTTTTAAAAAGTTGCAATCCCCTGAACAACAGGAAGCACTTCTTGCTAAGCTTATCCGAGGATTTTTGTAATGGTCAGCTTTGTAACATCTCACAAGTATTTCTGGAAAACATTTCTTAGCACTCACTTTCCTCCCTGAGTGCTAAGAAATGTCCCCCTCCCTCCCCCAAACAAAACCACAACCTTTCTTTCAAATAATTACTTTTCAAGCTAAAAAATAAAATATAATCCAAAGTGCATGTAAGAGTAAAATACAAATCCTTGTATATTAAAAGATCAAAGAATAAACACAAGAAACCGGGTGAACAAAGCAGACCAGCTTGCTATATCCCTTCCTAAAGCTCTTTGAAGACCCTGTGAATCTCTCCTCAGGGACAATATCTGAGATTCACACTTCTGTGATAGCTATCACTACACCTGCAACCCGAAATCTTGCCCAACTCCCTTGGCAGTGCAGATTCACAACATTTGCTGTTTAGGAAAACGTATCTGTATATTTACTACACCTATATATATATATATACACCAGCATCCAAGCTGACAGAATCTAGCAACACTCATGCACTTCAAAAAATTAAAACGATGAAATAATAAATAATCACATTTATACATGCCCTTCCTTAGAGTATCCCCAAGCACTTTGTGAAAATATGATTTAAGCCTCACTGTGCCTCTCTGTGGTCACATTATTCTTATTTTATCAAAGGGGAAAATGTACAAAAAGAGTAAGTGTATTCCCTGAGGTCACTCGGCTAGTCAGCTGCAGCGCAGGGAGTTTAATTTATGAGATCTGAATTCCAGTCAACAGCTCTGCTCCCTGAAATAACTAAACTCTTCCAGTTACATAGCACTGTATGTTCCCACACCGCCTTGTATATTTTCTTTTCTGTGCCATTTGGGAAAATACCATATATACATTTTCACTCATTACAGCACTCTTCTCAACTTCAAAGCATTTTGAGCATAATTAAGAAGTTTTCTTATAACGAAGGTGATTGTAATAAAATGCAATGCAGCTAGGAACCATGGGATTAAAGTCTGATACCATTCTGTGGAAATTATGTGGATTAGGAGGCACACACCAAATCATGATCATAAATGCAACCAATAAGAGAGAAGTGCACTTACATTGCCTCAAAAGACAAATACGTTAGAGGGACTTTCCTTTTGTGGAAGTCCTCTTAGAATCACAGAATAGTTTGGGTTGGAAGGGACCTTTAAAGGTCACCTAAGTCCAACCCCCTGCAGTGAGCAGGGACATCTTCCACTAGACCAGGTTGCTTAGAGCACCATCCAATGTGACCTTGAATGTTTCCAGGGATGGGACATCTACCACATCTCTGGGAAACATGTTCCAGGGTATCACTACCCTCAGTTTAAAAAATTTCTTCCTCATATCTAGTCTAAGTCTTCCCTCTTTTAGTTTCAAATCCTTACCCCTTGACCTATCGCAAAAGGCCCTGCTAACAAGTTTGTCAAATATCTTATCACCTGCTTCTTTTTCTTGAGACGCAAATGATATAAAATGTTCATTTAATAGATTAAAAGATGTAAAATACATAATCAATAATCTCAATTATCACAAAAATAAATGTCCTCTCCCCCCCAGTTTACTAGCAGGAAACACACTATAAAAGCCTAGGATAAAAACAGGATAAGATGGCTGCATTTTAATTTAGACTTTGACAAGTCTTAGCACAGATTGCTTGAATGATTCCTTCTGCTGAACAGGGACATATGCTGGCCAAGAGTCAGAGTGCCAAAATGCAGCCCTATGAGGAGCAGACTTAAAAATCTTTGCTGTGCCTCATTCAAACCTCCAGTTTGCTTTTCCCTTGAAGTTTTAATTTCCCCTTTGAAATCTCGGTTCCTTACAAGAAGTAAAAAGTATTGTTGCTGTGCAGTATGCACTGAGGTGAGGGGAATGGGAAGGCTACGAACAGAGAACTCATTCTGCTGTGCCATATGAACAGGTAGTGAGGCTTAAAGACACCTAGTACCCAAAATAATATCCCATTTGGTCACAGAGAGGGCAAACCAACAAACCTTACCTAACGAACTCCAGATCAGCAAGGCTGTTTGAATTCATCTTTCATTGCAAAAAGGTGGAAGTCAAGATAGGAACATGGACACAAGAGCATCTTTCAGGAAATCTGGGCAGATTTCCTAGAAAGCTTTTTTTTGAAGTTTGGAACAGACCTTAGCCAACTTTTGAGCATCCTGGGGCCAGCCTGCAGCCCAGGATTGGAAACACATCATCCTTTTAGAACGATGCAAACTTTTACTAGGAAAAGCTCCTTTGAATAAGTAAAAGCACCATCAGACTTCAATTTTTTTCTGTGCAGTTCACATTAAATTGCAAGAGCTGAAGGAATCCATTTTGTAAGAAGCTGCAAGAACAAGGTCAGGGTTTTTGGCAAGCAGATATCAACTTCTTTTGATTTATGGATTCCTTAATACATTCCAGTTATGTCACACTCCTGCATGATAACCTTTCAGTAAGCTTTACCTTTTCCGTTACTTTTCATTGGCCTCTTAGAAATAGTCTGTGGATCTGGAAGGAAGCTGCAAGTTAAGATGAAAAATGCCACAAGCAAATTTAACAAACTCTTATCTCCTGAGAAGGTAACAAAACAGCTCAAAGCGAAAAAGCAAAGAGGAGGCATAATCCACCAGGATTTCTTAGAATTGAAAAAGGGACTCAGTTGGGGTACTTTACAATGGCTCAACAGGGCGGAGGTTTCATCTTGTACATATAAAATTATGCAAAATACTAACCAGTAAAGAACTTTACAAAAGATGCCAATCCCCTAAACAGGATGGCATTAATGATTCCTATGCATTATATCATTAACATATAGGATCTAAATTTTTCTCAGTGGACTTTTTCCAGTCATGTTAGAATGCTGTCAGATGTTAACATTTTTAATGTTTTAATCCCACAATTTTTTATGTGGGAAACTATTTGGAAGGAAAAACTAATATAATAGTGAGCTTAAAAACGTAGATTTATGACATAGGGCATTTCTGAATGTAAGCTCTCTGATCTCATGGACTACCCATTCAGCTATTTGGAGATAGGGCAATCTCTCAAATCATCAAGCTTGTCCCTACTAGGTAACGATCTCAATCTTTGAGTCCTAGCAGAATAACAGCCATTCCTGGAACTGCAGGTTGCAGCACTATAATTCATTTGGCACTGAATAATCCAAATTTAGTGAGGATATCTCAACTGAAAATTAGGAGATGCTGCAGGGTTGGTTGTGTGCAGGTCAGATTTAGACAGTGGACTGTATTCTGGGGCTCACTAGTGTCATTACACAGGGTGTGGATAAGTTATTTACACACTGCCTTGATTTCTCTGCCTAGAAAAACAGGGATGATGAGATTTATGTGCTGACTCAGTAGGAAAGCAAACTCAAATCCACTGAAGTGTGCAGGAAGGACTGCCCGTAACTCCTCCCTGTCATAAAAAAAGGCTGATCACAATCATAATATATTTTTTTATTCGATAGCTAGTAATGCTTTCTTTACTAGGTATTTCACAGTTTTAAATGAAAAACCTTAAAACACATTATGGCAAAAATAACCCAAACCCAACCAAACTACTAATAGCACAGAAATGAAATCACTCTAACAACAAATCAGTTCAGATAACATCTCCAACGTGGCCTTGTCTTTGCAAGTCACTCGTGCATATATTTAAGTCCCAAAATTACCATAATAAAGCCAATGAGATCTTTACTTGATGAAGCACTTTGGTAGATTAAGGGCTTTGTTGTGATTTGCATAGACTTCTACTTTTTTTTTTAAATTCATTTAGTATCAACGTTTTTAAAAAAGTAATAAATCACTGCATATGTAGTATTTGTGCTTAACATCCCCCTTCACATGAAAAAAAAAAAATCCACAAAGAAGAAGAAACCTATTGAGGCCTACCACACGGTTTAGTGATAAATGTCCTACCACAACTAGCATTCTATATTTCTCAGTAAAAATAAGGGGTGAAGGTTTTCCACAGTAAATATTCTATCTATAAACAAATAGTTTGAGATACCTTGAAAAGAAACTTAATTTTTGCAAATTCTGGTTTTGTTAAAAAAATGGATCATTTTTGAAATTATGCAAGATTTGCCACCAACACCTCCTGTTACTGATCACTTTTGAAAGGCTTGGTTAATGTCTTTGTTGTCATTGTAGCAAGACCTTTTCCTCTGTTCTATATTCAGATTGCTTTTTAACTGTAAATAAAAGCTAAAAGTTAGAACTGAATGTTCTAAAAGCTTCAAGGAAAGCACTGGGTTTCTCCACCATTTCTAGAACATCATTCCTTTTTGGATGAAAAAGAAAAGAATGTATTTTTTAAACAGCATGAACTGAGACTACTGGTTGACTTGACATGTCTTGTTTTCTAAGTTTATACAATGGTAGTAGTGTGCCAGGCACTCTTTACTCAAGTGAGAAGGCTTTTGTTACTTTGATTACATCTTCCAGGTTTGATTTTTCCATCCTGCTGCAGCAGTCGTGTGTTTTATTTTTAAAAGTGCGAGACCAAAGCAGATGTTTTCCAGGTGTACTTTAACCACTGTGGAACAGCTCTCCTACGCTAAGTCCTTCTGTTTATATACTACAGCATTGCACTTCATGGCAGTGTTGAATTATACAGTCAAGTTCAATTCGATGCTCACTCTCAAATTATAACTTCCCTTCCATCAGTTCTTCACTTCCAGCTCCTAATCAGCACTCTCTGAGCTGATATTTATACATTTGATTACCTGCTCCCAAAGGGACCGCTATGGCATTTACTGTTTCAATCTCACTCTTCTGATTTGTCTACTGCTCTCTATTTTTTCTAGATGTCTTTGCCTGCCTCAAAATTAAATATACCTCCCATTACTTGTGTCGTCAGTATATTTCAGCAGATTTCCCTTGAAAACTGTGTGACACTGAGATAAGAACCACTGAACAGCGGTGAGAACTTTTCTCACTTCTCATTAACTCTGCCAGATTTGAAGGCTTTGATTTGAGGTTTTCATTTTTCCACTCAACAAAAGAAGATTCCTCTGTCAGAGGAAGCCAGACATCCAAATGTAAATACTGTGAAAGTAAATGGGCTTGTGCAGGTGGGTCTTTGGTTTATCAATGATATTTACCACAGAGAGGCATTGCTTTACATCTTTCAACAGCAAAGCTACCAGAAGTTTCAATTAAAATTGATCCATCTCTCTCCTGCTTATCTGCTACTGTCTGGGTATGGGATTTTTTTCTCCTGCTTACAGACAGGAAATGGATACAATCACAGTTAATTGTAAAATCTTGCTCCATTAGACAGATTACAGAAGACACCAATTTAGTCAGATTTATTACTCCCTCCTGGGTTACCCACTTCTATCATCCACAGCTATTTATAGCTGAATTTTTCATGGCAGAAGTTTGAAATTTCAATAGCAAGCTGTACAGAATTGGATCTGTTTCTGACAGCACGCACCCTCCTCAGCATCAAGATTAAAGATGTTTTGATGCTTAAAATGCGCCTTGGAATTTTCTCAGCATAAAGATACCAGCAAAGAGAATATGCAAGCAGTGTGAAAGTCTACTGCCTGCCTTTCCATGAGAAGGAAAAGGGAATTTTGAGCTTCTATGTTCATTTGATATATAATCTCTCAAATGAGGAGTAATAGTGATCATGGAGGTGAAGCATATCATACCTTCTACCCAGTGCTCCCCATTCCTACCTAAAGAGGACATGAACTTCCTCATCAAACCTTAATAGTGCAGAAATTTCCCTGACTACAGCAGTCTACAGCACACTTTAATTTATTGCATTTAGGGCTATAAACCCATGTTTTACTACTGAAACTAATTGTGTCTGACACTTCCATCACATTAATACACATTAGGCACCATGACCTTTGGATGATCAAGGAAGACCTAATTTAATAATTTAGAGACAGCGTGAGGTCTGAGTAGGCCCCAAAGGGGAAAGAAATGTGGTATGAAAAATGATCCTATTTCACTAGTGGGGATATTTGCTTACTAGATCTGTCAGATGAACTTTGGCTGCTACTTTTCCATAACATCTATGGGTCACATACCGCACTCTGTGTTCTCAATGTGCTGTTCCTTATCATGCTGCACAGGTAATGTTCTCTCAGGCGTCCTCTAAATTCTTAGAAGAACAATGCACTTTTGCCTGCAAAGACTCCAATCTCACAACAGAGGTGTTTCTTAAGCAGCAGCTGGAATAGCAAACAGGCTAACAACTGCAATTAAAGAAAGGCAGACATAATTCACTTGAAACTTACAGTATAAATTTGACATCTTTAAAGAAACAATTTTGTCAGAAACAGCGTAATCAAACTTAGCCATCACTTACAGATGACTGATTCTCATCAGCTTAACTCAGTCTTCATGTGGAAGCAGGTATAATTCAGTAGGAATAGGCAAATTGACAGAAAGCACATGGGACTAAGATGAGCAGACAGACAATGTGACCAATCCCATTCCATTTCAAAATACTGAGGCCCCAGGAAAGCTCTCAGTATGCTCCTACCCTTACAGTATATACTCACATTCCCCAGGGATACAGGGGAGATAAAGGTACATAAGGTAAACTCATGGAGGTTTTCACACTTTATACCTGAAGCAAAACGTTCTCTGGTATTAGGACTTGAGTGACCTGCAAAAACAGACTGCTAGTGCCTCGCAAGGGAAATTGGAAATCTATCTTTCCTCCACCTTTTTTTTTTTTCCAAAATAATTTCAGTAATTATTCCTTTGTTAAACTGACTTCTAAAAATCCTAAATTCAACTTTTAGTTTAAACTTACTACAAGAGTTATTGTATGGTAATCTCTTAAAAGGCTTTTTACTGAAGATTTAACAACCTCCTAATAGTTAAGTTGCAGAGTTTAATCAGTATGATTAGGAGAGGGGAAAAAACAGCCAGCCACAAAATCATTTGGTGCAATAAAATTTAACACCTGACAGCATGTGCTAGAATAAGTGGAAAACAAGGTCTTATTTGTAGACATATATGGGGCCATACAACTATCCCCAGATTGCATTTGCAAGACAATTCTTCCTTTTTTGTGAATACTGTTTAGCTTTTCTTTTCATACCTGGACAATCCTTTTTAAAAAGCTCATCACAACACAAATGTTCAGTGTCACTTGTACTCAACTAACCCGCTCGTGGGGACGGAGGACCTGCAGTTCTTACCTGTGGCCCAGGAGGAAGCAACTCCTCTTGCCAAAAAGGCAGCTGAGTTACACCGCTCCTGGCCCTGCCCGCCGAGACCAGAATTTTTAAATAGGCTAATGTAGTGCATCAGCTCCTGCCCACCACGAGGTGATTCTCACAGCTGTTAATTGCCAAGCAGATACCAAAAAGGCATCATAGATTTAGAAGTGTGAGAGTAAATCGTTTTGCTTCATCTGAAATTAATTTCTAACTCTTCTGCTGTGAGGATTTTAAATGTGAAATTAGGAAAATCCAGGGCAAAATAATATTCTTGTTACATAAAAGCAAGCTCTGCTCCCTGTCAGGCTCAGCTATGTCCTAATAAACATTAGTAAGTAGCAATAAAATAAGCAAAAAAGTAAATAGTAATTAAAAAAAGCACTAACACTTAATATAATCATTAGTTAATTAATTTCTAACTGGTGAGGGAAGGATGGGTAAGCCTGTGGCATAGTAAGAGATATAGAAAGAAAAGGAAGTATGAAGGGAAAAATGGAAATGAAGAAATAGATCAAGATGGAATCTGATAGGGAAATTGCAGTGGATGCCACTATATGATAACACCAATGGCAGGAGAAACTAACCAACTAATGAAGATAATTAAAACTCCTAGCGCTAAGTGACATCTATATATTTATACAATGTAAGTAATTGTTGCATAAACGTACCCACAACATTGCTGCAATATATTTAAGTAAACACCCACTGACATTAGCAGAAGTGACACTCTCTCAGTAAGACTATAAAATTTTAGATATAAACTAGTACAAGGGACCAACATTAAAAATACAGTCTATTTTCTCTCCCTGCAGTGAATTTAACACTTTTGGTCTCCAATAAGAAAAACATGCCTCAAAAACCTACCTAAAAAAGTAAGATTGGACTTTCTATGCCAGTTCATCCTGTTCATCCATTTCATCTGGGATGGGACTGAAAGATGAAAATGCACAACAGGTAAAATACATGGCTATTTAAACTTCTGATTGCACCTTCATGGACTTAACAAACCATGAACATCTTGATAAATATATAGCCTGAGAACAGTAACTTGTTGGTACAGGATATAATTCACCATATAAAACGAACAGCAAACACAGCCAGATTAATTTTCTTTCTTGTTAAAGAATTAAGCTTCATTCTAAGGTACTAACAAGCACATACTTACTTTCTGCCACAGCTGCAACATCAAGGTTCCTCTAAAGTAATTAGCAGAGTGACAAGAAAGCAGTTACATTCACTTTACAAGCAATGGATGGTATTTATACTTATGTCATTTTCACACCTTGAGCAGAGTGTCCTAGTTTTCCAATTTTCTTGCCTCTCTACACTATTAACAAGTGTGTCATGCTTCTCTCTCCATAATGCAAGCAATATTGTTTTTGACACAGATTTACAATCCTCAGCATTTAGTATAGGTTCACAAACAATTTCCGTGCTGGTTAGGCTAGAATTTCATGTGATTTCCTTGTAAAGCAACTCAACTCATCTTTGCTTGTGGTGTTTACTAAAACAGAGCTGCTAAGAAATCTTCATTCCTCAGTAGTAATTGCAAGGCTATGAGGGTGATTCAGGACACACTGCCTGTCATTCTGCCTCTCAGCCCACCACGGGCCTGGAGACGGAGTGATGTATTCACAGCCACGGGGTTTCTTTCTTACGCTCCCCACCATCGTCATCGTAGAGATGCCACGTGCATACTCTGCCCATTTCCCTTCCCTCCTTCTTCCTTTTCCCACTGGGTGGCTATTATTTGGTTATACACACACGTTGATGTTTTAAAGATAGAAAACAATTATAAATTAAGATTTCTACCTCATGAGATGCTGTCTGTTCTCTATCTAGCAATCTCTGCTATACCTCACTGTTGTGAGAACCTCTGATAAATTATGGCTTAATTGTATATTGACTAATTGGAGAGTAGGAGTAGACACTACATTTTGTGAACTGCAGGCACGGGGTACTGCTTACAGCCCCCTTTAGGGGGCCTGTACTAGGACAGATTTACCACAGGACATACAGGGGACACAGAAAACCTACTCAGTTTTCACAGAACAGATTCTTACGTCCTAATCACACAAGTACTGTGGAAGCAGCATGAACATGCTGCCTCCCTCTCCTATGCACAGCACTCCCTGTTATTGTATTAACTACTCAGGTGGTGACACATGGGAGGACTAGGGAAAAAGCTGCTGAATTGTTTCTAGGACCTCGGGCAGTGCAGCAGTCAATGCTTATGCATCCACATCCTCAGTTTGCATGATGAAACACAATGCTGTAGAATGTTAAAAATACAGACAGAAGAGCTAATTTACTTCTGTTATAAAAAATTAGTAAAGGCTTTTGTTTAAATACCCATTCTTTTGTTCTCCTATGCATTCACATACTGATGGGGAGCTGCTGCTCTGCTGGGAATGCAATCACTAATTAAAAACGTAGCACTGATTTTCTGTCATATAAACTTCTGCTGGGAATGCAAACATTATTCAAAATGAAGTATTAGGCTTTTGTGTGAGACAAACTTCTGTTGTAGGGATCTTTCTCAGTGCCTCTGCTCTGTTTTTTTTCTAATGGATACCTAAAGTGAAGTGAAAGGACACAACAGCCCTATTCTCATCTTCTTTACTTATCCTACTCAGAGGCCCTTGTTTTAATTATTGCATCTAAGAACTCCTCTTTACTGATCAAAAATGCATTATTCAATCAGTCATACATCTAAACCTACTTTGAGCAGAGTTTGAAAAAACACATTAACATGCTGAAACCTAAGTCAAAAGGGACGGTGAACCTAGTTGCTTTGCTTTCAATGTGGCAACACAACATTACCATCCTTTTGAAAAGATGTAGTAAAATTCCAAAAGAAAGCACTTGGTGTTGCTTAATATATACTACTTGCTACTGTATTATCACTGGTGTTACTTAGGTAAAGCATAGCATCTGTGTAGCAGTGTCCATTTGACTGGCACTGTTTGCTTCCCTTTTGGTTTTAGATCTTTTTCCTATCGTGGGACTCTTGCTTTTATCGCAGGGAACATGGTAACACAGAGTTTACAGTTTGAATATGTGCAAAGTGCCTTTTGCTGCACTCTCTGTCCTTGAATACTGGGGTATTCATGAATATGACTTTTTATCCTGCTAAAATTACAGGGCTTGCCAAGACCAAAAGACACTTTTCATATATTCCAGCAAAGAGTTTGTCTAACTCAAGTAGAAAATTATAAATATAAAATCATTACTGTTGGAGGGAAAAGAGGAAAAAAAAATATAGCCCAAATTTTTTGAGACATACCTCTATCTCTTGAAGGGAAAATATCATCTATAATTTAGACAAACCACTGAACAGAACGGCATCCTTCCTTGAAATGATTTTCGCATGCTCTAGTGCCTTACCCGCTTTTGATGTGATAACTAAGCTTAAAAGTGCTGACTATCCACCCAGAAAACAATGAAAGAAACTTTGGTTCTGCATATGTTACGTGGAACAATTTAGTGAAGAGAGCAAAAGGAATGTGATATTTAGGACCATTTTGTATACTGGCAATAGCAGACAGAAAAGTATCTCAAGGAAACTCTTCATGTAAAATTGTGCAACTTGAACTCTGGCTACACTCACCAAACACTAATTAACTAGGCTCTAAAAATGCTAATGTCATGCCTTTTTTGGAGGGGGGTGAGGAGGTGGAGGAGAAGAGAGGGCGGGCAGCAGGAAGGAAGAGTAAGAAACTTTGGAAGCAAAATCATTTCCATAAATTCATCATTTTTGATTATTGCTTAAGATTTAATACAGCTAAGAATCGAGCAGAAAGCACTACTGTCCTGCACTACTACCCAGCTCTTACAACAAAAATGCAATCTGTCTTAAGATGACAGTCAGCATAAATCCCTGACAAGACACAGAAATAAATGTGAATGGCACTATGCTTTTTATCCATAGCCCTGTCACTTCTGTCCTGGCAAGACAGTCCCTGCATGACACTGCGCACCTTGACTGCATCAAGTATTATGAGAAATTCCTTACTGTTGGTATACACAGATGCAAATTTATGTCCTCTTTGTTATCTGTCCCAGGAATCTGGGACAGGAATTCCTAAAGTACCTTTGCTATAGAGATTACAGCCATTTCCAGAGCAACAGATGAGATGCACTGCACTTTCTTTTCCTAACCTCCTTGAGTACTATTGAAAGCCAAAATTCTGTTCTTTATCTCTTATAACCTTTCTTACCAGGAATCTCTTAGGCCACTTGTAGCGTTGCTTTCATATAAACGGTTTATGCAAGGATACTTAGCCCCATGTCACTGCATAAAAACAAAAATAAAAATTCAGTATTAATTAAATTTTTCTACAGCATTTAAAGTATCTGAGCTATTCTGCCTCACGGACCAATCTACTTACTACCTTTACTGAATACAACCAAGCAATTTTAACAATGCCACATTGGCCCAACATGTATATATTCTTTTTAAATACAAAGACAAATGACAAGGAGAAACAAGAGTCTTCATAATCACCCTCCAAGGAATATTTGAAAAAAATGCCAAAATAAATTTTGTTTCAAATGCCTTTTTACCTTTACCAATGGCAACAGAAAATGGAACACTTGACTTATGGTTCAGAATCACAAACAGTATTTAATTTTACTTGTTATCAAATCTTGAGGTTTTTTCTTGGTATTTTTTCTTTAAAATAACATGAGTAATTTGTTCATGTGAGAATCTTAACTTTATCAAAAAATTTAATGCTATGGAAAAAATCCTGGAAATATGAAACCTTTGTATTTCAAAACCCCAAATGTAAGAAGGAAATTAAGTTTAGATTAGATTTCCAACAGTTACCTTTGTGGACTTATCTCCTAAGATTTTAGTTTGAGTTGTTGAAATTACTTGTGTTGACTTACCAAGGTTCTTTAGAACATAAAATCAAAACAAGCAATGAAAGATATTTTTCAAAGGTCAGGGTAAGTGTGTACTCTACTAATAAACCTCATTTCTTCGCAGTCTTCAAATGCATCTTTTTGTAATAACTCAAGTTCCTCTGCATATGCATTTCTATTTCTTTTGAATTTTAGGCAGTGATACACACTGTGATCTTGTGAGATGGATAGTAATGAGTTCTTCACAGAGCATTAAGTTTTGACACCAGAGAGCTGGATACACAGCACACACAAAAAAGGGAAAATAACCTCCCAAACTTTTTTCCACAGAAATAATGTTCCATTTTCCAATCTCAGACTTCACTTTTCATAAGGCAAAATTTTATATGCAGCTGTCTTGCAATAGAGAAATGTTGCAATTTTCCCATTAGATTTATTGAAAAAATGTAGAAAAAGAAAAAAGTTTACATAAGTACCACGATTTTCATTATCTTTCTCACTCTGAAAAACACTTCTGGAAAAGAAATGCATTATGCTTGCACTTTTTGGGAAACAGGAATAAAGAAGCATTGGTCAGGCAACTTTTTGTTTCCTTAATTTCAGCATGCAGTAACAGGGCTGAGTCAGGTGTAGAAATGAGGAATTCCTCTCATCTTGGGACAGGTTTCTTTATCCAACAAAAACTTGAGGCTAAAGAAACAACCTTACCTATAAGAGAAATCCCATGGGATTGCCCGATCTGTATTCCACTGCCTATTATACACAACTTCAGTCCTAATCAAAACTGTGATCTTTATTAAGAATAGAAAAGCTATACTGAGACATCTTAATCTTCCTAGGGGAGGAAAAGCTATAGACAGCAGGTACACGAGAGCCAGGAGAGATTTTCCAACAAAAAAAAAAAAGACCAAAGAGGGAAAAATGGGAGTCTGAGGGTTTTACTAAATTTGGAAGGTTTTTATGGAATGAACTGGAAAAGCAGGAAGTTCAGCAGCTTGAGGCAGAGCCAAGGCTCACCACATTTGGAAAAGGTTGCTTGAGAAATCATGACTAGTTTTATGGAGAGACTTCTTTAAAGCTGTTTTTCTGTTGATGCTCTACCACCCCAGGGAGGTTTCATTGTGGCAGGCTTCTGAGCCTCTCAGGCCACTTTGTATCAGATACAGTCATGAAGAAAACATCTGGATTTCTCTTCAGTGATAATGCTTTGCATAAATATACAATCACGTAGAGAACAAGCAAAATCCTTTTTGTAATGACTATGCAACATAGGTGTACAAAATCTTTTTCTGCCTTTGATTTAATATTTCATTTGATTTGCTGAAGAGTGACACGGAGTCATTTAAAATAGCTAGGCTTTCTCTTTCAATATTTCTGTATTTTTGGTAGCTTTCCAAGATGTTGTTTCCAGGAGTTCTAGTCATGTATAAAAATTTCAGGAGAGAGAAATCAAAGAAAAACAGCATATAGCAGAAAAAGTGTTTTCTTTCAGCAGATATCTGAAGCAACAGATGCATGCAGGTGAAGACAGAGCAAGGCTGTCCGGCAGCAGCTGAGAAGTCCATTGCTGAAGAACATCTGGGAGTGGTGAAGGGGTGAGGGCCATGCTGACACCAGCCAAGCATGAATCAGGAGGACATTTTCTTCATTTAAGTGTTTTAAAGTAATGCTTTTCTGCAGGACTGCTCTTACACCGGCATACCCGTGTAATCCTATTTATCTTGTGTACCCACAGGAGCCTGAAGCTCACAGTAATTTTCTCTAAGTTTGTTCAGTTTCTCAAGTGGGTTTTATCGCCAACAACATGCCTGAACTATTGCCTCTCCCCAACTAAACTAGTTTTGAACTGGATTCACTGTGCTTCAGTCACTGCATTCTGGACGAGCCCTTAGAAACCCCACTGTGCAGAGCATGTGGAATACATCAGGGCTCTCTGTCAACTCACATAGCTTTGCTGTCTCCAGCAGCTTCCTTGGCCTAAGGTATGTCCTAGAAGCGTAACTATTTCCAGTGAAATAAATCTGTTAAAAAGTCCCACAAATTAAAAGGAAAGCTTGGAGTTCCTATCAAATCAAGTAACTTCATTGCCTTCCAATTCCTTCAGCAATCGAAAAATAAGCAAGGAAATAGAGAGTGACATCTGCATATCCCAGGAACATGTAAAATACACCAACATAAGAGCTAAATACACCAACATAAGAGCTAACTGGGAGTTTCTCAGATGAACTTTTTTTTTTTTTTTAAATCAGAAAGCATCAATTTGTTGAAATCTTGAACTTCTTAGGAGAAATCATCAATTTTGACAGAAAAATGTTCCTGGGAGAAACTTCTCCAGCCCCAGCTCCTGGGAGCTTGCACTGCAGTTTGCTGGTCTGCTTTAACATTCCAAATATTTCTCTAGCTGGAACTCTTAGCTTCACTAAGAAACTTACAGGATTTATTCTGGGAAAGCAGCAGATTTGTTTGATACTCTGAAGGCACCTAGAAATACAAAATCTTCCTTTGACTCTGAATTGTTGTTCCACCTACGATACCTCAGAATATTTTGAGAAAACATTTTCTTCACGTGAACACTCATGCCATTTGAATAGTTTTATTTCTACCATGGAACCCATTAGTTCAGTAAGGCTAACCAGAATCTAAAATACCAAATTCCTGATTAGCCTTAAAATCCCTTATGTGAAATTATATTGAATTGAACAAAACACATAAGCTCTTCAAGATCTGGCATGCTTAATACAAGTGTTACAGAGGAGTTGCAAAACAAATCTGTGGGATGAATTCTAAAAGTTTATTTCATGTTTCACTACACCAAGAAATCAAAATAGCTACACATGTGAAGAGCCTAACTGAAAAAGTTACAAAATACTCCATCCAGAAATTCAGTATCTACCAAAGAGTTTGCTTCATGACTGTGCCCAAAATTATGCACTTTGCCTCACTCAGTACTAAAGGGAGCTGCAAACCTGACCCCGAAGATCCTTCCTGATCTGGGGAAGGTCAGCATTGTTTATTGAAAGTTCTGTATTTTTGTACTGGCATAAAAAGTACAGTTGGACTTGAAGATGTTTCAAGAAAATCTCTGCCCAAGGCACAGAGTCCAGGCTTAACTTATTACAAATTCTCATGAGAAGGGCTCTTATGAGATAAACAGCCATTTACATATATTTTTTTTTCGGCTGGAATACAGGCTCTCTGGTTTCCTTTGCTTTCCATTCCACATATGTGGTTTTGTTTGTTTTGGTGCTACATATAATGCAAGTTTCCCAGAGTTTGCTTCCTAACTTAATCAAGAATGTTAGCAGCCCAAGGGACAGAGAAGATGGCTTGCGCGCTCGCTCCCCCACTCTCAAAACCAAGAAACAAAAAACTCCCACCAACATGTGGAAATTAACTTAGTTTTTAAGACATCCTGGACTGCTCCTGTTATCTGGTACTTTAATGGAAAATTATGACAACTTGCTTTTACTAGAATCTGCTATTAATGTTTCACTTGGCACATCCTGGCAAAACTTTGAAACATATAGATGAAAGCAGTGTCCCCAAGAAAAGACACTTTCCTCATCAGACCCACAATAGCGTGCATGTGTACAACCACCTGCACAAGAGGCCATTATTAGCTGTGCCGAGGAGTAGCAAACACGCTTTCCTAAGAGGATCAAGTTTACTTCTGGGCTCATTCAGCTCTTAGAGGCAAGTCTTGAGATGTCTTTGGTGCATTTTACAGAATCGTATCTTTTCATGCTCCACCTAAAGAAAAATGATCTAGAAGGGAGCTCTAACCACACACATTTAAAAGCCTGTAGACGTTGTCAGTTCATTGCATGAATCCACTACTATCCAAAACAAATATTGCTGCACAGTTATGTTATGGCCAAAGCCAGTGCCACAGCAACTTATCACAAGAACAGCGAGAAAAAGGAGACTAATCCACATGGGGCTGCAGAAGGAGAGTGTGTGGGGACCATGCTACACATGAAAATTTATTCTGATAAACATGAGCAAAAGCACACATAGTTGTGGTTTTTTATTGAGAAAATTATCAGTTTCTCTATTGTCTACAAAGAAACCTGAAGGAAAAAAATGCCAGCAAGCTCAGTTTTGAAACAGGAAAAAGGAATGGTAAGGCATAAACTAAAATCTGTGTTACTGTCAATTACCCACCAAGGGAAAAAACCCTGAGGGTTCTTTTTAGTATTAATGTAACTATTAAAATATGCTTTGTTCTTTTCATATACAGCATGTTTTCATTCGAATCTTCTTCAAGAGAGTCACTGAGATATTATTTAATTACATAAGGAAGAACTTTAAATTCATAAGGGCTGTATTCCTACAATGTTATTTGTCAATGCAAGAGACAATCTCCACTCTTTCATCCTAACATGTAGCTATTAACTTACAAGCAACTATTTTGTAATCAATTAATTGATTGCATTTTATTCTCTTGCATCATTGGCTTGCACTGGTTAATAAAATTCCCCATCCTTCAGATCAACTAGTCATGGATCTCAAATGGGGAATCAGAGCAATAAACCTTAATCTATCTGTATATTCAGCAAAGCTAGAAATGTTATTAATGTAACAATAGGCAGAAAGTAAAATGTACAGAAATGACTGCATTATAATCACTCACTTGAAGAAATTCCATTTTTCCAAACAGAATCAAAATAAGGGTTATAATCTTCAATGGGTAAAATTTACATTTTCACCAGTTAAGCAGTTTGCAAAAAAATGAGATTTTAACATTCCTAAAATTTCGAACATTTACCAGATAAAGGACTTTCCCTAATACTTATTCACATAAGGCCAATCCAATTAAATTTTTAAATAAAATCCAATTTGCTGCAACGCGATTGATTGGAACTATGAAGTGCTTAAAAAGATGCACAGCAGGATGGCAGAAAAAAAAATGGGCACAATCTTTGCTGCAACATTTAGCACAATAAAAACAACTCTGTTTCCCCCCCTTCCGTATCTATCCCAAGTGTTGGCTATCTTAATACAAACAACACACTACAAACACCTCCGTCTCCAAGTGAGGTTCATCAGTATGCTCCAGCTTATTACCCTATAAATCCAGCAAGCACAGAATGCATCACCAAATTGCAGTACATTGCAAGTAATTGAATGTGTACTTGGAGGAGATTTGCCTTGTTCTAATATATCCTGGTAATGGGACAGAAAAGAATCAAACAAAGGCAGGTTTGAATTCAGTAATAAGGTCCCTGGTCTGTTACGTGCACACTGTATAAGTTGTCTTTATTCCCAGTGACAGATAATATTGCTGTATGGCAAAAAAATGGTGCAATTATTAGTTGCACATCACCTAACCTGAAAAGAGGGATCTTTTCAGTTTTATGAATAATCAGTAAAAGACTTCTGCAACAGTTCGGGATGATGGTGGTTTATCAATACAATCAGATCACACTGGATGAAGACATTTCACTAGCTAACTTCAGTAATACTGTTAACTATCATAATATTAATATTTCCTGATATGATTTGCTTTAGGTAAAGTCATACAACCCAGATAAAAAGTAATTGCAAAGCAATCTCAGCTTCATTTAAGAGTTGGGGTAGGGCAAAAGAGAAACATATTCCAGAGAACAACTAGAGATAGCGCCCAGAGCAAAGTTAAAAGGTTCTAAAAAGGGATTACAAGAAAATCCTAAAATTTTATAATTTAAAATTATTTTCAGGCTGTCTACTGATACTCATGTGAGACTTTTTTAAGCATACTCTCCGATCAGAAATCATTTTAAGGTGGATCATCCACTTATTCCTCAGCAAAAGAAACAAAACTCAGGAGAGACAGGGGAAGAAAAAAAAATAACTGAGGCATTGCAACATTGGCAAATCCTCCACTAACACAAATAATACACACTTAATTTTTTGTCAATAAAAAGAGCAATAGCTTCCCAAACCTCACTTTTTCAGGGTAAGCTGAAGGCAGCAAGAAAGAATTGCAAACCAGACAGGTCCCACAGAGGGACATATGAGTATCTAGATAAATGAACTAGATTGAGAGAAGGAAATTTAGTGGTGGTACTCACTTCCAGCAAAAGCCTGCACATATAAATAGAATCAAATCAATCACAGAAAAATGCAGAAGATCTCCGTTTGCAAAATCAAGCCCTGGGTGAGTTAGACTAAACATGGGGAAGCCAGCAGCACTGGAACAGTGTAGGGTTCACTTCAAAATGCGTTGTGCAAGACAGCCCTTTCCATCTCTTCCACCTGTATCTGTCAGAGGTGGCAATGCACAGGGATCAGCTGAAGCATTTAGCGTTTCCCAGTGACAGTACTGACCTGGCAGTAGTGCCATGCAAGCAAATGCAAAGTCACCCAATTACTTCCCTGTACAGGGAAGAAGGGAAGAAAGATAAAATGTAGACTTGGACAGGCTTAAAAAGTTGGCAAGTGAGGATGAACAGATTAGACAAGAATAGCACATGTTCTCTGCTCCATTAAATCACAGCAATCCACAGACGATTATTTAAAGTTAAAATATTCTAATACCAGTTGGAAGCCATGGTGATATCTTGATTTCAGTATCAGCTACTGATTAAATTTCAGGAATATTGCGCTATTTAGAAAGACTGAGAGATCTAACAATCAAAACAGACAATGCATCAATTCTTCTCACCCCAGAAGTCCCAAGGGCAACTGATTTTATCATGGGAGGGGGCATCTGACTGTATGCCCTGAAGTCCAACAAAGAACAGAGTATTTCTTTTAGAATCACATTAGCTAAAGAGGAACAGAAGAGGACATATTTTAGCTTAATCAGATAACTATGAATTAGTGAGTGGAATTTAATATAATTTTAAATGCCGTTAGAGTTCCAAAAAATAAAACCACCCTAGCTTCATACAGTTTTTCATTTATTCTGTATTTCTGATCTCCCCAGTATAGAAAACAGAGACACGTTGTCCTGGTTTAGTGGCCAGCCCAGCCAAAACCACAACATGTGCATACATATATGTATGGTTTTCTTCCTGCATATACAAGCTCAACAATAGAGCCAAAAGCCAAATTTGATTCTCATTTCCTTCAGTATCAACACCAGGTGTAAACTTCTGGAAAACAACTTATTGTCCTAAGTTTTAGCTCTCCAAAAGAGCTACCTTTAATCCGTACCTTGTTGTTCCCATGGCCTTCTATTTTGCTGGCAGTAAACTGCCACAGCATTACTAAGCATATAATTTGAAGCCATTACAGTTTTATCAAGTAGACTTTGTACTGAAACATTATTAACAGTTGAACTTGTAAACATGATCCCTAAGACCACTATCATTCACCTTACTCAAGGTCTATATATGCAGAGCTAACAGTCATATATTCATTTTTATTTACCATTAGGGTGTATAACAATAGATTGAGAGGACAACTGCACTAGCTGTCTTACCAGGTTTTCAGAAGAATTCTCTTCTTTCCAAGGTGCATCTTCTGTACCACAATGCTTGCATCTAATGATGACAAAAATCTTCCATCTTGCATTAGGCCACAGAGAAAACCTTCTCTGAAAAATATTTACGGGAAACCATAAAAATCCTGTTCTCCTTTTAAGAGTAATGCTTCTGCAGCTACACAGCTGCTGAAATACCCATTTCTTGCTGCTCCACCCATGGCCCATAGCCTTTTTTTTTTTTTAAATGCCATGGGACTCATAACAATTTTCAATAATATCAAAACTTGAAGTCATCAGACCTTTTCTCTACAGTAAGTCTCAAAACATAAGATGTGACTTACAGTGAGAGAAGCCTAAATCTCTAAAAGTTTTTTTTCCCCTCCTCTCAGTTTAATTCCATATTATTTTACTGGATCCTTACATGTAAATACATTCATTTCTGCATGGAGGAAATCACTGAAAACATATTTCTTTCCACACTATGATTAAAAGGATACAGAAACAACATCACAGTTGTCCTACAGACTAATTAGCCTAGACTTAATATCTTCCATGCACAGACTACAGAAACATATCATATAGAAACTTCATTGGTATGTACTCAACATGGTTGCATTATCTGAGTGATGAAAGCCAAGGTGAATTACTCAGGTTCCCTCAGAGAAGCGCCAGTATCCATTTTACAATGCATTGACAACCAGCATTCAGTCTGTACTACATATTTTGCAGAAAGAAATTCACAAAAATTTAAAAGACTTTTTTAAAAGGCACTGGAATTTTTTTTTGTTCTTCCTCCTGTAGATAGAGGTGCTATACTCCTGAGCTGAACAGTACAGCACTCAGAGGAAACAACAAAGACCTATAAAATCTTAAAAACTTTTGTGTACCAACAGTGTCACAAGTTCTTAGGCTTGTTACTATAGTCCCTTATCAATGCTAGTAATAAGAATCGCATCATCTTTGGCATAGAAGTCCAATTTTTCAAATTAAGACTTTCCAGGTTCTTCAAACATAACAGAAAAACATCTTTCTCTGCCTAATACAGGTAATTTCATTTATGGAATGCATTGTATACTATTTTAAAACACTGTACTCTTGAAAATACATTTGCGTCTTGCTACAATATTCCAGCTTTAGTGAGCTACCAGGCCCCATCATATTGCACTATAACTGTTTATAATTGCTCAGAAAGAGATGGAAAGCAATGAAAATCTGGTATATAAAATGTTCTATTTGTAACTGAAGAGATGTTATTTAATTACTAGAAATATAAGGGAATTATGATTAAATTAGGACATTCTTCAGGCTGGGAATATCGTATCACAGAGGAGATCGTGTTTTTACATCATAATAAATCAGGATCTATTCTGTCATTTTGAATTAAAATTAATAGTCTTTTTATTAACTCCTATATCTCTAAGCTCCAAGAGTTATTGCTGGTGCATCAATGTAGAAGTTTTATTAAAGGTAAAAGTGTGTGAATATTATAAATCTGATTGTGATTTCTGAAACATAATTAAATCATTCCCCTGTTAAAAAATTTATCAGAGAACTGCATGTAGAGAAAAGAGATTATACTGATGAAAAAACAGAATCTTCTTTTATATGCTACCAACATACACACTAGTTCTGTTTCAACACATTTCAGTCAGCAGCTACCTCCCCTCTACGTTTATTTTTCATAAAGTTCTTTTAAAAATCTGCAGTATTTTAAATGGGGGGAGGGCAGACCCTCCATAAGATGATGCACAACTTCTTCCTTGCAAAATTAAAAAGAAAAGGCAAACCACTATAATTCCATGTCTGACTTCACTAGTCCAATTCTTTTCTGCTTCTTAAGTGATCAGCCCTGGTCTACTGATGAGAAAGGGTTTTAATGCATAATTATTTGCTTTTGCCTACATCCTTGGGCTCAATTTCTCCATTATCACATTAGTGTAGGTTAAGATTTGCATTGCAGAAGAGATAATGCAATGAACAGAGAAATCTGGATGGTTAATGACTTCTCCTTAATATACAGGCTATTCTTTACATCAGAGACAAACATTGGTATTTCACTTAGTAAAAGCGTGCCAAGATATAAGATGATTTAAGTCCAATATACCAACACAAATCCTTCTTGCTGTTAACCATGCAACATTTTCACTTCTTACCCATTTTCACACTGGTAGGTCAGCAGCGCAGTGAGATCGGCTGCAGGCAACTAGCATTTGCAATCATCCCAGTTATCTTTCTTGCTGCTACAAATGTGTCTAAACACCCTCAAAAAGGGCTGTAGGTACCTCTTATTAAAATATTCCAGCAAGCCAGTAGAAAATATTCCATAGACCTCATTGATCTAATGTTTCCTTAACAAATGACATACTAGATTATTAGTTAAACAAACTCCACAAGAGGCTTATACCTTTTCTGTCTAGTGTTTGAAGAAAAATGCCCGCAACAAAACTAGCAACACTACTGGCCATCTTTCATTTTGAGATATTAACTGTCAAAGAGGGACTTTTTTTAAATGGACACAGATTATCATTAACATCGAAAGACACTTCACTGTGATTTCAATAGCTACAGGTGTAAAACATCAGCTGCTGAAGATACTCGGTCTTAGCCGACCACTCTAAATTCAGCAGATTCCCTCCCTTTCAACAGGGCTCATTGTGTAAAAAAGTATCGGACACACCTATTTTGAGAAACCAGGTCCAGCCTCTGCAAGGAGCAAAGAACAAGCAGCATTTTCTGAAAAGTATGTTCCTTTAAAACACCGTTTAACTGGACACATGGGATGAAAGCAAACATGTTCACCAAACATCTGTGAATTTTTTTCCCTTGGATCTATAAAGACTCAGTACCATGAAAATTCTTACTCAGTCCCAATCTCAAATAAACTCCTGGTAGTGCAAGGAATGGTTTAGGGCTTGATGAATCTTCACTATAGAGATGAAACTAATATCTTTGTCAATTACCTCCACTGACATTTTCCTTACTGGCCTTCATCAGAGTTCAGGCCTAAGGTTACTCCCCAAAAGGACTCTTAAAACAAAAAGTGCATATTTAGACTTGTTCATCCACCAGCCTGGTTATAGCTAGGTTCACAACTCTGCTCCCAGAGAAAGGATTGTCCTCCACCAACACTTTAACAGCTAATTTGGTCCAATTTATAGAAAAAGCAATTGCCTATTGGCAGGATTTTACATAGGAATATACCTTGGACTTCCCAAACGTATGCAGAGTACCATACTGAAAACTGCAAAGCTCAGTGCTGCCAGATTGCTAGCTTCCATCCATCTCAGAGCACAGCAACATAAATAAGACAGTGTAGGAAGCCTGCTGTCATTGCTATTGCATATTGTTCCTGAATAAAGAGATACCATTACATTTCCAATAGCATAGACCTTACATCTTTTATGAGGTAGAACACAAATAAAAAAAGATGTATCTCTCTTGTCTAAATAAAGTGGAATTACTCAAAGAATGGCACAGTATTTTGATAGGATCATTTTCTCCCAAGATTTTTTTTTTTTAATTCATCTGAACTGCAGCACAGTGTCTTCAAAATTCTCCATTTCTTTTTGGAACATCACCCATCCTAAAGCATGTTTGCCCTGTAACCTGGTATGTGCCCTCAAGTTAAGACATCAGAAAGAGTATTTAATCTAAAATAAAGTATTATTAGTCCTTTTTTTTCTGGCCAAATTGTACAATGTCTGGCTTCAGTGTGACTCATATACACAGCACTCTGCAGCCCGTGCTTTACTGTTGCTGCTAAGACAATGACATAGCCTTGGATGGGACTGTGCTAAGGACAGAAAAGGGAACTCTTTTCTACTGTTACACACCAGGCAATGGCCCAAAGAGCCCCATATACAAAGAAAATGTGTTGAATTTTTTTAAACACAGTGGGTTAGAAATGAAAATGTTCCTGTGCTATAGGATCGCAGTCTTCAGGATGGAGAGATATTGACTAAATAACCCTTACCTCTTCTCACGCAGATTATTTGATTCTAAGCATTTCCTGCTCCAAGTGTCAGCTTTTGATATTGCAAAACAAATTGTTTCCTTCAGACTCCACTATAGTGTAGGAAATTGAACTGATTTGAGATAAAGCCATTAAAAGTCTGAATGGAAAGATTTGCATAATGTCAAATACTGATATAAATGGCATCATTTATACAGCCTAGGCAAAAACTGTCTAAGGCAGACCAGTCACGAGCTAGATAGCAAAAACCTTTTATGAACTGGCTATTGTTATTAATGCTAACGGTGCATCATGAAGGACATTGTCATGTACGACTGTTTGTGTTTCACCCTCATCCCATGGCAAGAAAAGAAAAAACAACACTACAGTAACATTATTTCAAAATCCTCTGTTTTGGTTTAGGCTTCACTATATGTCCAAACCCTGGTTCTGCAGCACCTTTAAAATGGTTTTCAAAGGTGGCTGTTTCTCACTGGTTTAAAAGAATTCATCATCAGAAACCATTATAAACTCTTCTGATAAAAGCTATGCTGAGAGAGAAATGGGACAAGTCTTGAACTTACGGAGAAATGAAGAGGAACTGAAGGTGAACTTCAGTCTTGTCACTTGTGGCTGGTAGGTCTATAGAGCAATTAGCAGTAACGTGGCTGCATTAGTGTTGATCTGTGAGTTATGTGGAGAGTTCAAGGTTTCTTTCCATAAAGTTCCTTTATTCATACCTAAAAGAAAATTTAATTTTATATTGAAGGACAAACAATATCAGCTGTTTAATTTAAAACCTTCACATTTCCCTCAATTACCAACCTATAGCTTCACAAGTAATAAAACAAAGAGATGAATGGCTTCTTAATTAAAAGGGAATTTAGGATGGAGTAGATATAATCTCTACACACAGAAACACTTGGACCTATGTCACCTGAGGACTGTAAATCCACATGGCTTTTGCGATATAAAACTTCTCTGAAAATTCTCGAGCTGAGGTACTGCTGCCCTCACTTTCCATAAGTAACATTAGGGGGTCACAACTGGCTTACATAAAGATTATATAGATAATAATTAACAAATAAAGGACAACATACAATATAGCAATAAAGTTGTCAAATGTGGAAGCTCGAATTTGTGTATTTGTTTGAAAAGCAGGGATATCTGAGAAATAATTCAGAACTAAATTGCAAAGTCATCATATACAGGAAAGGCATCAGAGTCTTCTTTTATATCCACTGCCTAAGCTGATAATAAACCCCCCATGCTTTAGGGCATAGCCTCATCTGTAGTAAAACAATATAGCTAGCAGGGCACTGAAACAGATCTAACCATTTTTATTTTTCCCTATTGAGGACTTTGAATCCTCAAACCTCAGCCCTTTGTGTCCATTAGTAAGAGGCTTCCCACCAGTGCTCTATGCAGTGTTCACAGCACCAAATATGCACCCATCATTTAATTCCAAAAGTTCTTTCAGCCCACAGGTGACTTCTGCAAGCGAGACAGGAATGTGCAGGGCTTTCTTGAGTCTAGAGGTCTTTTGAAAGAACTCTGTAGCTGAGGACTCTGCTAAGAAAGGATCTCTCCCCGACTGGGAAGGAAGCACATCCTCATCTGCACAAAGAGTTTCTGAACCCATACTAACAATCAATGACTGCCTTAACTTTTTTGAGAGTTTCCCAGTTTCTGAGGGTCCAAGGAAAATGATGAACTGCAGACAGCAAAGTGAAGATCACGGGGGCTACAGAGAAAGCAGTAGTTCCTGCACATGCCAAGTCTCCTCTGCCCCCAGACCAGCAAAACAGTCCAGCAAATCTCTCACTCCGCTCAGGATTTAGTGGAAAACTGCTTCAGAGTGAGCGACAACTCCTCCTTTTTTAATTGGACATTTGTTAGTATGGTTACAACAAGGTTTGCATTTGACCACATTATTTTAAATTGCTAAGCTTTTCCTTTTGAAAATAACACTGTAATGTTTACCAAGGGCTGCGAAAAAAATAACTCAATTTTTAAATGAAAGTCAACTTCATGGATTTCTTTGGTATTTTCCTCATATAACAATTAAAACAAACGAGAAAACTACTTGCGTCTTTAAGCAAACTGCTGCGGGGGAGGAAGGGAAGAGGAAGTCATGTAAACACTCTTTAAATGTTAATTCCAGAGTTTAATTGTAGCTCACTGCAAGCCTATTAAACCCTGACTAAGTGCACCTGACAGACTGACAACAACATAATGCTAATGCATGCCAGGGAAGAGCAGTAATTAGCTTCTTTAAAAGGGTGAAATTTGGGGAAAACTGCTAACAGAACAAAAGAAAATGGGGGGAGGGAGAAGGAAAGGAAGGATAACTTTTTTTCCCCACGGTTACACCTTTTTACATCTTATGTAAATCTCTCTGCAGAGCTCAAGAGACTATCAGGACTCTGCTATGAAAACTTATGTAATGGCAAAAAAAAAATCCCAAGACTACTGAGGAAAAGACAAGGGCTGCTTAGTTTTTAGGTCTATATTTCCGGTGTGAACAAACTAAGGTAACACTGAAAATGATGTTAAAAAAGGACCCGGAAAGAAGGTGACTTGCTAGTCTGATATTTCTGCCAACTCTATAGATCTGGAAACTTAGTGAATAATCTTATACAGTGTAGTCTTTCTTTCCTGCATACATCAACAGAAAGAACTCCTCCAAGCAGAATGAGAGGGAAGCAGAATTGCTTCATGTCAATCAATAGATATCTCACAGTAGGTCATCTCTTCTCTCTGAATAGTTGCATTACATTTCACTGGACATCCAAGTTAAAAGCCAACATTGTGCTTTACAGTACAAGCTGATTTGTTTAATTCTAAATGAAGATCCGATCACTTCTCCTAGATAATGCTCCAGAGACTTAGAGTACCAAAACCTTTGGAGGGTTAAGTTTTAAAACTATACTGAAATATGTCATGCACACTACATCTAGCCTACTGTAACATTGAAAATATGGCAAATTTCAGAAGCAGTTTTACCTAATCTTGTTATCTTAAATCATAAGTTTCACTAAAAATTTTTACTTCATCTTTTTATTCCAAAGCATGAACAGAGAATTTCATGTTATATATCTGTCATTTCTTTCAGACTGGCAACTGTAGCCTCATCCCGAATGGATATACTCTCAGGCTGTTTAACAATAACTAACAAACAACAGCCTACAAAAATCCACACCAGTTCCAGGATTCCAAATACAGTAAGACCTCTTGGTGCTAAGACTGTTTAAGGCTACAAACATTCTTTCTCAAAGCAGTATGGCAGTCGTCTAACAAAGGAATTGTTCTATTTAGACCTAAAGCTGTGAAAGAAATCTGTGGCAGTGAAGAAACTCCAAAAAGTTAACAAGTTGAGACCATACTCTGAAAATGAGACCAATAAGAACATCAGTTCTCTTCTACTTACAGCAAACATTTCATTAAGACCCAGGAGCAAATTTATGAAAAGCAGATCCACTTACTTAAACCACAATGGACTGATTTCAAACTGTATTTTCTGTTTTCATACATCTCCTTCCTTGTATAGCTACCTCTGTGGCATAAGTTTAAACAATATTTAAACTAAAACTAAAGAAGTTAGACTCACAAACATTTCTATTTTTATTAAGCTTGTTGCTAATTCCTGCACATATCAAAGCTAACTGCCTACAGTACTGTAGTTTTTCAAGTTATTGGTCTTGCAGACCATTGCTGGTTCCCAGGCCCTTAGGCTCAGAAGCAAAATGATGGCAATTAGCTCTCACTCCTTTGGATGAGCATTTTGTGCACCTGGTGGGAGACCTGTCTCTTAAATGGCTGCCCCAGGAAAGGGGGAAAGTCCAAGAATTAAAGTGCCTCAGTAGCAATAACTGCACAAGCTGTTCCATTGGCTCTGTGCTTGCTCTTTGTTAGAAACGACCTTGCAAAGGTAGAGAAGGCAGCCGGAGAACCCAAAGAAATAAAAAATAGTAAGGAAACAATTGAAGACCAAGATTGTGTTCTAGGAGAGGGGATCCTGAAGGCTCATGAAAGAGTGTCTCTATTTTTATAATTTTATACTCTATCTGATCTTGTTTCAGTTTACTGTAGGGTACAAAATTTGACATCAGAGTATTAGTTCTTAATTTGTCATTTCTTGTATCAGTGGATAATACATTTGGAGCTTTATGTGACATGTAGTGCATATTAAAAGACATTGGGTTCTTTTGTGGAACCATGTACCTCTCACTGAGGCTGGCAGTAAAGCACGGCTGCAAGCAGGAACCTAGAGCACTTAGGCTGCCTTTTGTTGTTATGAAGAAATTTCCTCTGAGACTGATCCTTTTACTGTTGGACTCAGTTTGTGTCTTTAATGACGCACTGAAAATTGGAAGCATTTGTTCACAGCTGCCTCTGTCCCTGAGTCTGGATCCCTTCCATCATCTTGGATTCCTTGCAGGGGGCTGTGGTAATTCATTTGATTATGCCAGCTTCCTCACTGTGTTACCATGTGTCCATGTTAGAGTAGTCGCTCTGCAAGCCTGTGGCTTCTCTCGCACCTTTTCCAGTTATCGTTTGATCCATGTGGCAAATTGGCATGTAGGTGAGAGATTAAGCATTGGGGAAATCTTACAGTGCCAGGTACTCTTTGATGTACCTCACTTTCCTAACAGATGTGTGTGCAACTGGCCTCAGGGAACTGAAATGGGCAGACTTGGAACAGGCAGAGAAATTTCAAGTTGGGTGGCAAGACTGCCTACTGCTCCTTTTGTTCCTTGCTATTATTCCTCAGCATTATTACCATAATCCTCACCAGATAGCAGCATGCAGTGCCCCATCCAAAGAGCGACTAACCAGCTTCTATTTGTCACAGCTAGAGGGTCTCGTCAGCAGGGCACCTAATACATCCAAATAGTATCTTTGCAGTAAATTACAGATCACCACAGCAGACACAGCCATCCTGCTAGATTTGTGAACACAATTCCTGATCAAGTCAGCTGACTTTCACCCACCATGTGCTGTACTCTCACTCAAATCACCAAGCTGAGAAGTCTCACAATCCCTCATTTTCTATTTTATTTTCCCATGACACCTGGGAGGACTGCCAGGGAAATCTAGCCAAATTACTAGAACTGTACAGGAATAGCACTGAGCAGTACTGCAATTCTCCAAAACATGTCTAAGGACAACATGTTATAGTTTTCTGAGTGTGAAGAACTTCGGAGACTTCACCTTTTCCTGCTGAAGAATTCTCCCATTTCCTTGTAAATAAGCAGATGCCTTTAAATAAAATGACTTCTAGTCTTAGTTTTGCAATGAGACATATCTCTTGCCAGGGGTTTCTCATACACACCACCTATTTATTCAACTTTGTATTTTAAAGACCAGGGAAGAATACTTTAAAAAAAAAAAAAAAGATACCAATCAGAAAGTGAAGGTTATAATTCTTTTCAAGCATGAGCTTTAGTTTCTGATACGGCAAAGTATGATATTCTCCAGAGACAACAGACGAGATGGTTGATTATAAAATACTCAGTTTTTGGGGAAGATATTTTCTAGAATCCTTTAATGAGCTCTGGCTTTCTTTTAATATCTTTATAACGCTCTGGTGCAATTTGTAGACAATACCATATCAGAAAGAGTTGTGAACATCAGTCAGAGCTGAGAAATGTTAGTGACAGAGCCAGAGGCACTAGTGGGCAGAAAATGCCAGCATGAGTTTCAATTTCGAAAAACGCACATTAAAAACACACAGGGAGATAGAAATCAACATGTGGCCAGCTAGTCACTAAATGGAAGAAATCTAGGAAATACTAACAACAAAAGAGAAGTGTAGGCAACAGATACTGCAGTGTTGCAGCAAGACCAATAAACAACACAGGCTTAGCCCAGTTGCAGACTAAAATCCACGAAGACAACACATCACGGAGTGCAGAAATAGCAATTATCTGAACTATGGTCAGTTTTTAGTATGAACACACTATAAAGAGTTAATTCAGTGCTGGACATAATGTTGGCTGTAAGACTGACAAATTGCAGTGAGTTAAGAAAAGACTAGAAGAACAGATTAGAGCATGAAAGAACTGATTTATGATGGAAAATTTATATAATTAAATATTTATTAACCTGGCTAGCTGAAAACTGAGACAGGATGAGAAGTACCTGAAAGGGTATTACAATGAAAATAGAAGATGAATTACACATGTCTATGTCTGCAATATGCTGGCGTGTGGGATTAAGTTCTAGTGCAAGTTTTAAATACTGAGCTCTAGATTGCTACTCAGTGGGGCAATAAGAGCAGCACTGTGAAATGAATGGTCTTACAGGAAGAACATGATTCCCAGTGTATGGAAAGTTTAAAAATAGTCTGGAGAAAATTCTGGCAACAAGGCATCCTACAGAGGCACCAACATATTTAGTAGAGCTTTGCTAATTTGTAGTGCACTGTGGAGACTGTGCTGTGGTACGCCAATTACTATGTTATGATATGGTTCTATGGATCATACAGGACTGGCATTTGCTTAAATATGACTGGTGACAGTAGCCTTAATGTGCAGTGATGATTCCAGAGTCAGGGAAGTGCTTGGAACAATAAATCAATTTGCCTGCTCACAGATGAGTATAATAAACATTGCTGAAATTACACCAGTTAAACTATTACTTGCTCTAACCTACAATTCTACAAACCTTTACTTCCTTAAGCTATAAACTGACAATATTATTCTGAAACATGAAGAAAACCCCTGATAATTTTCTCTATACAACAGAATAACCCAATGATGCATGAAAAGTAAATGCATTAGCAGCAACTGAAAAGCATGCTTTCGTTCAGAGCCATGTGACTCCTGTAGTGGCAAATGAAGTCCTAGCTCTAACCAGCACAAATTTAAACAATTATGAGAAAAGGAAAGAAGATTGCAAGGTGGCAAGGTGGTAGAAGGGAAGGGAAAACAAAATAATCTATATGATGTCTGGAGAAAATTCCGGTCTTTTCACTTCTTGCTTTGTTTCACCCTCCAGTGAGCACTGACACTTGCTTTGCTGATGCTGACCGTATCTCCTTGTATTGTACTTCATCAATTACTTACATAAAAAATACGGTGCAATACCTACTTCACCTATGTAAACTGAAAATTATTGCTGTTAACAAGATCAGGGGTTGGGACCTTAATTCAACGACTTCTGAAATCTCACTAAAATTCTTGTCCCTTTACATTTAAAGGTTTGCATCAGTCTAATCACAGTATCTTTTTGCATGTTTCACAGCTTCAAATGTACCTATTCATATAGGGTGTAGGTGGGGAAGTACTGCTTTTATTCACTATTTTTTTATTCACTATTTTTAAGTAGTAATAAAGCCACAGCAGACACAAAAATTACATGGGCTGCTCTGGCAGAGGGGTGAGGCAGGTCCTGTTTCTCTCAGGACAATGACTCACTCAAGGGACAGGGCCAGTGAGCAGTTTCTGGAAGGGAAGCAAAGGAAGACCTCCTTCCTTGAACTCCCACGATTTTGGTTCCCATCTCGTTCCTCAAAAACCATCTTACATCTTCAGTCCTACTCTGAGTTATTTTACTCTCCCTCATCTCCTTCACTTCCATATTCCCCAAACTCAACACCATCTCTATGATCTGGGGTGGAGGGTTAGTCCCTTCCTGCTCAAATTTAATTCTGTGGAAATACGCAGAGCAAACTCCTGTAAGGAGACTTTAGTCATGTCCAAACATGATAAGTTTTTCCATAGCCATATGCAAATAGGATCTCAACATTTTCCTGTTCCCAAAAGAAGACACATCAGATCAGAGCATCTGATTAGCCCACCTGTAGATGAGAGAAAGCAGCTGTGTACACAGTATCATCTGAAACCCCTCTGACAAGGAGATTACTTACAACAGATTACTTAGTGCTGTCCATATAGCTATTGACCCCAGCAAACAGTGTAAATATAATACAACTACATATTTATAACTCCTATGTTAAATCTTTAATCAACTGACAGCAAAGCTAGGAAAGCTAAATATTCCATGAAACTTTCATCAGACATGTAATTAAATGTACCAAGGCTGCTCAACTTAAACATTTCGGATATTACACTCCAATATTTCAGATTTTCAGTCATGCTCACACTTAGTAGATTTCTGTGGTAATCAGATGTACATTGTCAAAGTATAAAACATATGACATTGACTTTCCAAGCGTCAGATGAGAATCTACTGCATTTACAGATATATCTTGGAGAGAATATTCTAAAATAATTTGGTTTATTGAAAAACCTATACAAGACAGATAATATTTACCTAAGATTTACAAAAAATTCTGGGAGACTTAAATGCAGTATCTAAGAAAATCAATGAGTGCTGATGTTACCTTCAGAAAGAGGAGAGATTTCTTTTTCTGCTAAGAGTTACTAAAAACCTTATACTACTCCAAGAATTCTCATAATGTTAGCAATTGCAAGTAACAAGTCATCTTAATGAGGTATAAAGTACTTCTGATTATCTTCCTCACCATATATGGGATAAATAATGTCCCAGGTTGTAATTTCCATTTTTTAAAGGCTCCCCGTAGACATATTTCTCAGCCATCTGTTCTCTGGACCCGATGTAAATGGATGTCTGCACCATGCCCTACCTGCTGGGGTGAAGCAGACAGCTATCCTTGGCTTCATGGCACTGTGCTTGCCTCCCAAGAGAGGCTTTTTTTGAGGAATTAATGACTGAGAAGAACTATCACAGAAAGCTTTAAAATCATTAATAATATAGAGAAAGTGAGGGGGAAATGAATATTTACTATTTCTCATCATACAAGATACGTAGGCAAGTCGGTGTTGTTATGAGGCAGCTGGCTAAAACAAGCAAAGAAAGTACAAACCAAGAATATTTTAAAACTTCCCATTCAGATAGCACCAAGACCCAAAGTATAAATTGATCCAAAATGGAAGGAGAGGAATTAATGGAAAATATGTCCAAGAGTATCCATAAAAACAATGATTCACATGCAGTCTCTGATTCGAGATGTCCTAAAATCATTTCCCAGAAGTGAGAAAGATATACCGAAGTCAGGTTTTTCTATATAAGTGTTGTTTCTTACCTTCACAGCTTGTTAATGCAAGCAGGATGCTGAGCCAGGAGAACTTTTAATCAAATCCAGTATCCCAGATTATCTGGCTTTGGTGGTTTGGGTTTTTGTTGTTTGTTTGGTTTTTCATGTTTGTTTTTTTTTTAATCACCCCTTCCCCCCTGCCTCCAATTCTATGCTTGAAAAAGAAATATATTGATTTAGAAAGACTTGCTTTAAAGAAAACTTCACTATCATTGCACTACCTCTAAAAAAAACCCATCTCTATGCTGGGAGTTAAAGTTTTTTGCTGTGGAAATACAAAACTACCAGTTAACAAACAGAATCACTATAATTTGGCAGCTTTACTAATAGTGTTTCACCGATGTCCTCCCTTTGTACACCGATGAGCTATTAACTTACCTAGTCATAGTCACACAGGACCACGTTAACTACATCTTCCACACCTGAATTCACATAGGAATCCAGTTAAGAACTACATTACTATTTCCAGACCTTCTCTACCTCTTGTTGCTTCCTCTTAGATTTGACTGCATCTACCCAGTTCTCCTTTGATGTACCATCTTTCTCCTTTATTATCACCCTCTGAACTTCTACCACATTTAAGAATTTGGCTTTTGTTTATGTTGAATATTTTGAAATCATCCATTTCCCGAGTACAGTCATCTCCTCCCTTATGCTTTCAGCCTACTGTTCCTCTGCTTAAGTGATGTTTGGTCATTAGACACCTCAATCTAATGAGGATAAGAAGTGCAAAGAATATTAATTCAGCAGAAATAATCATCATATATATCTAGTTGTCATTTGATAAAAAACACCTGAAAATAAAAAAAAGAGCTTAAAATGCCTTATGTTTGTTGGTGATACACTGATAGGCTACAGTAGGATATCTACTGTAATTTATTAATTTGAGTTATTCAATCTACAGTCAGGAATTATTTTTGAGGAATAAAATTTTTGAATTACCTTTTAAAAATTACCATATATGTGCATTGTTAAGTGATATTAAAATGACAACACAGCCTTTTTAAAACAAACATATTTAGTTTCTTGCCTAACACTAAAAATTCATTTTCCTTCATATAGGGAGCCATAAAAAAACCCTCCAAACTATGTGTTCCTATTAGCTGCAGATGCTGCTAGGTTAGTACCATCAAAACAAGAAATAAAGATGTTAGTGTTGCTAGACAACCACTTTTCTTTATAACCCTACTCATGACTCAAGCTGTAAGAGCAAAGAGGAAAATTTACTGCCATGTTTTAGGAACCTCTTCAGTCATATTTATGGTGTAATGATTTTTCTAGCTTTTTTTAAATAAAAAGATTCATGGTCATCTTAAGTTGCACCCCATATTCGGTGCTTACTGATAAGAAAGTTACACATAAGATTTCTGTGCTTAACAATTTTATTACAGTTTTAAATTGATGGAAAATAAATTTAAAAGTATTGGGCTGAAAAATAAGTTTAAATATATTTTTACTAAAATACATGTATGGGACTTTTAAACATGTTTATTCTGTATCTACCTATATTATTTCCAATTAACTAGCTGATAATGAACTACTGGGTTTTTTTCCCAGTAGCTTCTTTTAATAGATAGCAAAGCACGATGAATTCATAGACAAACAGAAATCCTGATGCTCTCCTAGGTCATCATATCTATCCCTAGCTCCCCCAATCAAAACCCTGTTAATTGAGAAACCAAATACTCAAGAGCTGAGAAATCTGAAAACTCCATTATAATAATCTTAACTCATTCTTGCTTGGGCAAAAGTGCTACTGGTACTATATATTTTCTAATCATATAAACAGTGGTAAATACATCAAGTAAACATGTGGTCATCTGAGGAAGAAAATGTTATACATGCTATATTATCACAAAAGATGTAAGTGCAGATATTTTGATCTGTAGTATGACACAATGCTTAAAGCTTATTTAGTGTATCTGAACAAATGGAAAATCATCATTAAAACTTATCATGATGTGTTTCCTCAGTTTTCCATAATATTAATCCAGAAAAGAATCTACAGGAAAATCAATTATGTATTTAAAACAAAGCTGTAAAAATCTTCTTTCTTTCATCATTGCTGAAAATGGTTTAGAATTATCCCTTTCAATTCAGTCTCTATCAGCACAGACATATCTGAAAAAGGCACTCTAGTTCACTTTAAACAATTTGTTTCTCTCTCCTCCTTCCAGATTTACATATATCAATAACTACAGATATTGAAAAAAATGTACTACCGTTCCCTCTCTCCCATATGGACACACAATGAAAATATTTATTTAGGTAGCTCAAATGCTAATGCAGTCCAAGCATGCTTTTGAAAAATAGATTAAGCAATGGGTTCGAAATCAGGCAACGCACCCTTACTCAGTTGAGCCCATAACGAAGGGAAAAGGCAAAATGCATTTATAAGGTTTCCAATGAAGTATCTTTCTCACTGGAGAATATGGAATGAATATGTTAATTTAACAACTTCACATGTTAATAGCATAGTTTTTTCTATTGAATGTGTGCATTCAAATTTTTGACATAAAAAGCAAGAGAAGCTATATGAACTATCAGAGACAGTATTTCCTTTTACCAGCTCTTAGAAAAGTCAGTCCACAACAGAGAAACTTTCTGTTTGCTCTTTGGATTCTTTCTACTCTTTCAGTCAGAGACTGACTGGAAAATGGATCTGCGTGGATGCTTCAAAAGTCTCACCAAGTTTGACAAATTCTATATTTCAGACATTTATTTCATGGAATAGAATATGTTGAACACCTTTGAATAAACGGGAGAGCAAGAAAGCACTGCAAAAAATATCTTGAAAGTTTGTGTAAATCCATGCTCTGGATCAATGCTAGACAATCTTTACAGCCTTTACTTCTTTAAGTAATAACAGGAAAATAGTGTTCAAAACCCCCATTATTATAGTGTGTCTCCTGCTGGTAATCTAGTAAGGAGGAACAAAACCAAATGGCTGGTAAGATCAGTTTCACCAGAGATTCTGTTAGGAGGCATGTCATAAATGACTGGCTGAATAGTCATCATTCACATAATCTGTACAGAATCAATGTTTGGCTTTTTCATCTGCATTTGGTCTCTGTGCAGCTCTGTGACAAATACTGAGGGACTCAGAGTAGTATTAAAAGAGAGAAGAAAAAACCCAAACCAAACAGATAAAATGATCCAAGTTGCCTCCACCCCAATATTTCATGGGAGTGTGGCACACATTCCAGAATACTGTCCAAAAAGGAAGATGAAAGACAAAGTGTTACATGGGACCTATGAAAAACATTAGGCTTTGTGCTTGTGCCTTGCCTTTCTTGCACTTTTTTTTTTTCTAGTTTCATTTTTGCATTGAATTTGGATTAATTTGGTGCAGGCCAACTCAGTTGAGCAAGATTTTATCATCTTGCCTCTCATCTATCTCATGAAAATACTGAACGTTCACCTCTCCTGCTGCCACATATGAAACAGCCTCAACAAACACTTTACAAAAATAGATAAAAATACGTTTTCATCTTGAAACTGGCCCAGCAAAATTAATTCTGCATAGATCATGTTTATTAGACACAGGCAACTGATAGCCTGTGGACTTAATCTATGAAATTATACTCACTCAAACATGCATCTCAGACAGTAAAGCAGCTCTGCCAGAGTTTATAGTGCAAGTTGCAGTACAGATTTAAAGTCCTGTGTTCCTGTCTTCTTTCACAAAATCAATTGAAAAGTTTTTTGAAATTAGAATCCAAAAATCCATCATTTTTTATTGTAGTTTCCAGCCTACATTACAGAGCAGTGGAAGTTTTTTCACAAGATCACCTAGTTATATTTCAGATTTCATTTTGTGAAGACCTACATACTCAGTACTAACACTACAAGTAAAGATTCAAAAATTTCATCCACCTGAGACAAGTGTAAGAAAAAAAAAAGAGACAAGCAAAAGTTTGTGATAAAATCATTCATCTATTGACTTTCCAGCTTTTCTTTCCTTGTGGAAATAGGAGTGGAGTTTTTCTTTCTCCAAAACAGAACATAATTCTGAGAGGCCCTTTCTACATCTAAATACTGGCTCTGAGGTCACTGGAAGCTTTGCCAACAACTTTAATAAAAGTAGATTTTCACCTTTCATGTTTAAATTGATCTAATAGTGATAGCTAATAGGGGTTAGTTATTGAACTGCATGACTGGGAGAACTAATATTCCAGCCTGTAGAAGGCTTAATCTCCTGAGCACCAAATATAATTTTCTTTAAATATAAATTGGCCTTTCAGTTTGAAGAAAGGATTTAGATGATAATTACTGGCCTCAATATTTTTCATAATTCACAAAGTGGCTGCAGCTGCAGCAAAACCTTTAGAAAAACAAATACCTAAATAAAGGGACAAATTAATGCAGTCACCCCCAAGATGGGTGCTATATCTGGGGAACTCTTTTGGGTAAATATCTTTGTGTAGTTGGAAATTTGTAACAAAAAGATCAGCAGCAGTATTCACTGCAAATAGCAATCCCTAGCGGTATGTAAAAGAAAGTAAAGATTTCAAGATCAGGTCACAGAATCATAGAACAGAATCATAGAATGGTTCAGATTGGAAGGGACCTTAAAGATCATGGAGTTCCAATTCCCCTTCCATCGGCTTCCAACCTCCCACTAGACCAGGTTGCTCAAAGCCTCATCCAGCCCGGACTTGAACACCTCCAGGGATGGGGCATCCACAACTTCTCTGGGCAACCTGTTC
>JAOXJM010000002.1:12470343-12497122 GCA_026413425.1 Tringa solitaria
ACTCGATGATCTTTAAGGTCCCTTCCAACTCTAACCATTCTATGATTCTATGAAATTGAAAAATGCTGGTCTGGGGTTGAGAGAGATGCTTCCACAATGTTTTAGAGACAGCACTAAGATTTTCAGAGAAAGGTCTTTGCATGTAGAATTGTATCATTGTTACATAAAAATGAAATAAGATGTATGTTTTCCAATTCCGGGCACCCAACTTGAGCTACATCAAGTTTCTGGAACAGTTAGCGCTACCCAAATATCAGTCTGAGTAAACCTCAGTATGAGTGTGCTTGCCACAGGGCACTTATAACGCTTCTGAATAAATAGTAGACAATTGCTCATGCCAGAGCATAATAAGAATAAAGCTGAAATGTGCTGTTCAGAAAAGGCATCCAATTGATCTCTGAACCCACACATATACACCTTATTCAACTATCTATTCCCTTGACAGCTACAAACTTCTCGGGGTTTTGGGGTTATTTTAAACTTCAAATTTATTTGGGTTCTATGGCAATCTAAAATGAAGACATTTTAGCAGTCTGCAGTAACACTTAATATGGAACACTTCCCACCTCCCCTGAGGCAGAGGCAGTCCCTTTGTGATTCAATTTAAGGCACAAATTTGAAGCCGGTTTCCGAGAAGAGTCATAACCACAAATATTGGGTGGAACTGAATCTATGTATCATTCATCAGAGGTGAGTTTTGATTCATCTGGATTAACTATTTCAGAAGTTATACCAAAACATTTCTAATGGGAAAGGAGGAGGAGAGAAGTGGAACAAAGTCTTGTTAGCCTCACATCTCAATGGACTGTTAATTTTCTAATGTAAAAAAAATACTTTGTTAAAGAATTTTCAGCCTTTGAATTTTGCATCTTTCTTAGTTGCAGATAAATGTTGAGACTTTTAGTTATAAAATCATATATGAATTAGACTGCAACAGTCTTCTAAAAGTAACAATGACCAAAATATTTTTTGCCACAATTTAACAGAGAAAGAAAAAAAAAAAAAGAAAAGAGGGCTCAAGTTCTTAAGTAACAACTGAATCAAGGGGATTTTTTTCAGGAATTTTTCAGATACCAAAATATTCACAATGGAAAGTGCAATTGAACTAAACTACAGTATTACAAACATGTTACAAAATCTGTTTTCAAGGGCTCAAATCATGTAGTGCATGTTATTTATCATGGCTATTGTTTTAGAAACCTGAGATCATCTCCTTGATGCTCAGGAATAAAGACTCACTGATACTGCACTACAGAATTAAGTTAATTTGAATACTCTGCAGGAAGACCATCCATCTGTTTTCTAAAGTATCCTTTCATATTTACAGTACAGTGAGAGGCAAATGTTTTCAGAGATGGGTTTCCCACCCCTTGAAGATGAGGTGTGGGCAGACACAATAATTGCTTAAAAAGCTGCTGCAGAAAAAGAAGATATTAGTCAGCTCCCCTTCGTCACAATTAGGCCAACAAGTGATGGTCTATATATGTTGACAAAGCACTGCATTAGACATCAGGAAATAAAGCCCCAAACTTTCTAACAAAAAAATAATGAACTACTAGAATAGGTTGCCAGGGGCAACTGAGAAACCCATACCATTGGAGTATTCTGAGACAGTGCTGGCAAAACCAAAAATGACAGAGGTTTAGCTGCGTAGCGGTATAGGAATTAAATAGATCCAATGCAGTGCTTTGCTTTTTTTTTTTTTTAAATTGTGATTTTAAAAATTTCCATCTTTTCTCAAAATGGAGGTTTTCTTTTAACGTACCAGTTTCATAAGAATTAAAATTTTTCAGCTTTTCAGTTTCGGCAATCCTGAAATGTTCTCACCAGTTAATATTACAGCTTATTTATCTACAGACAAGAAGTCCTTTCACTTTTTCACATGGCCCTTTTCTGTTCTCCCTCAATGCCATTCCTCATATTTATAAATTAAACAGAAACACAGATATCTACACATGGCCATTAGCAGCTGCGTACAGCCATCTTTTTAGCTGAAACACTCATTCATACCATTTATTTAATTGGTTCAAAAATCATAGTTTTTCATATGAATAACTCAATGGACATAATAGCTGCCATTCAAAAAAATACTGGTGTTACAGTAAGTTCAGATTCTTGAATATAAACACATTTCTAACATCAGCTGTAATTCTTCAGGCTGCAAACTGAGTATTGACCAAAAAAATACAACTTTCATAATGGTTTTGCACACTGGAATTGCACTTTGTAAATCAATGATTTCTATATCTAGCGGATCATCACTGGAGTAGGTTTGCCCTTAACAGTCAAGGTTAAAGTTTCTCTCAAGTTTATATTACTTTCCAGAACTCAAACTCCATTACTTCAACCTCAAAATAATGCTTGCAAAAAGAGATATAGCAGAACCAATGCTTGGAATTTGTTAGTAGAGTTTAAAATAAGATTTTTTTTCAGCACCTAGATGAATTTTGACTTAAGTGTAACTTCAGCTGGAGTCTTAACTGTGACTAAACACAAAAGTGTATGCCTTTGAAAGAAAAAGGCAAAATAATTAAAAAAAAAATTGTTATCTCTCTGTTTGCAGCTAAAGACAGAGAGGTGTGAAGGGATGAAATTGAGAAGCAATAATAACTTGGATGAGGAAAAAATAAGGACATACCTTATATTGCTTCAGAAGAACTCAGGAAAACCACTGTTTTCCAGAGATTTTGTTAATTTCTTGGAACACTCCCAGTTACTCAAAAAATTAAACAATCCAAAACATGATTCTACAATCAAGTGATTTTGTTGCATTCGATGATAAGTCAAGGAGAAGAACCAACTCTGACCACATTCTATTTGTATATTCAGTGACTCTTGTGCACATGGGAAAGAAAATCACAGCCGCCATATTCAAAGTATGTTCTTTTTTCCAGATGCCCTGTTGTGTGCTTGCGTTTGCCTGAACTGATTTTGAATATTGAAATGTTACAGGTGTCAGCTTCCCCAGACATCCTGAGCTTTATGGCAGCTACAGAGAAACGCACTTGAACTACAAGTTTTTGTACACAACCCTGCCAACTTCTGACTTACAATTTCATTTCATTTTTGACCTACTCATCTCTGGAGCAAAGACTTCCCATTATTTTGGCAACCGGTATGCTAAACTATTCTAGCATACCCAAATCCTTGCTATCAGCTCTCAAGAAGGATGTCAACCAACCTCTCCAGAAAATGTAATTTCTATCATCAGCTAGTCCTTTTACAAAAAATCATGGGTACCACTAAAAAAAATAAACTGACATCTGAGAGACTCTTACTCGCACAGCTCGTGCATTATCAAGCTGTACAAGTGTAATTGGAATTAGAATTTACTCCATATCACCACTCTGATACAAATATTAATTGCCAAAAAAATAGTAGCGTTCCTCGTAGCCAAACTGTGGACAAACTGGGTCTATTCATCCTTAACCTCTCACATTGGGTCCAATTTCAATGGAGAACAGAATTTGCAAAGAACTGATACAGTATCCTCTCAGGGACTTATAGGACAGGGAGGGAGGAAGGGAGGAAAGATTGATTTCAAAGTCCTTCCTACTTTTAAAACATTTTTCATCTTCATTTTGATATTAATATTCATGTCTCATTGATAGGAATGTGAGTTGGCAATACAGTGACATTTCCATCAATGTGAAAGGTAGAATGAACTGTACTACAGAATAATCTACCAAGTCTGTTGTTCTCTGGACATGCATGAATGTCAATTACAGTCACTTTAATTGCTCAAAAAAGGACAACAATTGATTATATACACCTGCTTCATTTCTTCTTCATCAGTAAATGTCTGGGTAAGCAGCCAACTTCCAACTACAGAAACATCAGTTACGTGGGCAGAAACATATACATATATGTGCTATTGTTTTGCCAGGTGATACTGGCAACAATAACAAATGAGTTCAATTAACTAAAGATCTCTTCAAAACATGCAGCTCAGGTTCACATCTGCAGACAGAGTTGACATACTTAATGAGCATCCTCTATGCAATAGCAGGTAGACAGAAGGGGGAGCAACCATCATGGAAGAAATTGGACCAATTTTAATAGGGAATTATTAAAGTTCAGGAGAACGCTCTTACAAAATATTGGTTTACATCAGCATATTATTAATCCAAGTTTAGTTTCATATCCAAGGACGAGCATCCTACTATTACCCTGTTGTTCCTCAAGCAGTTTGTGGTTAGGTGTCAGCACCCCAGACTCCCAGCACACCTTCAGACTTGGCTCCAGACACGTCTCTATGCACTCCCACCCTACCATGGACGATACACAGCCTCAGCCACCGTTGTCTGTCACTTCAGAAAAACACATTTAATTATTTCGTGACACCCTCTGTCATTGATACCTGTCCCTACATTGCTTCTCCCCACTTCTGGAGTCTTCCCAGCATTATAGGATCTTAGTGACAACTCCGGCACAATATATGGTGTCTAAAGCAAAGTCCTTGTTACAACAGCTGAACTCCATGGTAAAAAGTTCTTTTCTTCTTCAACCCAATCACTTTTCAGTTGAGGTCTATTACACGGCTAATCTTAAATTTGCATACAATTCTGGTTGACTTCTAAGAGACCTGGATGAACCCTGGATACACATCTTACACACAACTGATTATCCCTGAGGATGCACTTCTCTGCGTTCAATACTCAATGGTACCAAAGAAGGATTTATCCTGATGAATTTATGTCCACAGGAAGTTCTGATTAAACACTTTTGTGGATATTCTTTATGCTGTTCACTCACAGGCTGAAGGAGAAAGCTTATGCTCTATAGCAGCACATGGTTCATAGGTATATACTGTTCATGCCACTATGCAGCGTAAGGTGTGGAAAATTACGGGTAAAAAAAAAAATGACAGGGAAAAAACCAAAGTATGATTTTGCCTGCAATCAGCCTAAAGAAACATTTCCCAAGCTCTTGGATACGGAATGCTGTTCAGATTCATTATGAATTATGAGGCTGGTAAATCCTTAATACCTTTAGCAAAGTCAGAATTATATATATATAATTAAATCAAACATTAAAAGATCTGAAGAGCTCATATCTCATTCTCACAGGACCATCCCTATCCAATAACACCAGAATAAAAAAACCAAGAAAACATTCTGTACTCTGCAGAGGGAAACACAGGCAGAACACTTAATGGATATTTAACTGGTGCAATCATTGAGTAGATGTGAAACTATTCAGTTTTCTAATCAAGAATGCATACGTAGTTTAGCTCTTCCACCTTTATGCTGTTATTTCTTATTTCTTTCCCTAGTTTTCTTTGGGAATTATGTGCCAATTAATCAGGATTATGACCATCCAATCACATTCACGCTGCAGGAATATAAAATATGAAACACCGCCCTTTTTAGACGCAGATAAATGTGACAAATATTCAGAGCATCTGAACATAGCTTGACACAGAGGTAGTAGCACTTTTGATTTTCTTAAGATCCTGCTACAAATATTTTAATAAAGAGTCTCGAAAAGCCCTCAAAAGCCTGCTAGACTAACCCTTTGACAGAGGCTAAGAGTTAGCTAGCAAACAGTGGAAACCTAAATACTTCTTCCTCTTTCCCAGTGACACTGGGAAAGTGATACCAGTGATATTGGTAAATATACCAGTAAGCATAAACTTCTGCGAAGCTGTCCTGTACTAGTTTCCTAAAAAAAATATTTGTATGCATACAAGGGTTGTGAGTGAGGAAATGTTTAAACTGTCCTTTGGAGACTCAGGGTGATTAGAGACTAGCAGTGTTTCCCCAGAGAAATTTCTGCCATTGAGTGCAATGTTTCCCACTCCAACAGCTTGCGTTTTCCTCTTGAGATTTATTTTGGGGATCCCCAGGAAGGGTCCTGTCTCTAGAACCAATTTCTGAACTGCAGAGACACATCCAAGGATGATAAACCAGAGGCTCAGAAATTATCCCAACTTTCCTTTCTGTTTGGAGTAACCAAGAGATCCCTCCCCAGCAATCTTGTGTACGATTTTGTGCTTCCCAACATCTTTTTCTATTTTTTTTTCTCTGATGCCAGAATTACCGCCCTTGCCCTTGGTTTCCCACTCTCAGATAAACAGCCTATAAAATTGCTGCGAGAAGCCAAGTGCTGCTATTCACGCAGCCACAAGACAGACATCCTTTACTGAACATATTCTGCGTACAGCATCCGTGCCAGCCTCCAAAAGAGAGAGATGATAATGTAATCGCCGAAATGCTGAGAAGTTCCTCTGAGCATAGACTGAAAAGAGGGCAGGAGTGGGGAGGCTCTAAAATCAGAGAGTGCATCACATATTAAAAAGTAACTTTTCGGCAGCGCATTGCGAGGCTGAGCAGCAGGCAGAGAAGGGGAGCACGCAGCCACATGGTATATTCCTGCCTCTGCCTCTCTCCTCTCTCTTTTGGTCCTTCTCTCTGGCTTTCTCTCCCACCTCCTCTCCCCAGCACTGCCTTCCCCTCTCCCCCTGCCGCAGGCTGCAGAATGGGACACGCTTGTTCCCCAGCCAGCCGGCAGCTGTCACACAGCGGAGGCAGCCAGCAGCCGGTGCAAAGAGTGAGCCTACTCTGTCATTTAGGATGACTCACTGGAATCTGGCATTAATTTCTCTTTTTCTGGTAGTGGACGGAGAACAACCCAAAAGCTACACTGGACTAGACCAAGGTAAGAGATTTAAAAGTCTTTTTTCATGCTAAAGCCGCCTGGCGCTTTGAGGGTGCCAAGCTGTGTACAAAAGCTGGCACTGGAACTAATTCGGTGGGTGTCTGAACACCTGGCATTACATACCACCAGTGTGCCTTTCTGGTGTTAACCCTGTGCGTGCCACCCAGCTACGCCCAGGGGTATAGACGGCGGGTCAGAATACAGCCTAGGGACTGCATTTTCTTCCCTTAATGCAACTTTTACGGCAGCACTGGCACCTGCTCCTGTGAATACAGGAAGCTTCTCAATATCGCTAAATGATCAGGCATGCTTTTGTGTTCTGCCACTGGGAATACAGCGTATCAGGCGTCCGTCATGGACTCTGCGGGGATTCATTCCCACAGCAGTTGTTTCATCACTTTAATGAGTTGAAATTCCACAGTCCACAGAAACGCATCCCTGTCGTTTCCCCTCCCTCTGAGGGATTCTCGCAGGATCATATAGATGCAATCCATTCTCAGGCTTTTCAAAAGTAGTGCTCACTGAAACCGCCAGAACAAGTCTGCTGAAGCACAGGCAGCGCTGCACTACATATTCTGCTTGCATTCCTCTCTCTGGTTTTTCTGCTGTGAATCAAAAATTCAGTGTTGCAGGAGGGTTTTTGCAAGGACAGTACATGGCTCTGGCACAGCGATTTAAAGTAAAGAGAGAAGCTGCTTCTCCCAGTTCTGAAATCCTGGCAAAATTCCCTTCTTCCATTTTCTGAGGAGGTGCAGTATTTCAAGCAGAGTTATCTAAGCAGGTTTCTGCTGGGGCCGATTGACAGCTTTTAGTTGTGATTTTAATGATGAGATTTCACTGAATGTCTGCAGCTTCCTTTCTGTCAACCCAATGCTTTTTACCAAATGGCTTACTTCAGAAGGTGACACCTTTAAAATTAACCCACCATCATGCTTTTCTAAATCTATAAACAGAGTATCAGACTAGCTAGTGCACATTGCAGAATCACACAATCTTACTTTCAGACCTTTAATGGTCTAATTGCAGTGAAGACATTTGGTTTGGCTTACATGTTCTCTGTACAGTGGAAAGTGTTGCAATTTTAACTGGATATACCTATGTTTCTTACACATCATACAGTAGTTTTCTGCAATATCTTACACATTCTATTTGTTCTGATCTCCTGTGTACTGGCAATCAGTTTATTAAGAGGTGACTTTTAAACCCACAAAGACCTGTCCTGACATTATTGCTGTGAAAAGGAATCTCTACTCAAAGATGACGACAGGTCCCACATTGATCGTATCTACGGAGATGACCAAACAGGTATAAGCAGTTAACACTGGACACCATTCAGCTTCCAGGTAGTCACCGAGACCCACTTGGTGGGTCTGTTGACCAAGCATGAATATTTTTGGAATGAACTCAAATATGGCAGTAATAAACACTGCCCTTAGCTCCTGCCCATCCATGCAACCTTTTAGATGGATTAGGGGAAAAAAGATTCTTATTTCAGAGAACGTAAAGGACTTTGGTATGGATCTTCATGAAGAGGTAGGACAACAGCTTGATGTGTCAGCATGGATTCTACCTCATTTTCCATCAGAACATGGTACATTTTTCACTTGATAAAAGTGGAAAGCATTTACCAGCATTATGCTTTAAGATAATTTCTAATAATTTGGACAATTACAGAGACTTCAGTACATTATTTTTTTGTTTTCAAAAATTACCTTTTTTCTTGGCATTGAGATATGATACCTGACTGCAAGAGTATCAGATTATTTCCAGGGAAAGTAACTCTAAAGTGCAACTCAAACAACAGATCATTGTGATTCTGTCTTTAAGCACTTGACAATATTCATGCTATTTTTTTTTAATTAGTAGCTATTTATTGTATGCAAGCTCTTAGTCACTTGCTACTGTAGCACATGTCATAGTCTTTAGGGTCTGAACAGCTATTTTTGAGCCTATCTGGGTAATTTCCAGAATACAAAATTATCCTGTTCCCAAGTTGGGGTTTTCTGTTGTATTTTCCTGTCTGCAGAGATATCAGTATATTACATCTTACATCAGTACAGCTCATTTCAGGTGGAATCTTCATCCATTTAAATGCAGACGATCTACTGTGATAATGGTTTATTGTAACTTGGCAACAAGAGCTAAAAAAATCAAGTTACATCCATCACACATGCAAACCTTGTATTGTACTGCCCCATACTCAGCAAATTAAACCCTTGAGATAAATGACATTCTAGACTTGTGCACCAGTCAGTTTAATATCATTAGCTGGGCTCGACGGTTGTCCTAATTACAGAAGTCAAAGGAGGCAGGAAACAGCTGCAAAGTCAGCACATGTGTAAGGAGCAGTTTGTAAAGCAGAAACACAGGCTTTAATTTGAGGCTTCTTTGTTGCAACATGTATCACACTTAATATCACTGTCAAAAAAATGGTCTGGCTACGGTCCAGGTGATAGGACTTGTATGGGTTGTGTGGGATTATCGCTGGCCTTTCTGCAAAGCTTCATTTTTGGTGTAATACTTTTACCAAAATAAACAAATAAGTACTTTCAATGCTATTTACCCATGATCAGGTTCTTGGGTCTCATTTACTGGTGAGCAGGGCAATCTACCTACTGTCCTACCTACCTTACTCCAAAGAATCCACTGTCAATGTAACTACATGTTCAAGAGGCATATCTGCCTATTGTTCAAGACACATATCTGCTACACAGGAATCAGTAAGAAACATCCCTAAAACACAGGAATGCTCAACTCTGGAGCTCTGATTGAGCCTAAAAAGATCAAACCACTCACAAAACAGCTAAGTGGAGTCGGGCAGTTGCTTTGATGGGTGGCCGAGAATGTCCTCAGCTCTGAGTTTCACATCCCACTTCACAGTTCACCTCCACAATCTGAAGAGGAATAAGTTTTGCTGTGGTTAATTAAGTGGATTTAGTCTTATAACTGATTTCATTCAGAAAAGATGAAGGTTCAGCCAAGTTCTTCAGCTCAAAAAATCAACTTAAATAGAAGCTGCTTCACTTCAGTTCTCACTTATTTCTGTAGATTTCATTTGAAAGTAAAACCCTATCCAAAGATGAAGAGCTCTAAACAAATCAACAAGGTTTTACACATCAGGAACATACCAGCTCTTGATAACAACCTCTAGAAAGGTATCAAATTCATCTCAACTACTTGACAAACCATACTCTCCTGCACACAGACATGCAAAGACGGGTAAAACTTCATTCTCCATTGCAACAAGCCCACTTAGTTACTTTCACAGTTCACTATCAATGTCACTAAGTGAGGCAGCTGTAGCTCTATTCATTGCACACTGAACAAAGTCAAGATTACCTCCTCCTCATTGCACAGTGACTACAGGTAACATTTTGAACAGCTCTATTAACCATCAATAAAATGGTGTTTTAAGTTGAACTGTACACAGGCACTAGTTTTAGAACAGGGGACATTTTGCAAACTTGCTACACTGCTTTCCAGGAACTTCTTGTAATACAGTCTCACCAATTACAATCAAATCTAATCTTAGTCTATTGAGGATGTTCATAGGGATGAAAGTAAGGCATGTATGCTATGCAAATCAGGCATCCAACCCTTATGATTAGACATTATCTTTTGATGAAATAATTTTTCTTTCCTCAGAGTAAAGAAGTCTTGGTTTCAAACATCCTGTAAATTTGGTATGACCAAATCTGTTGGAGAGGTACTATTGCTTTCTTTGCCTTCAACTTTGGTAGTCCTTAACAAACTTGACCACGTTCTTGTAGCATTTTCGGTCCAATAGAACTTGAACTGTTGACCACCTACACCAGTGAAGAGTACAACTAACCAAACCATAAGGGACTATGTAAGAAATGCGTAGTGTATCTCAGGATACATGTGTGAATGTAGTGTCAGAACTTAATATAAATACAAGGTAATATAGCCATTTTAATCAAAACTGAGTCTTAATAGACTCTTCTTTAAACTAACGTCAGCAATTTTCAATTTCTATTTAATCATTTTGTTAGGATTAATTCCCTTTCCATTAAAATCTATATTATTTCTTTATTTATTCCAAACAGTGCTTTGCATTTTCTCCCAGATAAAACACAGATGGTGCCGTTTCCAAGGAACCATTTTAGTTCTTTCTTGCTCAAGCAAAATAAAAACAATATTGTGTTCACCACAAAGTAGCTTTTTCCATACTTTTAAGCTTTGTCATATAATTTGGACTTGTGAAAACCGATGTCTTTCAACAAATGAAACAAAAGAAAAATACTTTTCTTCTTCTCATTCATTTCATTAACATGTGAAAAGTCTTTTCACTTGGTATCAGCTTGCTTGCTTGTTTTTCTTTTATTGTAATTCAAATTTCCAAAATTATGAGGAAACTAAGTATGCTAGGCATGTTTTCTCTTTAGTTTTTGAGGCAATTTCATGATTGAGTTATTGGCTAGTTTAGGAATGCTGCGTTGAAGACAATTTGTGAGAATAAGCTAACAGTTCAAAGGGAAACCCTTCTGAGAGCAAAGAGTACATTCTCTAGAGCAGTTCCAGTGGATGATACATTTGAAACTGATCTTGGCCCAGTAGAACTCAACAAGTTCTATGAAGCTTTTCCTTCCTATTTCTCCCTTGTGTCTTTCCCGACCTTGTCATGTTAACGATGTGTGTTTAAGAAAAATGTTCTTATTCCTGAGGGCACCAGCAACGTTGGGTAACATTTAACAAAGCGTACATCATCCAAGTGATTTGTAGGTTACATAGAGTACAATACCATGATCCACATAGAGTACAATACCATAAAACAACCAGACTAAAAGCCATGCAGGAGTAGATTTTACTAACAAAGTTACTGAGATTGTTGATTTCTAAGGAATCTTGGAGACTGTAGACACACACTACTCAAAACCATATAGCAAAGGATGAATTTGCATGCTGCAGAGATACTGGAGTTTTATAGGACAAGACCATCAAGATGTACAAGGGCACAAACAAAGTGTGTGGTGGAAACAGCAGATGAGATACATAACTCTGTTACAGACTTCTTTCCATCTTTTACAATGAAAATACTCTGTTTTTTTTCTAGGTTCTAAACATTGTAAGTCCTGTCATGATATTAAAAAGATAAACCATTCAAAAACCAGATGAACCTGTGTGCTGTGTGTAGATACATGTGTATGTATACACACATGTGTATGACACCATAACAGTTCCAGATGCTAAAGAAGCAAAATACTACACCCAAAACATAAATACAGCTGCAGCTTCACAAATCACATCTGGTCATCTTTGAGGCAAGGTTGTAGGCAGAAATAATAAATTTAAATAGGCATCCTCACATAAATAGGAAAGAACATGGAAGCTTTGAGCAGACTAGCCTTTCTTCCGTTCCTAAAGCACCTACAAACTCTGCCTTGCTTACACCCACATCCTCACAACTTTACCATCACCGCTATATCATTTCTACTATACTGAATGCATAATAAGCTAGAAATTATCCCAGAAAAATCCAGGACACAGTTCAGGTCGTAAAACATAAGATCCCGCCATGCCAGGACGCAGGTCAGGCTTCCTTCTTGGGGACACCGCTACAATGGTGTGCAGCAGAGCAATGCCATGTCACATCAGGAGGTACCAAGAACCATGCATAACCCCATCTACTGCCCTTGGAGGCCAGGACAGAAGAGAATTGGGAACTGACAAAAATATTAGGCTAAAAAAAAACCAAACAACCTCTATGTTACCAGGAACTGCAGAAAGTATCTGCTACGCTATAGTTGTTAACTTCATTATAGCTGGTAACTGATTTGAAAGGAAAGGAAACGATACAGAAAGCCTTGCACTACTAAGAAAGACAAATAATTCTACAGCAAGTTTCTTCACCAGGGAAATGGAAGAAAGAGTTAATTAAAACTGTTATCTATGGTCTGAAATATTAACCTGACAGTTGTGTTTATCTTTTGTGAAACAGCTTTAATGATGCTATTTATGCCTTTACATTTTTCTCATTGTTTTCCTCACTGTCCTCTGTTGCCACTAGTATTATTACACTTTCAATATTAGTAATAAAACAATTACTGAGCCTTTCTGCTGTTTAATGGGTTTGAAACCTCAGGAGTTCAAAATAATTAAGTTGGATATTTGTGCTTGCAATGAAGTTTGATATTTGATGAAAAAAAGAAAAAAAAAAACCTAACAGAAAGATCCATAAATATTAAAGCCAAATGGGACCACTGAATAATTGAATCTTATTTCCAGCACACTACAGTAGACCTGTAATTTCATCCAATTTTACCTGTGTCAAGCCTAATGCCTCGTATCGATAAGTCCATTGTTATAAAAATAGTTTCAGATCTTGAAAATGATAATACAGGCTGCAAGTGCAGGACCTTACAACTGCCGATCACAACAGAATGGGATCACTTCCTTCTGTTCCCTGCACATAACCCAAACCAGCTAACCTAAAGCTTCCTACCCTGCAACACATTCTCCCTGTCTAAGCATTGCAATTTAATCTCAAAATCCAGTTGTCACAGAAAGGTAAAAGAAACTTAAAAAAGAAGGAAGAAGCGATTAGAGAACATGAGCTAGAATTCAACACAGATGACAGGCACTTCTACCGCTTGCTATTAAAAAGACCTATGTTATTAATAATTGGAGAAGTCTCAAGAGAATTGCAACAACATCACATTATTACTTTTTTTTCCCTGTCTGAATAATGTACTTTTCCTTCAGCGCATTGTTCCTAGATACCATAATGGGGAAAGAGGAAAAACTTCTAGGTTTAACAATAATCAGAAGTTTATCAGTGCTGTACCTCAAAAGGTAAATGTAAACGTTAACTCTTTGTGCACTGACTTGCAAAAGGAGTGTATAAAGATCTCTGGAGCCAAATGCATACATATCATAAAGGATTCAAGAAATGAAAGGATGGCTTTTATGCAGAGGAGAGAACAGGACCAGGAGAGACTAATATCCCTGTGCAGCATTATGGTAGAATTAACTGACAGAGAAAACTCCTCAGTCCCCTCCATTCTCTTTGCTCCCTACTGCCACCTGAAAAATCTGTTTGCAGCACTGCTTCTGCTAACGAATAAAATGAACACAGCTCAGGCAGACAGTGAGAGACAGAGCACACTGGAAAATCAAGGAAAGAAATGAGAGGGAAGGGGAAAAGAAAACGTATTTGCTCCCCTCCTTTACTCTCAAGATTTCTCACATTTATAGTGGATTTAGGGAAGAATTAGTAAAGAAATAAGGATTAAGATACAAATGAATATGAAAGAATACGAAAGAATATGAAAACAAATACAAATGGAATGAAATAAAGTGGATGTTACAGATATTATCTTCCCCAGCCCCAAGGCTGTCCTAAGGTCAATGCTGTGGGTGGGAACTAAAAGGTATGTTTTTAGATCCCAACCTTCTGACAAGGCATCTGCATCTTCAGCTCACAATCCTTGTGCAATGGAAGCAGGGATAATGCCTGCTGGGGCATGGGGTGGGCATGGAGACTGGTGGTGTTGGAGAACAGATACCATAGGAAAAGATGGTTTTCACTATGACATTAGCTTATAGTACATTACAAAATCAATTCAACATCTTGTCAATCATCATTCTGAAGTACTGCAGGACAAAGCAATTTTCTCTGTGGCAGTGGGAGAGGGAACATGAATTCTGATCCTTCTGTTGGACAGTTCAGTATCCAGAAATTGTCAAGACATCAGAATCCACACTGCCTTTTAATCTCCCACTGCCAGTACATAAGGACGGGCACCCAGTAGCAGGGTCTTGTAGATAGAGGTGGTACAGGGCAATGTTTTTTGTGATGCACAAAAGAAAGAAAAGACCTAGGAACAACCACTGAAATACAAAGACCATGGTGCAAACATCTCCTTAAAAATATTGAAATGATAGAGTAGTCTCTAGTCTGATGTAGATGTGTCATCTGCTGAGGAAAGAAACAATGAAGGGAAGAACTGTGGATGCCAGTATAACATTAGTATAAAAATTGAAAGTTTTAGAACTAAGTAGGGATTTGATTTTCACCTATTGTGACGCAGAGCCATGCTAAATCATGACAATCTTTTTTCACTGAATTTCTTGGATATGCCAGAGCCAAGCCTTCCACACCATTTAACCTGCTGGAGATGGGAAATTCTGTGATATTAACTGAGCATTTTACAGAAGGAAAATCAGAAGAAAAAACAAGAGAAAAACAATCTGATGTGTATTATTTAATCTATCATCAATCTACAGTTGCTAAATAACAGCTTTGTTTTTTATCCTCAGATCTGTAGTGTTAACTCACAGTAACTAATATCCCATACATATACTGCTTCTTGGTATGTTTTGACAGCCAGAAAAATGTTCCTCTGCCTCAATTTAGGAAACAATTTATTTTCTGAGGTGAAAATGTAAATACAACAAGAGAAATAGTCCAGTCCTCCTCTGGTAAATACGATAATTAGTGGTACATACATTCAGCCCCCATTCAGAAACTGACAATCACACACATTTCTGAGAGTACTAAGCTGCTAATATTACTAAACAAAGTTACCACTAACTGTTACGACAGCACATGTGGGACAGACACAAAAGAGTAGAATAAACCAAGTTTTTCAAATTGCAGATGGCATGAGAATTGTCCCAGGGAGGGGACAGAAGCGAGGAAATGTAGACCAATGCCCTGTAAGTGCTATCTCAGCCTTCTGCAGTCAGTCTTGTGTAATTATATTTCACGAAAATACAGTGCTTTCATCACCCACCCCATTACTTCTGATCATTGCTTAGGGTCTAACTCAAAACTGCCAGCTCCTACATAGGCCTCTGTGAATATATATAACCAAACGTCTCCAATAAGCCAGGCAGCAGCTGACTCCAGGGTTTTAAAGGTCAATAATTTCTTTTTAAAAAAATCAATATATTTGTAACTAGCTAGTAAAAGCTTCCAGCCTAAAAATGTGCTTAAATGGACAATCCAACAAGGCTTTTTTCCAAGTTGCATGAATTTTAACAAAGCTCACACTTGTCAGTTTTCAAATTGTCAGAAGGCCTTTTATAAGGGATGGGGAATTCTGAAGATTAATTCTGCTCCTTTCCAGGAAGCCACCACTTCATCATCCCCCTATTCACAGCTTATCACAGACAATGGATACTATTCAACAGTGACAGCTCAGGTACATTAAAACAGGAAAAGTGTGTAAGCAATAGCCGAACAATGGCATTTCAATGTGTCAAAGGGAAGCAGGCATAGTGTTGTGCTTAGCTTCCCTGAAAAGAGCACTTTCTTTCAGCTCTCTCTGTTTCCCAGCTGTTGCTGTAAGAATCATCACCTTTTTAAGAGAAGAAGGGATTGTCTGTGAGCCAAGAAAAAAGGTTGAAGATAAACACCCCCCCCTCCATTTGTATAAATGTTTGTGCAATAAATAAGGATGTGAGTGAATGAAATTACTTGCCTTCCCTAGAAACCATTTGTTCAGTTTGCTATGATATATTTAATTTATTATTTATAGGCCTAAACTTTCACATGATAACGGGAGATATTCAAGCAGGCTTGAATACTAGCATTCAAAATAAGCATGATTGGGAAATGTATTTGATTGAAAGAAATTCAAATAAATTTATTTCCCTTTGTTCTCCATCCCTTACTGTGACCACAAGCAGCAATAAATCACAATAATCGCTGACTAAATAAAATCTTAAAGGAAAGGTTACAGCAGGGTACATCTCATGCAAGCAAGAAGAGCCTACATGAAAATAGCTGTATGTGTTGCCTTTGGTTAAGGTTTTTAGACTCCAAGACAAACCTCAGATATTCCCTTGTAAGAGGGGCTCACAGAAAATAGGCTAGGGAGTAATAACAGGCCCCACAGGAACTTAGTTTCCTAAAATTAGGTCAGCTCTGGTATAAAATTAGATTCAATGTTCTGCTGACCGAACCAAAAAGAGGAGGAGTGATTTTTAATCAAGAATTCTTGAGTGTAATGATATATCTTGCGGGAAGTCACCAAGTATGGGCCACAAACTTTCACAGTGGTTAGCTCCTTCCTCTTGCCAACATCTGCTAACACTCATTTGAAGCCTGTGCGCAAATAAGAACTTAGAAATTAACTATGAGGGCCAAATTGTTTGAAGTCAAAACATGCAGCATGATTTAGACAAATGATTACACTCTATACTTAAAGGGCATTCAGTGTAAGACTTAGTTATCTACTTCTCAATTAACCAGGGGTGGGGTGGGGGAATAGGAAGAGAGAAAAAGGAAAAAAGAACAACACACAAAGCCAAAATCGGCTTCAATTCAAATCGCCCAAACATTCAAAATATGTTGGTGAAGTGGAGATTGCAATTATGAAAAAGTAAGATCTAGCAACCTTGGAACATAATAAACAATGATCTTGAACAATAATTTTCTAAAATCAATTCTAACGATCTACTGTCTTACAATGCAGTATCTCTGAGGCCTTGAAACTAAACTCTGGGGAGAAGGAACGGTTGCTTTCTAGTAATGAACAATCTGACCTTGACTAAGAATTATCTGAGCAAAAAGACTAGACTGGAACAATGAGAAAGGAGGCTTCACAAAAAAAAACAATGTTCATTACTACCTTCTCAGCATTGCAGGATATTTCAAATATTATAATAAAATATTGCAGAATATTTTATTATAAACTTGTTTGAACAACAGTAAATATAATTCTTAATTGCAGTAAACTATAAACCTCTATCCACACCACTCTTCAGTCTCACAGGGTCACATCCCCTGTGGACCCCCTCCATAGGGCTGGGTGTACAGACTAAGGGAGATCCTGCTGACCGCAGCCAGCACATGCAGCAATTCAGAAGAAGCATCTCCTGCACAAACAGTCCCGGAAAGCCGTTTTGGGGATTGCAGCAATGTGTAAGGATGTTGGTAACTGCCAAAAAGGTTATAAAAAAGATTTTGACAACTCTGGATCAGAACTTCCCTCTGTACTGGGGGGAGTAGGCCAATAAGTGCAACATTGGACTTCGTTGGTTTGCAGACATAGTTGCTCCAGAAGTTCAGCATGAAATAATCCTGCCCGAACATATCATAAGACCTGGACAAAAAATTTGTCCCCATTCCTTCAGCATCACAGTATGGCAACAGAAAGCTCTATGCAATATAAAAGTCTACAAACTATCTTCCCCAGGCTGTCTAACATTGATACAGGTTCATGGTGAATAAATGAGAGGTTAGGAAACAAGCTCCTGGGCTGCTGGCCTGGAGCAACCTGGGATGGAGAGTTTTAATACTATGGTGTGCAGACTGTTTACCTAGAGCTGAAAATTGCAAGGAGTACTACTCCCTCATTCTGTAGAGCCTGTACAGCACATCAGAAGAAGGTTTATGAACAGCAGTTTTGGAAGCACTAATGAGATACTTAACAACAGTGCTGTGAAGACGTCTGGCTTTTTGCAACTAGAGAAACTTATTTTCATATGATCACAGTCTAGGAACTTTGTTCCCAGCCAGGTCTCTTCTGGGATGCAGAGTTATGGAGGAACTCATCTAGCCCATCCTGCCATAGCATTTGAGGTTTTACCACAGAGCTTAAAATCCAAATGAAATATCACACTATTTTCCTTAGGGTTCTCCAGCGGCAGTACAATGGGCAATTGCCATGCTGATGCCTTTAAGCATCAGCTTAACTTCTAACACAGGCTTCTACCCTGATGCACTCCAAATAGCATCTGTGAAACCAGAAGCTATTTCTTACAGAGGGGACTCTATGTGACAACAGACACCATGGCCAATCCACACAATCAAGCAGAACTCCCAGGAATAGCATCATATGCCTGTGCATTTATTGCACATGTGGCAGCCTTAATGAGTAATGATTGCTAATATGCATACCGGTTTGTGACACACTGCTGTGAAGCACATTGTTCTCATATGTGCTGGGGATGTGAAGTGCCAGTTGTGCTTATTTTCTAAAACTTCTTGGATGGAGAGCTTGCCAATCTGCATGTGGTATTTTGTGGCTGATTAATTTTATAGATTGTTCTAGGTAAGAACTCTCTGACTTGCTGAATCCAATATCAAATTTAATCAAACTCAAGTTGCTTGCTAATTTTGAGACACAGGGTGCCACTTTATAGGTTTCTTAAGACTTCTTGCTCTCCTTACATATAAATAGTTCAGAGAAACCTTTTGACATACCTGTTTCTTTCCAGAAGAGTGGACCTACACAAGTTTTTACTTGAAAACCCCATGGTTTCATACAAGAATTACTTTAAGAACAGTGCAGCTAATTGATACATACTCATATTTTTGTAACTTTCTAACAACTGGAAAAACAAAGTTCAAATTGAAAATAACTTGTAAACTGAAACACAGTGCAAAATCCAAGCATGACAAAAATCAGAATATTACTTGTCACGTAGACTGCTGACCAGGTCCTGGAGAGTCACAAGTCACAAAGCTTTTCCACAAGCAGTCAGCAAATGTTGCAAAGGTGTGTGAATCTGTGCCTAATGCTACACGGAACTGTGGAACTGAATAAAGATTTGTAGGCAGTTCTGTTTCAGTATCATGCTCAACAAGCAATACTCTGGGGGTCCCTGGGTCTACTCCCTTTCTATAATCTCCAGTTTTCTGTAATCTCATTGTGTAAATCAACAAAAGCAGTTTCTAAGCCCCTGCTTGCAGTATGCTAACAGTAACTACATGAATCATATGAATCTCTGGAAGTCATTCTCCACAGGATAATTTCCTTTTCCCATCTGATGTGGCAACTCTGTGCCCAGACTCATTTGAAGGTGTCTCGCTTTCAAATCTTGCAATAACTGTAAGGGAAAAAGTTCTTTTAATTCTGTTTTTGGATTTGGAATTATTCTCCCTATATGGTCCGCACATGACAAGCCCATTGATTCTTTCAAATTTGGGGTTTTATCCTCTTGCATTTGCAATTTTGCGAAAAACTGACAAGAGCATTGGGGATTTTTTTGTTTGTGTTTTACTTTTTTCCTGGATGGATTCTTATATGTCAAAGACACACAGAGACAATTAGCTTCTCTGAGGGTCTTTGTTTGTTTGTTTCTGTTACTGTTTTTAAGTTAGGCTGCCCACTGAGGACACACAGATTCTGCAGCTCTTGAAGTAGAAAAAAGCAGTTTCAATACAGGACAATGAAGATTTTTGAAAACGTGGAGAATACACAACGCATAAATAAATGGCTTATTTGTACAGCTAAGGCAGGCTTCCCTTACAAGCTTAACTAAGCATCTGCATAAAATATTTGCCAGAATTACCTTCTGACAAATCACAGTGGGTGGAAGGTCCAGAAGGAGTACTGACAAGCACTGATAAGCTACAAAGTCAGTGCTGTTTCACAAACAGACGCTAAATGGCTTCATCTAGGATCTAGCGAACCATCTCTGCTATCTAGAAAACCATGAGAAAATGGACATAAGAAAAAAAAGGAAAATGAAAAAACACATTTTAACTACAGACAGTTTTAGTTATTTTTCTTAACACTAGATATTCAATAGCAGTCTTTCTATAAAACTGAAAAACTCAGAAAACCCAATCAACAGCAATGGACTTATTTTGTTGATAAGTTCTTTAAGAAAGGAACTGAGAAAAGTCCTTGTGCTCATTAAAACTGGCAGATATAGCTCATTAAGGAAGCTATACCACCTCCCACAAAACTAGAATTTCTCGAATTCCACGGCTTTCCTTAAACTACAGTATATGAATCATGAATATTTTACAGATCATGACAATGCTTTCGAAACAGTAGCTGATCATCCCTGACAACTCCCATGAGACACATGCCTCTGTGTTTGAATTTAGTTTAAAAAAAAAGAAAAGTCGAAGTGATTGAACATTAATTAGGCTATTTCATATATTGATATATGAACATATATTTCATATATATATATGAGCATTTAGTAAGGAAGGATGATGAATCAATGGTATATGCCAACACAGGTCTTGTTCTGTGTTCACATAGATGGGCCATCTACCAGCATCTCCTTCCCACCTTCACTCAGGCAGATAACAAAGAAGGTGTCTAGCACATACCAGCCTGAGGATCTGATAGCTCTTTTCTTGTTTTTGAGGCAACATTGTGGACCTACAGGAAGCTTCATGATAGCACTCTGGCCAATATGTTTTTTAATGGCAATAAAAAAAATAATACCAAAATCCCTTATATATAATGAATCATTTGGCTCTGCCAGTTGGTACAGCAGACTGGAACTTTAGGATGATTTAATTCTTGGTAAAGCTGCATTATGCCCTGGCCAAAACCACTTTCAGATCAGTCACACACTGTCCTTTGGATTTCTGAAGTCCTCTGACTCTCAGAGTCCTCACAGATGCTTAACTTCAGAACATCTTTTGAAATGGGAAATAACTGGATAAGAGCAAAACAAATCCTGTATTTTCAACCAGATATTTTTATTCCAACACATTGATCTAAATTTCCTGCTGAACTAGAGCAAGCTCACCCTATCGATTCCCCAGTCCAGACCTTGCTAGAAGCTGCTTTTCACCTGTCACTTCTTTAGCCAGCTCAGCAGTCCAGTTTTAACTTGTACGTGTGACAGTCAGAGGACTAGAGGAGTTGTACTTAAATGTTACATACACCAAGATCTTCAAATGGATGCTCTTTACGAAAACCCATAAGAGAGACATTTAGCTCAGAGGGATCTTTTGAGACGGCTCCTATGAAGTCACCTAGGATGATTTACCAGTGATGCAGCAGGCTAATGCCTATAGTAGGGACAGCACAGAGTTTCCCATGCAAACACACAGGTTGTGCCAGCCTGTAAGATCAACCATAGATGTTTTTTAGTAATTTGTACCAGGACTCCAGCAAAAGACTGCAGGTTCCAAGAGGCTTGAAAGCAGTGCTTTCAAATGGGGTTGTGCTGTCTTGCCTATATTTTTCTTTAAAAGCACAGCTACAAAATCAAGTCATCAAGCTAATGGTATTTGCTGGCTTTATCTAAGCACTTGTAACACATGCATTGGCTATGATAAGCCAATTAGACTCTTTTGAGACCTGATACCATCTGTCGAATAACTTGCTGGCAGTCCAGCAGGTAGCAGTCTCTCAGTTCCCCAGTGGGTTTCACATTTTACCACTTAGTACTCACAATTACCCTTCCCAGTGCCAGAATGGAAGAAAAAATGAGGAGAAAAGCTTTAGTCATTATTGTGAGAAGAGGCAGAAGAGATAAAGCATCCATTTGTGTATGTGTAAAGTCAGTTTTTGCATATCCACACTCACTGCACTTCTCATTTTACCTTGAAGAGATGTAGGTTTTCAGTTGTCATAGCAACCATATTAACAAATAGCAGCATAGATTTTACACAAATGATGTGATTGTCAGGAGTTGGGGATAGTCTAACAGGTTTTTATTAGCTTCTCCCCTGCACCCCTCAAATACACACCTACCAGCTAACAGAAATCCATCACTTTTGTTTTTCCTTATTGCACCCTTCTCATTTCATAACAGCAAAGTTTTTTGTTTAAGAGGATATACCTATACTACGAGCCTCTAAATTTGATATACTTTGTCTTTCATGTCTGAGAAAGGCACCACATGTTTGCAGAATTCTTTAAAAGGCATAAACTGATTTGCATTAATGCTTCTCTCAGTGAGCTAACTGGGGGAATATAAATACAGTTCCTGTCTTCAGGATTACTTAGCGGTTTTGCTCTGAAGGAAAAAGAAAAAGGCAAGGCAAAAGATAATCTTCCAAGACAGATGGAAAGGGGAAGAAAATGTTCTGTACATCATCCCAAAATTAATGATGAATCTGTTGGTTCCTTTATAATGTAAAGATTTATAAAGGCTAAATTACACAGACTTCAACACCTGAATGTTTCTATTGCAAGGTTTTTGCAGTTCATATGCATTTCTTGAATAAATTACTGATAGTCCACTGGATTAAATATTAACTTTGGCAGATTTTCTTTCTAGAGAGAGCAAAATTTAATTTTAGCTGAAGCATAATAGTAATAACAGTTTGCACTTCTCTAGTCCCTTCCATCTTCATACTTCCTTCAAAGCAATTCAAATACCAGTCAAAGCTATTAATTTGAAATATGGCCACATTTTAAGGATAAAGAAACTAAAAGCCATCTCAAAGGGACAGGAAGAGTCTGCGGCATGATCAACCATAGATCATGGTAAACATGAAGAGGTGATTAACTGTTCTCCACACCTAAATATTTGCTCAGCTTTCTATCAGCTGAATAAGACAGATGAAGTTTCCTAAACAATGTCATAGAATAAGCAGAGAATTTATAGATCTATTTAAATACAAACACAGTGTATGGGTACAGACACTTGCTTTAAAAAACCCAAAAAAAACAACATAGGTGGCTAAAGGATTATTTTGAACTCATATATCATCTTCTTAGCCAAAGGACCACTGCACATAGGTATTATATTAGCCCCAAAAATAGCTTTCTTCCAAACTCTTAACTAGCACCATGCCAAAGACTGTTCAACAGAAGTGCACTCATGACAGCCGATAGCCAACATTTTAGATCACTACAATTACTCATTTACACTCCACTCCATTTCTACCTGAGGAAGATGCTAGAGTCCCGAGATAAAATTGTACAGAAGATTCTTACACCAGATAAATTAAATTAAATTAAGTCCCGTTTTTCCTTATTTTGTATCAAACAAACGTGCATTCCATTAAGCTAAAACAGACTATTGTTATCTGGAAAGAGGCTAAGGCACTACTCTTTCTACCTACAATTTCTTTCTACCTGTGCAATAAATACTGTTTCCATTGTGCATCTTTCATCCATATCTGGTTGGTTTGATAAAGCTAACAAGCCATAGTGTCATGGTTTAGGCCGGATTGCCACTGACACACAACAGATGCTCTCCCCCACCTCTCACTCCAAGGAGAGGAAGGAGTGGGATAAAGCAATTTATGAGTTTAGAAGGAACTAAACTACTTTAATGAAATATTAATAATAAAATAAAAAGGAAATAATGAAATATATTCAATATATACAAAACTGTGTCAGGCTCCCAGGATAACATCACCAGCAGGCACTGGGGAAGTCCCAGACTGGACCCAGTGATGGATGGGAACAGATTCCTGAATCTAGACTCAGGAATGCACAGATCAGGATTAAAGGCAGATGAACAGACAGGGTCCTCCTCAGATGTTGGCCACTGAAGAAAGAGGGCTGACTGATCCCTCAGCTTTTATACTGAGCATGAGGCAGATGGGATGCAATGCCCTGTTGGTCAGTTTTGGGTCACCTGTCCTGTCTGCTCCTCCCTGCAGGTGGGACGCCTCTATGCTTTTCTGGTTCCAACCCTTCAGTGGCGCAAATAACAAAGTTAGCTGACCTTGGTTGTTATAGCAGTAAGTATAAGCAGGAGTCTCTCTGCATACCAATCCTTGGCATTTACTATAAACACAGGTCTTACCACTCTGAGAACAAACGGTTTTCTGCACAATATGCTGTTAATTTCAGAGAGTTAGGAGAGGCCTAGCGAGGAAGAAAATTATGGAACAGAAAGTTGGTTCTGTTCCACCTCAAACCAGGACACATATATAAACTTGCATTCAGCTATTTAAGCTCACTTTTCTCCTTTTTTTCCACAAATTCTGCAAAAGTGGGTTGAAACAGGTGCTGCTAGGAAGACTTATTTCTAGGTGTTTTCTCCTTCCCTCCCCTATTAGTTTCCCAAGTCTCTGTAAAGGGTTAGAAAGATTAGCTTTAACATTTTGACAATTTTAGCAGCAAATATTCATTGCCAGCAAACACATCAGCAGGGCAAATTTCCTTTCTTTCTTTCTTTGCAAGCCATATCACCTTAGTAGTATAAGCAGCTGCTTATTTCGCCTACCCTGAAAGCTGACTGAGCTCTTTATACCTTTTATATGTCTGTGGCAGGTAGCACCTTGGAAAGCCTGCACCGGCCAATCAGGCTCTGTGCTTATTTCCATAGGGAGTTCTCTCCCAATGTATGCTAATTATGCCTAAAACATTTATAGAACAGCTTCCATTTTAAAAATAGCTCACAAGCCTAATATACCATGGAGTGGATTCACTTCACCTACCCCAGGCAGACCGCATAGCAGTTTGACAGGTCTCAACACTACCACAGTCTACACGTTCAGGATTGCTGTGAAGGAAAAAATATGTCCACTTAACACTTCCAGGAGAATTTAGATAGATATATACTACGCTATAAATGCATAGTATGGGGTGATATTCAGACTCCAGGATTAAAAACAGCCAAGGGTATAAAAGCTACCAAATGGATCTTAAATATCTATCACCTTATGCAGTATTGATTTTATGTTTTATTAACATCAGTTTCACAGACTAGCATTCTTCACCAGTATTAGTATAATTTGTTTTTTCAGAAATGTTCTTTTTTTAAAAGAATCGTCAGTTTTCATAATATATTTAATTGGAAAATGTTGAGCTTTTTCCAGTCATGGTGATTTAAGACAGATCATGGTGATTTAAGACAGAAGAGGCTCCACAATATTTAGTAGTCCAGGGTACCACCTATGTGGGATAGACAAGTCCCTATTTCAAAACTCTAAGAACTACTTTTTGAAACCACATTTCCTCTTTTCAGGAAAGTTGTCTTTATAATACGACAAGCAAGAGGTGTTTATTGCCAATGCTTACCTGTTACATTGTTCAGGTTTAAGAGTGGTGTGCACTATATGCAATGCTTTCTCTGGGTTTCCTAGGACAACTTCTAGATGTTACACAGGCTGGTTTGGAGAAGGGCTGAGGTAATTTTAGGGTGCTATGACTGAAGGTTTTTCCCCCTCGGTTTACCTCAGACATATTGGAATTGTAAGGCAAATATCTGAAATAAAAGCTTTCAAGGGCAGGAAGACCAAACCCATTCAAAACATGCAAGAAAAAGAGCTTTCTGTAGCTGATCTTTCTTCCCTACTTGGCTGGTCACGTGAAGATCATCTGATGCTAGAGTTGCAAGCAAGACCTAAACATTCAGGTTTCCAAAGTTCAAGAAGGCCATCATACACTGACTAACTCGCAGAACATCAAACCAAGCCAAACCACAAGAGGACCAAGAGTCTGAGCTGACAAAAAGTTATTCTTTAGAGGTAGCGTGGTCTGTCTGTACCACATAATGTAATGTTATGTAGAGATACCCAAACTAGCCTAAGCTTGCCAGCCAGTAAAGTAACAGACCTGCCTTAATGTACTCCTCCGTCCAGGTTCATCAATCCTTTTGGGAAGCACTTTGCCAAAATGGCAAAGCAAATATAGACATCTCTGCATTACACTAAATTATGTTGCCAAGATTTAGAGCACTAGACGGCAGATATCAGGCAATAAAAAAAAAAAGCCCCTTTGACTTTTGTGACTAAATACTAACTGCCTGCCCACTATGTCAAATCACACTCTATATGAGAAGTCAGTTAAAATGATAATCTTTTTTTGTTTTCTTTCTAAATTGAGAAATACTGTTTTGGTGATTAAGTAAAAATGCACGTGTGGCATCTTCAAGGAATTTTTATTGTGCTTGAGAAAGATGCCAGACTAATACAGCCATGGAAATTGAACCACTCCATTAAAGTAGAGACAAGTACAGCATGGGTAGTAACAGTGCAAGCTGCCTCCACAGCCCTGACAGCCAAATTACATAAATCACGGCCACAAGGGGACAGATTTAAGCACAAGGGTAGCACTGCACATCTACACCCACTCAAAACTCGGCCTTACTGAATGATTGTCAGGGAGTGCCAGCTGCAGGGTGTGGACAGTTGCCCACAAGTCATCAGCCAGAACCATCACTTTATTGAACACAAAGAGCCAAACATCTGTCAGATAGTAACAATTTTTTGTCATAATAACCAGAGGAAAAAAGTATTCTTTATGCCATTACTAATCTTGTGAGCCACTCTTTTGTTTCATTATTTTAACAAACACCCCTAAGAGATATCCTGGCATCCAGTTTCATGGTTTCTTGATTTCAGATGTGATACACATATGGAAAGTGGCACTGTCTGAAGAGCTAGGTTCAATTCCCACCTGCGCAAACTTGGGGAAGACATTTCTGTGACGATTTCCCTCATTTTTGTGGAAACATACCAAAACATAAATGTCCTCGCTATCAG
>JAOXJM010000002.1:12525643-12558947 GCA_026413425.1 Tringa solitaria
AGAAAGGTGAGACAAATTCTTTTCTGTTAACCCCAAGTTAAGTTTCCTGTATTGCAGTGATGTTAGGGAAAAAAATAGAAGAAAATAATACAAAATGCAGATGGTAAGATGGGTAACAAGATTACCATCATGAATGTTGATATTATTAACAATTAGTATGCACATACATAAAGACTGACAGATTTCAAAGCTTGTCACAGCACATTACGCAAGCAGATACTCTGCTGTTGTGGTGCCCAAGACCCTTTCCTTCCAGTTTTCATTAGGCTAAAACTTAGCTACTGAAAATCAATCAACACAGTCTCGCAGGTTAAGTCTCAGCCCTAACTCAAAAGGGTATCAAGTACAATCTGTTTTCTTAAAACAACAAACCCCCTTAATGATCTGTAACATAATACAAATTAAAACCTTTAATGTTTCAAAGGTAACTCCACCAAGAAATCTAAAAGACCTATGGACTACTTTCTATCTTTAAAGACCTGAAAGGTAGTCTCATGGCGTTTATGCTTAAAATTATGATGTATTTAATCCTTGATTAGGGGCTTCATTAGATTCTTTACTTAGTTATATCATAGAAAGTTACAATACAAAAATAAGCGTTAACAAATACCTTTCAGGTATTAATTAAACTACTTTTCTTTAATGCCAGTCACTTGCCATTCCTAGTTTTGCTTTTGTGTGGATGTAGAAAGGACTCAAACAAACAAACAAACAATCTTTTTTTTAGTTTTGGTGTGGTGATTGGGTTTTTGGGTTTTTTTGAGGAATATATGCATTCTGCAAGAATTTGGTTTGCTATATAATATACAGAGAAAAATGGTTCACACGTTAAAAGCATGGGAGATCCACTCAAGAAGAGCTTGACTGAAAGTCCAGCGAAGTAAAAAGATGAATCCACAAAGGTATCATTTGCTTGGGATAGTACCTAGCTTCTCCCAGTTGACAAAAAAATGGGACCACATTTTCCCTGAGAGCAGTGTTCCGGCACTCTAGTTCATTGAACTATTTTAGCTTAACTTTTTCCATAAATATTTAATCACATCAATTTCAGAATCGCGAATCTTCTTTTAAATTCAGAAGCATTTGTTTAAAAATAATCACACTGCTGATTAGATGTGGGCAAAATTTGCAATCACTGACAAATTTGCCCATCTGATATTTACAACATTTTGCTTAAAAACCTAAAAAGTGGTTGGTTAGCTGAGAGAGCTAAATGCCTGCACAGTAGTCTCAGGTTATGTCTGCTTCCCATAGTCTCAAACTGTGAATTGGACATATGATGTACACTACAAGGTAGTAACTATCACTTGAGAATTTAGCAGCACAGAATCAGGTCAACACATTTTTGGGGAAAAAAAAAACTGCTTACAGTGCAGAGCGGTGAGTAGCCATGATGACTTGCCAGATGTGATCCTGCAAACTGTAACACATTCCCCACATCAGCACTTATTATTAATCAAATGTTATAAGAAGCTGCCTGCAACAGCACTCTGCAATTGTGATTAATTAGCTAGTAGGTTTTAAAGGGAACCAAGCCACTTTCTCAAAGCCTAGACTCTCTAGATTAAAAGAATAAAAGTACAAATGTAGGATTGCAGCATGTCAGCTGCTCAGCCAATTGTGTCTGTCTTGAATGGCAGAGGTACATGTCAGGAAAATTAAATTTTCTTCCACTTTACATCTAGAAGCACTGTAGAGAAGCAGAACTATATGGTGCTGAATTGTCTCTCAAGAGTCAACAAATAATAATGCTTGGTTTTCTGTAAAGCATAGGCTCTTTAGTGAGAGGATAGAGCCCAAACTTGGTAACAAGTGGCAAATATCTGTAATTTAAAACAAGTCCTTAACTAAATAGCTTATCAGAAAAAACACACCTAAACAAATCTTAGACTGACAGAAATGACAATTCTGCCTCACTAATTATATTATTCACTTTTATGCATAATTATAGTAAAAGCTAGCTATTTACGAAAATATACAGGAATGGTCAGATTCCTATTAAATGAATCAATTAGAATCTGGAATAAATTTTTAGTTAAAAAACATTATTGTAGTTGAAGTCTGAAAATATTCCATAAGTAATCAGAAAAAGGAAAATGTATGATCTTATGTTACCAATCATAAATATAAAATGAGCCACCAAAAGAGGCAAAAACATGGAAAGTTAAAATAAATGAGAAGTGCAAACAAGGAAACACAAGATGAAGAAAGAAAGGGATTCTAAGAGGAAGGGAAAGAGAAAAGTGCTTAAAATAGAACAAAAGTGTTGTCTTGGGAGGCTTTAATTTCTAGCTTGGCTAGATCTTCACAACTTAAGGCGGCAGGTGTCATCAATGCAGGAAGAGACACAACTCCTGAAGCTCCTTCATTTCAACATAGAACAGAAATATTAAGGGCATGTGACTTGTTCCTAAGGCAGGATTACCTTTGGCACCTTTAGCAGACACTGCCTAATCCCTGACATAGCATTATCACGTGTCCTTATATAGCATTTGACAAGCATAAGAGCCACACTCAAAACCATGGCTCATAAGCCACAGGTCCTTCCCAAATTAGGGCATCAAACACATCCAGGCCTGGTTAATGATCCATTATTATTGCTGTTAAAACAGATGATAGAACTGTGGGTACTGGACTACTAACTTTGGTACATAGGTGTAATTACTACCTCAGTCAAATACTCTCTGAGATAGGTCTCAGTTTCCCCTCTGCAAATAGTATGTAATACTACCTTTTCCCCTATCTTTTAATTCTTCTTATCCCATTCCATTCATCCGTATAAAACATCATCCCTTAAATATTTTAGTATGCATATATAAACATTTGGTCAACCACACTGATATAGAATGCAGTTAGGGTTTCCAGGACAAGTTTCTTAGGAATCAGTATGAGGTTCAACCCCAACACCCCAGACACAAAGAAAACAGGCAACAATACAGACAAACACGAAAGAGCTTATTCACTACATCATTTTGATAATGCACTAAATAAATACAGACATGAGTAGCCACAGGTGGCAAAAAGGAAAATTTGGTAACAGGAACATATGCATAAAATAATTTTAAATACCTTTTCTATCAAATGTGCAAGGAATGGAGTAGAAGATACAACTGCAGCAGCCCTTAGGAATGAATTATCTATTTTGAATGCTTGCATTCCTTTAACAAGCCCCTGAATTAATGACATGGCCCTGATTGTGCTGAAGGCAAACACTTAATGGTTTTGAACACATTTTTAAAAAAATTAGTAACTGAAGATTGCTTTGTAGCAAAAGTGCCAACCTACATATGTTAAGAGCTGTCAAAGAAAGATACCCAATAGGAAGTGCCATACAAACTCTGTGAGCACTATTTAAACCACCAATGATTGTGCCATAATCTTTGTACGTTCTTGATAAGAGCTGTTTCTAAACTGCCAGACATCAATTATAACTCAACACTGATGTTACGCAAAGTAATACACTTGCTATCGGTGATTACAACAACTTTATCTGCAAGCACTGAGCATATGGCATAAAATTCCTTTGTAAGACATGTAGCCATCTACATAGTTCCTATTTACCAGCATGGAAACAACCAACAGCAACCAGAAGAACATAAATCAATTAAAATTTTCCCTTATGTTTTCAAACTAAAATTTTCACTTATTACTAAAATGCGGACACGCAAGAACCAAATATATACCCCAAATAAAAATTAACAAAACCCCACAGAGTGGGGAAGAGTCATAAATGGAGATTGTAGTTTAAATACATGCTAACTCATGGTTGCATAAATCACAATTAGCATTGCTATGAACCCCTAAAACTAGAAACTTGAGTGGGAGAATGACTGCTGTGACGCAGGTAGGCAAGTACTGCTTGTAGAAGAGTTTGAGTGAAGCTGTCTTGCACACTGCAATCCACACTCTCAGACTCTCTTGCCCTACCAGCGCTGTGGAAAGTGTGCGAAGCAAAAAACCCTGCCAGGGTCAGGGCTTTATTCGATGACCTCAATGAGCTTGATGTTGGATCAATACATTTGGCAGCAAACAAACCTATTGGCAGAATCTCTGTATGTCAAAGAGGCATTGAGGTGTCAACATGCAACTGGCACTAAACCACAATCAGTGACACTGCTGCAAAGCGCTGGCTGTTGGTCAGGCAGCACATACACTGTCCCACCTACCTTACAGTGTCGACTGACAGAAAATGTGGTAGGTCACCATCTGCTGGATGCTGAATGAAGGCCTGGACTTTATATTCTATCTCACAGATATCCATCTAATCTTCATATCTCTTTCAGTACGAGCCCAGAGGATCCTTGGAGATCCGTCTCTGTAATTATCACATCGAATTTAGGACGCACTGAACTGTTCTGACACATTTTGGTGAGCTATCCTAATCACTGCTTTGTACCCCTAGGTCTTTTACTGACTAACATCCCATTTCTCAGATTTATGTGGACATATTTTTATACTTCTCAGAGTCCAAAAGTGTTTTCACAAATTAGAAGTACAAAAGAACATTTTGAGAGATAAGGAAAATGGCAAGAAAGATGCTTTTGCCTGCATCTAATAGCTGGCTTATTTCTCTAGGAGAAGGAGAAAAATCAACAGCAAATCCCCTTAATAATCTTATTCAGATTATTCATTTGTGCATGTAACAAAAACATTAATTTTGACAGCTGCCCTCTACTCCAGGAAATGGAATCACACTCAGTGCACAGCTGCAAGGTTAGTAGACTACCTACCCCTGGGCAACACAAAAGACCATAAGCAACCTTGCTGACCTTGCTGGCAGTTGGTATCACATTGATTGCTCAAGGCATTTGAAAAAATCAAACCTATTAAGATTTGGAGCCAATAAGAATGCCAAATTTCTTTTTTACATGGAAATTCTGTCAATTCAGAACTACTTTTTAGGTCAAATCACATAGTCAAAACCCACCTCCCCCCTGCTTTGTTTAAAAAAAAAAAAGTTTCAAAGATTATTGCACCTTGATGACATTGCACAGTAGCAGTGCATCATACGACATGTCAGAAAGGACATCAGTTACCATGATATGACACTGTAAACATTTCATCTTTCTTTCATTTTCTATAAAAATTAATGACAATGGCTATGTACAGATCATATTTTCATGATTCAAGTGTTTTATTTGGTACCTGCATGAAAGAATTAGGCATTGAAAAATTGAAACCTACACTGACAAAAATATTAGCACTAACTAGCCCCTGGTTAGAAAGCCAGTGTTATTATTATTTCATTTTCACAGGCAGGAAAGAAACAAAAATCCCATCCTAAGAGAAACACAGCATTTCGGAAACATTATTTTTTGTCTGTTCATTTTCAACAGGTGTGTGATGTTTTTATTCCCACTCCAGAGACTAGTCAGGTTTAGGTTACCACTAGTGTGTACTTGAGGGCAGCACAGGAGTGCTCGGGACAACCATAGAATCATAGAATGGTTTGGGTTGGAAGGGACATTAAAGATCATCTCGTTCCAACACAGCCCTGTTGAACACCTCTAAGGATGGGGCATCTACAACTTCTCTGGGCAACCTGTTCCAGTGCCTCACCATCTTCACAGTAAAGAATTTCTTCCTGATATCTAATCTAAACCTCCCCTCTTTCAGTCTAAAACTGTTACTCCTTGTCCTATTGCTACACTCCCTGATAAAGAGTCCTTCCCCAACTCTCTACAAATATAAGGAGTCTGAAAATGTACTTTGATGATATAGATCTCAAATATACATTTTAGTAAGTAAGGTGAAAATGGATTTGCATCTTGAAATAGGCCAAGCCAAATCAGTTCTTTATAGATCATGTTCTTTAGGCACAGGAAAGCAAAAGCCTGTGGGTTTAATCTGTGAAATTACGCACATTGAACATGCACCTCACATAGTAAAATAACTCTGCAGAGCAGCAATTTTGATTTGAAAACATTCATCCGCTTTTCTTAACGCTTTGCTGAAAAAGGGAGAGGGATGATACAGTTACCACCCCACGCAACAGTGACAAGCTGCAGTGGCAGAGCTGCTTGGGGAAGGGCTTTCATAGAGACCCCCTAGCATGGGCTCCAGCAGGTGTGCTGCTCTCCTGTCCAAGCAACAAAGGCAGTTAATATCGTTACTTATCAATAATAAAATCAGTGGCACGATAATACATGCGAACTAAATATTAATAAATCTGAACATAGTATTACCTATTCTGACACTGCCTGAAAAGAAAACCAAATCGATATACTTAAGGTCCACTTTCCATCCCATATCCCCCAGCTGGTTGCCAGGCAACCAAAAAAATATCATTGTGCATGTGAATTAGGGGGGAGTAAAGAAAACACCAACACACCAAAGAAATGTTTGCAAATATTGTAAACTGCCCTTCTCCCAAACGGTTCCTAGGACTTGCACGCCCTGAGCTAAGATTGCTGCCAGGTGGTTCCTGGGCAGGTGACAGGTCCTCTCATACTGGTGTGCAGCAGCCTATAGGGGTGAGTTCCTCCAAAGTTCTCCTGCAGATGTTTTAGAAGTAGCTAAAGTAAGCAGGCAGCCTCTTCCAGTGCTGAACCAGCCATCCAGGGAGGAAACACATCTCTCTGACAGAACCTTCCAGGAAGGGGACAGCACGCCCCCATGCTGGAGTTGAACCAGAGGTTTAAAGTTGAATGCCCTGGTGTCCTATTCCTTGTCTCCCTAGACATTGATGTTCCTTAATTTCATATAATACAGCGGGTGAATTAAAAAGGCTGGTTAAAAAAATTCTCTCACTTGACTATGACAATACTTCTAGAAACTGGCAGTATTTGTTATGATTGAGATATTAATAACATCACTGAAACTGGCTTCATTTCCAGTTGTACTGAATACGGTTTGACTGATTTTCATCTCTTCTTCACCTTTCCCAACAAATATAAGGACTCTGAAGATGAAGTTTGATGATATAGATCTCAAATATACATTTTAGTAAGTAAGGTGAAAATGGATTTGCATCTTGAAATAGGCCAAGCCAAATCAGTTCTTTATAGATCATGTTCTTTAGGCACAGGAAAGCAAAAGCCTGTGGGTTTAATCTGTGAAATTACGCACATTGAACATGCACCTCACATAGTAAAATAACTCTGCAGAGCAGCAATTTTGATTTGAAAACATTCATCCGCTTTTCTTAACGCTTTGCTGAAAAAGGGAGAGGGATGATACAGTTACTACTCCATGCAACAGTGCTTCAAGGAGAGCACTTTTTTACTCCTGAGCAAGACCGAAGCAGAAAAAAGAAATAAAGTACTATATAGAATTCTCTATATTGATCCTCAGTCACTTTCATTTTGTCTGTGTGTGACTGCATTCAGTGGGGTATCAGCACAGCATTTTCATGTATGCATTCCCTGAGAGGTACAGAATAATTACGGTTCCATTCTAAATCATCCATAAACAGCACAAGGAGATCACACAGTCTGTGAGGAATTATGTTCCTGTCGTTCAAACCCTAAACCTCTAGATATCTCCAATCAAAACTGAACTCTACAAAGATCTGACCAATCATCCATAATATACTCTCATCCATTATAAAAAAGAAAAAAGCTATTGCTATTTTTATTTATAATTGCAATATTTAGGCCTCCTATATATTAAACACATACAGATCACAGCCTATCTGTAGTGCATTTCGGTTTTTGTTTTTCCCCCTAAAGGAAACATGGCACTCTAGCAAAATAAATTGCAGTTTCTCAAGTGGCAAGAATCGTACCATGACTACAGAAGATTATGTGCAAAGATAATTAGATCCCACAGACAAAAACATTTGCATGAATTCTTTAAAACATTGTGTGGCAAGCACTTAACACCTATTAGATGCACATCAGTTCTACCAGAAAGCTAATCCCTACACAATTGCTTTGTTTAACCACTAATTAGCCTCACAAAAGATTCAGTTGCCCCCAGCTACTCTATATTCCGGTGATTTGTCATAGCACAAGTTGAAATCTAACATACACTTTACATATTAATGTCCACCTGACACCTACATCAACTAAGTGCAAGATGTCCTCTTTTCCCAGGGACACTAGGTTTCTTAACATCATTACTTGCTGATTCCTCTATTTTCATAGACTTTCCATTGGGACTATTAAAAATGCTTGGCATTACCACCAGCCCCAAATCCGTTTCAAGTGGATGGTTTAACAAGGGCTTTGACATCAACACCACGTTCATCCTCAGTCCAGTCTGAGCACGTTGCTACCTTGAAGCCCACCAGCCTTCGATCTAACTTCCAACACAGGCAACAGCTTGTGGTTCCAGACCTTAATAAATGATTGAAATAAGAGGGCCTGAGTGTTGTACGTACATGAGTTGTAAAGAATACTTGTTCCTTTCCTACTCATTTCCCAAATAATTTTCACTAAGAAACGCTTCCTCCCACAGTTACAACAACTTTCAGCACACACCACAAATAGCCAAGGCTGGCTTTTGAGCCCCCCCTCTGGAGAAAGCCTGCAGTCAGTTCTCACTCTCTTCAGCTACTGCTGAAACAAGAATCCCCTCCTCAACCCTGTTATCAGTCTATTCCACTGCCAACGCCACCTTTAGTGTTTTCAAGGTAATCTACACAAAAGAAAAGCAATTTCTCATGCACACTGACTGACATTTAGCTCTCACCTCACAGGCAAGAAAATCATCATGGCAAAAAAACGTGCTTGATGTAGAACAGATAAAATAAGGCACATCAGGTGAAGGATGAATTGTATGCCAATATGTTGAGAGAGACAGAGATGTTTTTTCTTCCTAAGACATTTGCAAAAGACATCTAGTATCAACTAAATTACAAACTTCCTAGGCTAGGATATAATAATAAAAAAAAAAAACATAAATAGCATAGTGCCTTCAATATACCAGTATTGGCTGTGTCCTGAACAAGCCTAGAAAAAGCCTTGTTGGCATTTTTTACTGCCACACAGGGCTAGAATTCTGAAAGGAATAATCAGAAGAGGCAGCTCTGCCCCAGAGACTGCTTTGTAGATTAATTTGCACTTAGTAGTTACCTAATAAATGAAGTGTGCCAGTTGGTAACATTGACCAAGGAAAGGGATTATGTATAAGAAATGACTTTCAGAATGGCATCGTGCATTTCAGGATTGTGTTGTTTGCTCTAACAGAAAAGACCTTCGCTCAGAATTATAGAGGCACGCTTCAGTACATCTTGACAATGCTTTTCTGTTCTTCCAGGAATGTGTTGCCAATTTGGAATTTAAAAGTTATTCTTTTACTTAGCAAGAAATAACTGTTTCCCCCCACATAATACAAGCGGTTCCGGAGTAATAGGACAAGAAGAGTACGTTCCTCCTTGAGGAGTGGCAAATCCATACCCAGTACTGACTGCGCAGTGTGGACAGGCTGTCAAATGTGTTTGGGTATTCACAAGAGCAGAGTCCCCCAATCGACAATGAATCATGTGAGAGCCAGTGAGATTAGGAGCAAGGTTGTCAGTGGGCAGTTCTCCTTGGCAAGCATAAACCAGCCCTTCTTTCAAACAGCAAGCAATGGGTGGGGAAATAGTTTATGAGTCCAAGAAAACCACTATGTGTTATAAATCCTCTTAAAAATGAAAGCAAATGTCTGCTTGAATAAGTCTACCTTGAAAGTAGTGAAGCAGAACTAACCTAAGAGTTTATAATGCCTTTTAAGACCTACAGAGCAATAACGTTTTAAATCCTACTAATCTGGTATTTATAGTATAAATAGCTACCACATCCCTGTTCACGCACAGGCATGATTCATTTTACTTCTTGCACTCCCCCTTCCTTTTTTCTCTCCCCACAGGCATCTATTTTATTTCTGAGTGTAACTGCAAAGGGGTGAGAAAAAAGCCTGGGAAACTTAAGAACTAAAATACTAGTTATGTAACAGAAAATTCAAACAAAAGGTGGAAGAATTCCAGGATAAGAATAAAACTGCAGGCTGTGACCTAGGTTACAATTCAATGCCGCAACAGCATTGCAAAGACCAGAGGACTACAAAACTGTAGTACAATATTTGCAGTATTGGTAAGAGCTGCTTCCAATATATATGACCTACTGAATTACTTAAAGCGTAGGTTCTGCAAAGCACTTAAGCACGTAATTAACATTAAGTGTGTGCTTAAGTCACACTGATTTTAAAGTAGTTTAGACACACATAAGTACTTGCAGAATTGGAAGCTCAGAGCCAGACCATCAGGCGGCCAGCACTGTTTCAAGTGAGCTACTACATACTTCAGATGAAGATCTGCATTTAACTCTTCAGTTTTGGTCCACTGCATCAAGGAAAGCTTCTATTAACCTTTTCCTGCACCAAAAGCAAGCCAGATCCTTAAAATGAAAAATCAAAGAATGTGATTTTGCGTGCAGTATGAGAAGGCCTAACTAGAGAGTTCAATGCTTTCTGCAGCAAAACAACTTGAAATTTTATCATTTGTAGTAGCACTTTTTTCCTGATTTATATTACACACAAAGTACTGCGTGCACCTTTAAACACCAGTATACAGCACTTCCTACTGGTCTCAGCTGATCAGTTATTTCTCTAGCTTAGCTGCTAAAAGTTAATGATGTTCAGCATTTTTAATTTTTCTGTCCTCCTGAGGGATGCAGAGCAAGAACAAGACACATGCAAAAACTAACCATGTACACACGGCTGATTCAATCCTTCTTACTGTAACATTCTATTAAAAAATAATGTAACAGTTAATAGAAAAAAAGTGAAGTGAAATAGTTTGTCAAAAATATAGCCTTTCTGACTGAAAAATGTTGAAAATCTTCAGTCATGTGATTCTAAAACCATATAGTATACCATGAAAAGATCTGAGACCATTTACAGAAAAGGTCGTATATTTTTCCCATTCTAGAGAAAGAAAAACATGGCAACTGCGCGACCTTTCCAAGGTCATGCTGCAGCACAAGTATTGTAGCAAGTGATGTCCTGAACAGCAGGAAAATCCTGAACCCCCCTTACATTACAACCCGTTCCAAACTAGACATAAACTGACATTTCCCTTTATCTCATATGTATGAAGTACACCCATTTTAGACTGGTATCATTCTTTTCTAAAATATACATTCCATCACACACAGTTAAAGCGTTATTCGTCATATTTTCAGCTACATCTTTTGAGCTGCTTGCTTTTGTAAGATTTGGTCAGTATATTGACTTCTTTTTCTGCAGATCTTAGCTGTAGCTTTTCCTACTTTTCAATAGATAAATAAGCTTTAAACATAAGTGATCAGCTGGATTACCCTTGTGAACAAACTGCTTGGCAAAGTGAGTGTTTCATCATACTCTGACAGAGTATATGAAATAAATTAAGACGTATATAAATATGTCTGTAATGTGTCATATCAATAAACTAAATGAAAACTGAATACACAAAATTTCCTTCATATGGTAGGATGGTCTTTTAAATGCTGTATGTAACTTATCTCAAAAAATATTTCAAAATTATATGATTTACCAGAAAGCTACAGGTCTGTTACTCAAAATGTAACATGATTCATTCCAGCTTCAATCTCATCAGATATTTCTTTGACTGAAACAGGACTTTGTATAAGACAGTAATTTTATTTACACTAAGATTTTTTAGACTTCAAAGCACTGTGAATCAAATGACAGAAAAGACTGTCAGCTATGTCACAGAGGAATACAACTGGTAAAAACATATATATACACATACATACAAATGCGTGTTGCAAAAACTGCATACAGCGTTATAAAGTAGAAATAACATAACTCAAAAATTTTATAAAACCCCCCTAAGACTACGTCTTTTGACCAGATAAATAACTACTTGTATTTTTACATACATTTACATAATTAATGTAAATGCCATAACATTAACAGAAATTAGACGTGCTTGGTTCAGGGCAAATGAGAAGACAATTCAACAAGTTTCTTAGGTGTTCCACTCCCTTAGGTCTCAAATTTTTCTATATGTCTCTCTGTGCTGAACACAAGGTGAAACTAGTGCAAAAATGCATTACATCAGCAGTGTGCCTGTGCAGGTACACACACCTTTTACAACTGCATTCATCACTTCTAACTTCAGATGCTATTTAAATCTAAATCTGGCTGTAGGCATAGGTCATTTCCCTTTAAAGCTAAACCTGACTTAGCTGTCCCTGTTCCTAAGACAGGTTGACTTAACAGATATTGTGACAAATTTTAAAACTCTTTAATATCTTCCTGTTTTAGCTAGTATGATTCCCAGTAAATTCATTTAAAGCCTAAAACAGCTTTTCATTGTTCAGGAGGCTTTATGTATAACACTCTGAATGCTTTTTGGTAATTAAATATTTGGTCTCATGCATTATTCACTCATCCCTCAACTGTGTAAATGCAGGAAAACATATGTCCAAGCATAATTAAGGTCTGAGCAACAGATTAAGAAACATAAATAACAAAACTTTATTCTAATAGGATGCAAATTACTAAAATTCCCAAAGGTCAAAAACTGAATTTCACCCTAATTTTATTTTGGGATTGGTAAAAAGTATTTATTGTTGTTTTTTAACATTTTTATATCCATATTACTGCTTTTTAGAACACCTTGGTACAGACCACATCTGTTGTACAGATAATATACACACTGCTGTTCCATAAAGAGAAATATAGCAAATTATAGACTTGAAAATGGAAATTACAGAGGTCAATATGCATTTTTCCCCATAAGTAGCTAATATAAATTTATATAATGTAAATGTATTGCATTTGCATATATATAATATAGGCATATAAAATTAACTGGCTTTCTACTAGTCTTACAGCTGAAGAGAGCTATTACAGGAGATACAGAATAAGGACCAAAGAATACCTTTGCAAATTTGGTAAGGAAATCACTCCATGCACAGAACTGAGAGAAAGGATGAGAAAGAACCAGAATATACTGGGAGCAGATTTTTCAAGTCTCTTACAGCAAGACAAACTGTACCTGAAATAAACCTCGAAAAGCTGACAATCTAGCCAAATGCTTGTTCCTAGGCATCCCATTAACTTGCAAGACATGCCGTTAGTACAATTGCTGCAAAGCACTATCAGTGAAAGTTTCAATACCAAGCTAAGGTTCTGGGTTAAGTGGCTGTCAAAGGGAAGTTATTAATAGAGCATTCATTTTGTATACTATTGCTGCCATACCAATTACATCACTTGAATGTCACAGAAAGCAGGGCAAGTCAAGACATCCTACCCTGAACCAAGTCCAGATTCTCTGCCCTTACTTTTATTGCTTCAGGGAGATAATGGTGAATACTGAGCTCCCCCAGCTGTGCCATACATTTGAAACATCTTTGCAGAGAGGACCAATTTACATTCAAAAAGCAAAAAAATGCGCTGCCTTTAATACTTGGTTTCCCACATGGCATGACTGTTGTCAGCACCACTGCAGCATCAAAACCAGGGAAAGGCTTCCTTACTCCTGAAGAACCACTGCATAGTTAATCCGTGAAGCAGCCATGGGAATTGCTCTGGACTAGAAGTGCTTGAAGGACAAGGACAATCTCCCCTTGTGAGCCCCAGGAAGGGAAGGAGATGTAGCAGGGAGGTGCTGGGAGAATTTGGACAGCTTCAGTTTAAGGCAGTCAGGAGAGATGGCGATTTTCCAACAGAGGCCGCTGCAGCCTGCGGTACAGCCCGGAAAAGTGGAGGTGGACAGGCAAAAAATGGGGATGTCCACTTGGTACTCCCCATAGCGTGTTCCTGGGGGTATTCAACCTGGTTTTCCGAAGCAACACCACCTCACTAGTGAGGTACTCCAAGATGAAATTAAGGGTTTAGTAGGGTCTGCAGAAGGCTGCCTCAATGCAGCTATCCTCCGCATAACAACCTTTCTTTGTCCTCTGCCATCTCCATATGGCAATATTGCACAAACATACCCTGTGTGCTACATTTACCCTTTTTTCTTTTAGATATATTTACTCCATAACTTCCCAGGCAATATGGATTTTTACTGATGTGTGAAATTTTTAATATTTTAATTACCAGCCAGAAAGGTCATTTGAAATCCTAGTGTATTAGTAGTCATTCCCAGGTGTGTAATACTGATTAAATGCGAACACTCAGAAACATTTTTGATGACTGCTACAAAAAGGAAATCCAGCACAAATGCAGCTAATATGTTGACAGTATTATGCACAGCACTAATACAAAAAGAAACAATTTTGTAAAATGCAAATGAATGAAGAGTACATCCACATATATTCACTCTCTTCAGTCACATTCAAACTCATTTTGTCACAAAGTGGCACAACATCCTCATTTGGTCATAGCTATCACTGTATGTTCTGATGCAATGCTTGTGGAGAGCAGAGTTCTGCTCTTTTCAGCATAACAGAAACAGATCCTAGGCTGATACTGACTTAAATGAGGTGATTCCCAATGGAAACACAATAAAACTAGATTTTAACCGAAAGTGCAGGAAAGGACTTCTAATCAAGAGCCTTCATAATCAGTGAAGACATTCCCTAAGTACAATGGGTGGAAATCCTTGCTTCCCTTTCTCCCCAGTATCTGGGTACAGATGTGGTTGCTCCAGAGAGCAACCACAACCAAGACAGCATTTCCTCCCCCACATGTTCCTTCCTCCAAATGACAATGACGAGCATATCAGCAAGCCAGATTATATTGGCAGAGTACACAGAAAACTCAATCGCTGCAGCAGAGGTGGAAAACATATCACAATCTGGTACTGTACTGCTGCTGCGGTAAAAAGCCTCCGCTCAGCCGCAGCCAAACTTCGAGAGAGGTTTTCTTGGTATGCTCTGGTGCTATCACAGGTGCTCTGAGAAAAACAACTCTGCGGATGCCTCTTTACATATTTTACAGCAAACACCATTGAATCGGGGGAATGCTAGTATGGATGTGTTCTTTTCTAGGTTTCTCTCCTACCGTTTCTACCATGCAAAGGAATTATTTTGGAGCAGAATATTGCAGGTTATCTTACAGCATTGTTTTGGGGCTTTTGACAGGGCGGATGTCTTTTAATGAATATGAAGCATTTCATCAAACACTCTCATCTTCAAGCAACACACTAAATGAGATTAAGTGCATTCCACAGAGAAATTTTCCATGAGCTTTCTTCAAGTTGAGTGAGACTCAAGTGAATCAAAAACGACACACTCACCTTACATGCTCTTACATAAAATTTCAACATCTAGTCCAAGTGTATTAAAACATTGTTAAATCTGAACCATCATTGAATAAATTAATACCACTTGGTTAATGAGACATAAACACTATATTTTGAATCCTATTTATCTGTCAGCACTAGTAAACTCTACGATGTAACTCTGGAATCAATCAGTGATGATTGATCATTTATCATTAACCTGATTATATAGAATTCATAGCAGGAAACATCCATAACTTTGAGACTCCCACTCTTGCTTGTAGGACAAACTTAGAAATGAAATCAGAGAAAACAGTGGAATAACTAGGAAATAAGCACTCCAGTTTGTTAAGTCTTTGACCCATGTGCAGAACAGGCAATATAAATACTTTTACATATGTCTGTTTCATGAAAGCATGCAAATTAAGATTTCTTTTTAAATTACACATTAACAGTTCATTAATAGTTTGACTAATGGACAGCCAAATCATTCCGAGGAGGTTTTCACTTACTTACCTATTAGTGGCTTTTTTTTTACCTAATCACAAGTAAATATATGATACCTGGGCTTGCAATCTCATAAGACTGGGGCTGGTCTACATCAACTGTTTCAACTAAAAATTATAACCATTTTAGAGGAGTTGTTTGGAGTTGTATTGGGTAGCAATTCCTAATACAGATGATGGGGCAAAATGTGAAGGATAGCATAGAGAGGCAAAGACCTGAAGCAGCATGTCTGAAGGCAGGCCAACTACCCTCTAGCTTTTGTTATTCTAATTATTGAAGACAAATACTGGAAGTCTAAATGAGATAGGCCTTATACTTTAAACAATTTATCAATACATTTTGAAAGCTACAGAGATTGTACTATTATCTGGGTCATTTAGGTAGAAAAATTTGCAAACACCCACCTATAATTCTTTTTTCATATTAAGATTAAAAAGGCAAGGTCTTCAGGAAATGAAGTTATCACAATAACTCTGTCAATGTTTCCAAGGGGTTAAGTTTGAAAATGAGTGAAAGTAAATGTATGCCTGCACATGAAAACATTAATTATGATTTCTCAAATGAGTACAGAAAAAGCCACGCATCTTTTAAAGAACCATATGTTTCTGCTTTTAAAATGAAAACAAATTAAAATATCCACAGGAGCTTTTATAGTGATTAAAAACTGCCAACCAACTGAGCTAAGTAAGTTAATTAGCACCAAAGAAGCCTCAAGTGATCTGCAGTTTTAGGCACTATTCCTTTGTCTTAAATTTAGATGACTAAGGTTACCTTATGTACAGAAAAGATTTATGTAGCACGGAACAAAAGACAAAGAGCAATGTTGGAATGATTTTCACCTAATTTCTTTCCTACCATATTTCCTATGCCTGCTTAGTTACAGCACAAAGCTCACATCAGATAATAGCAGCCATTTTATAATCATCACTTTACCAAATGCAAATACCCATGAAGAGCAAGCTTACTTTTTATAAGTTCAAAGAACACAATTCACAGTATTACAGCTTTTACTCAAAAACTAGCAAGCTGTACTGAAAATAAACCCGATGTGCTAGTTGCACTCTAACAGTGACCAAAAACATACACATAACATACATTGCACCCAGTTATAATACCATGAACAAGGAAAAGAATTTTTATTTTACTACTGCAAAAAGGTTTGCGATAATACTGAAACAATTTTATATGAATACTAGTTGAAATTTTAATCTGCCATTAATCTGCCATTGTACGTATGAGCATCTGTGTTTATTTTCCCTGAATAGTCTATTTACTGGCAGCATTACTAAATGAATAAAGTTACTGGCAGCACAACTCACGTAAACAGGATTCACTTCTTGCAAACATTCACACCAAATCCGATTCAGCAAGGAGCTCTTCCAGTGAAATAACAAAAATAATAAATGCAAAGGAATGAAATGTGATGGAAGTTAATATAACACCTCCTGTGACAGCATAGGGTTTAGGACCATGCAGCTGGGACAGAACATTCAGCCAGTTTTCCTATAACCAATATTCACAATTGCTTGTTAATGAGCTGATGAAATTATTTGATAAATTCTCTGTGAAATACATTTGGGAAAAATGTCATCCATCAGTGACAGTTCGTAGACATGAAAAAAGAAGAAATTAGTCAAATAATTAGTACCAAATTATGAATAAAGAATTAATTTAGACAAGCACTTCAAATGACCAGCGTGCACAAATGAAGATCATTATTAACAATTGCAGAAATGCAGTCTCTGTGCATCGTGCAGGTGCACTGAACCAAATGGTTTCATTACACAGATCTTTTATACTTTCTCATTGTTCTTTAGAAAAATATGTTTGCAACTACACCTTTCACCTGCAAAAGAAAAATGGGTGCAAATGCCACTGTGGCCCAAGGCCCTTAAAGAGTTCTTTGCAAACTGAAGTAGGCTACAATGCAAGCATCTTCCCAAGGGTGCTCAAAATTGCTTTAGTTAATGGCCACCATGCACCCCAGCCTGATGCTCTCAATACGTAAAATAATTTCAAATCCTTTGGCCAACTGCTATATAACATTTCAACTTTTTTTTCATTTTTTCCCACTTCTAAAATTTCTCGACAAGCTACTTCAAAGCCCTGACACAAACCCTTTTCTGCTTAACAAAATAGTACTATGCCATCATACCCCAATCAATGAAATAAGCTGTGCTTTTATACTCCCATTACCATAACACCACAAGGGAAGATAATATTTCTAATTTTACCAGTGTCATTGAAGTCCTTTTGCAGGGTGCTCTTTTGGATTTATAGAAGATCACCTTCTACTTTATTGTAAGTCAAGTGGTATCTCAACAGTGTAGCAGCTGTTCAGATGCCTAGTATTTTATGGATTTTTATTATTTTTGAAGTCCATGAATGGCAGAGTCATGTTTAAAGACCAAAGATAACAGCAACATTCATTATTATGGAAACCTAATTAGAATAACGGTAGTCTCACAATTATGGCACTAAATCTGTGTGGAAAAGTGACAAAACTAATAGTTGGCTGACTCCTACATACTTCTGACTGTACGTTTGTTTTCAGCAAGAGAGCTTCAACAGCACTTTGTGATCTTCATTGACTATCTAAAGGAATGATCTCACGGACACAATCATAATATTTACTATAATTAGAAAACGGGTGAGTCTTGCATTCCTCATGTGGTACTGTGAATATTAATCTTTGGAAAAAACTTACAGACATAGTTATGGAAGCACAGAGCATGGAAGAAAGAGTATAGAAAATGCGGAGTGTTCTTTTCCCAAGCCTAGCCTGAGATGTTGGCTCAGAGAGAGAGGCCTCCCTATGAGAATGTGCCAAGTCCTCTGACCCCTGAGAATTAGTGATTTCAGTGTGGTTATCCACGAAAGGAAATGATTATGCATTTGAAAAACCTGTCTGTAATGGGAATTTCCTTCATCTCAGTGAGATTAAAGTAAACAGTCTGCTACTGTATTTTTACCAGCATATAATTTGTGCAAAAATTATTTATTTTAAATTAGACCAAGTGATATTGCTGGGAAAACCAGACAAGTTTTGCCTCCACAAGATCTCCCTCAGTCTGAAAGTGAAGCAGTCACTTTAAGTACCAGCTGCAATCAATTATACTTTTAGTTTGACTTGATTATACTAGACAACCAATCTGACAGAAGGTAGATAGTAGCACAAGGAAATAATAGCAAAACCATTTTTAACCTATTACATTTGATGTTTTCTTGAATCACTGTGCAGCAGTGCAGACCAAAACCTTTACCAAGCACAGCAACACAGCAAAAACTTCAAGGACTAAAATTCTAGCATAGTTTGTGCATTCTTAGCGAATTTGAAAAAAATTTTCATAGGGATTAATATGCATTACCATTCTAGAAAATATCGCTGTACTTTCAGATCTTAAAATAACCCTTTACAATCACCTCTGAACGATATACATCTAAAACATTTTCCCACAGCCCTGTTGATTTTAGTTTTAAAGGCACCACCAATGCACCTTCTCTAACATTTGACTGTCATGCATCGGACGTTAAATCAGTATCAGTGCTGCGTTAGCTTCAGCCATCAATATGAGCTAACTAGCATGACATTTCTATGAGATTCCAAATTAACAGGCATTTATAGGATTTTTCTGCTATCAACTGAGGCTTTTTCTGACATTTATAGAATCACAGAATCGTACAGGTTGGAAGGGACCTTCAGAGATCATCTAGTCCAACCCCCCCCGCCACAGCAGGTTCATCTAGAGCAGGCTGGACACTTGACATAATAGATAAAACAAAGGGGTCCCAATACCTTCTCTCCCATAATGTGTTATTGTTAGCTTTTTTTTTTTAAAATTTTCCTTTATAAACATACATCACTTTTTTACTTCAGTAAAAGCCCCCTCCTTTGCTCTGCAATAGGACTGTGCTGCAAAGGTTTAAATCTTAAGCAAATCCAATCCTCTGCACCAAACTCTAAATTTGATAGAAAATATAAAACAAATTGTGTATTTATTTAGTTAACAACTGCAGTAAAGTCCACCTGCAAGAGTATGTATTAATGACAGGACAGAAAATTGGGGTTGCTGTCAAGAGGGTAACATCATAAAAAACTTCCAGTAATAACTTATTTTTTCTGAGTTGTTCCTGTAAATTATCATAAACCAACTGTTGTCTACAAGCTTCCAGAAGCAGACGCCGTAAACTTCCACTACTTTATTTTCAAACGTCAAAGTAACATATTTCTACATTTCTTTCCTCTGTCCTGGTTTCAATTCAAGAACTGACACCAAATTCAACCCTAAAACAACAAAGACAAAATGCTTTCTGAGGAAGGTGAAGATGATGTACAGATTCCATTCTCTAGGATAAGAAAGACATTCATTAATTCTGACACAAAATAATTCTCCTTCAAATCTGTAAAGCATAGCCATGCTTTTGGAACTGAAATGTGCACTTGTACTTTGAGCTAAAAGATTACATGATTTAATCTTTGTAACAATCTGTAATATTATTATAATCTACCTGCAGTGTAATGCCATCTTTTTCTCCCCTCAGTCTTACTAGCCTTAACAGTTGTTCCTTCCCTGTAGGACTCAACAAACTAAAGATCTCCTTTACTCAGGCTATCTAGGTATCAGAGAAAAGAGTTGACATTATTTAAATGGAGAGATTACTGAGATATGGGAGATGTGAGAAAAAGTGAAGGGCATACTAGCATACAGTGAAAGTTGGAAGCTTTGCAAGGAACTACATACATTAAGGGAAATATAAACAGTTCAGAAGAGTACAAGAGCTATATGATGACATTTTCTGCTATACTTTAGTTGTCAAACAATAAAACCAAATGGTTTGTCTCAGACTAGCAATCCAAACTGCAATGTCAGGTAGCTTCATTTGGACATATGGAAGAGAACCATTCTTATCAGAATAAATAACACAGTGAATTTCTTCTAAAGATCATGGAAATGTAGCAACACACAGACAGAAGGGAAAGGTGAAGAGATGATCTAAGCTAACCATTGCTTTGAATTAGTATCCTTGCAGATATCCATCTAATCCATTTTTAAATGCTTCCAAGACAAGCTATTTTGCAGTTTCCTTAAGGAGACAGGTCTACAGTTTATTTCTTATCTACAAAACTTTTATCCTTAATTCATTACCTAAATCTCCTTTACTGCAATTAAGCAACTTAGCAATTTTCCTGCCCTTGGTGAGAGTGCTCTTCTCCTTACGACAGTATTTTTCAGATGTTTGAAACTCTGCTTTTGTCCCTAAACTCAGCCAAACAGTTCCTCAAACCCTTCCTCACAAATCACATTTTCTAAAGCTGTCATTTTTTTGCAGTTCCTTGGACTCTTTCCTCTCACTCTGCATTTCCCTTATATGCAGTGCCCATAATGGGGCCAGCCTCACCACCTGCAGACCCTGGCAGGGACTAGAGAGAGATGATTGCTTCCCATGGTTTACACACACTGCCGTTTCTACTTCCACCCAGAACAGGCTCTGCCATTTTTCCATACCAACACACCACTGGCTCACATTTAGTTTGTTGTGCTCTATAAACGTCCATACTCTTCTCTGCTGTATTGCTCTCCAAACTGCCAGTTCCCCTCCCTCACCTTGGGTCACCTGCAGGGTTTACCTAATCCCAGTTACATTACCTAAAATGCTGAGGAGTACAAATAGGCCTGGAAACATATTAAACCCTTCTGGGAAATCAGAAAAAATGAACTCCTCTTTGATGAATTTTAGTGATAACTATTTTAAAGTGGTTTACAGCCATTTGTTAACTCACTTCATGGCAAGGTTGCCGATACCACTGCTCTTCAAACTGCAGATCACTATCCTGAACAGTATTATAAACCATTATCTGCCCGGTCACTAGTAATGCCATTTATCTGTTTTGAGTACATATATAAGGTGGAGCCCATGAGGTAATTCTCGTTTTCAGAGGAGCTGAGATGTGTGCATGAGCTGCCGGTCGGAGGCCATTTCCCCAGCAGTGACAGCGTTGTGTGGAACAGGCAGAAACCCGACCATCTCTTTCTCCCTCACCAGGCCAGCCGTCCTCTCAGTGAAGGAAAATTAGACAATCCTGACTTTATTTGCTCTTGACAAGCCCAGAGCATCTATGATTTACTGTTGGATTAATCTCCAGCCACTTACTTGCAGGGGTGCACTGTGATGGTTGGGGGTCCCCATGGTTCGGCAGGGCCAGTGAGTGTCTCCAGGGCCCTGCCATTACCAACTGATTGCTGGAACGTTTGATCTCACAGGTTTTGTTTGTTGGTTTTTTTCGAGCATCACAGTTATAACTCATACAACAGACTAGCAGACTTATTCATATAATTTCCTCCTGTTCAAATGTCTGAGTACTGTGTTTGCACTCTGGTTGGATGGGATCTCACCTCCTCTCCATCACAAAAATGGTCACTAACATTTCAGTAATACTCTTGAAGTTAGTTCTTTGCGTAATCCGGAATTAACTAACTCGAGCCCCTTGTATTTCATAACACTGGTGATTATTTTATTTATTGCTATTTTTAATGAGTCGGTCTTTCACAAAGGCGGACCTGAACCAAGGATTCATAAGAGTTTTAACAACTTTTCAGACTCAGACCTTGTTTACATATTAGCCTTTAACCCTCTGAACCAACATTATAATCTCAAAGTCAAATTTAAAAGCAAGTTTTATCCTATTATTTTAAGCTATCTTTTGTCCTTAAAATATGTAATCCCAAAGATCCATTATTATAGTAGCCTACATTTTTTTTCCCCCAAAGGTTCAGTTCTATTTTACAGTGTTATAACATCCTTTCACAAATCAAGGTTTTGAAAATTTCATAGTAGTACAATATTGATCTATTTTTGCAGAGTTGTGTCATTAGCAGAGGTGGCAGGGTTATTTCCTGCAAACAACCTAGCAAATATTGATGTATTTCCTTGTCTGCTCTTCAGTCACACTGAAGATCTAGTTACATGATAATGGAAGCAGAAGAAGAGCCTTATCTACATGGCAGTGAGATTTTGAGCTGCTATATCTCCAGCAGTCTAAATCTTTCCTAAGCAAGAATTAATGCAAAAAAAAATATTAAAACATATACAAAACAGTAACTCTAATATTTAGCTATAAACCTTGGAATCCGAATTAAGGTTCAAGCACCACCATTTTCATAAATCCTATTGGACTGCTGCCATTTTTCCAGATGTTTTTATTCCAACTGTTCTTACTAGAGCAGTCAGATGCTACTTTTGGTTCATTAAAGATAGCATTATGTGGGGTTTTTGTTGTGCTTTTTATTTTGCTTTATGATTCCTTCTTCTGATTCTTGTGCTCACTGTTGCCATCTAAGATGCCATCCAAATTCTGTATGCCTTTTATGTAGAGAATTTGATTTCTAATACTCAGTTTAGCTCTTCAAGAATGCTTCAGCATTATCTCTTTTCTAGTTATTAGAACACCTTCAGTTCTTATCTGGATAGTGAATTTAATTTGAATTTTCCTGCTTTTATTTAGAGCTTGATTTCTACATCAGCTAGTGAAAACAGCTGATGAAATGTTAAGACTTTAGTCAACCTCCGTAAAATCCATTTTATTTCCTTTTTCGTACATTTAAGATTAGAGGCTAGTTTCTTGCCAGTCTGCCTCCAGCCTCCAAAGTGTATGTCCTGCTCATATAAAATTCACTCTAAGACTCATTCTATTCCAGTTAAAGCTGTCATTGGGGAAGATAATGTCTTTGCTATTGTTGTTCTCGATACAGATGAAGTTGTTGAATGCGTGCATATTGACAAAAGGGTGCTTTGTATCATACTTCCTCATCACCTATTGACATTTTAATGCATTTTCCTGTTCCAGAGTCTCTAGCATCATTCTTATTGACTAAAGTGAGCAACTGATTTTTGTTGTGACTTTCTTTGAATAAACGTTTCATCTGGGCAGAATGTCTTTAGCAAACAATTAGTTCCAACCCTTTACCTATTGTATGACTTCATAATCATAACACTTATACATACACAGTGTTTTGATCTGTAATTTTGCCCCAGAGACCATCCTTTCCAAAAGGCCATGCTTTTGGATAAGCTAGAAACTAATTGGAATCTGCTTGGAGAGCTCCAAATAAATGCTGTAAGCAAAATAATCTTTATCATCCCACTGACTGAGTTGACTAAAATACAACAAGGTTTAAGGCAAAAAGAAGCTTAAATAGTCATAGTTTGAGGTTTTATTTTTGTTTTTATGCATTGGAGTGCATTTCTTTTCATACTCAGGTTGTAGATCATTGCAGTGAGTGGCAAATGATAGCTTCACTCTTGTGTACAACAGGAGGAGGCAAAAACCCCTATACTTCACATAGCTAATGAAACAAATTGCTCTAAATGAGAACCAAGTTCTTTGCAATTCATCTGTTAAATTGGTACCAAAGAAGCATTTTGCTTTTGGAAAACCAAAAGCAATGAAAGCAGAAGTCTAACCATGCTAAAATATTTGCTCCTATAGGTAGTTTCTTTTGGTAGATATTTCTGGGATTGGATAGCAGAATCAAAATTGATTCTGGGCAAACAGAGAGGGCATATTCTAATTGGGAAACTCAATTTTACATCTCTTCAATTTTACACAGCCAGAATCATTCACTTGGGCAAATAAGGCCTATACCTCACTATCAACAGTCTTTTAACTGAATGAAAGTTTTAGGTTTTGTTCAGTGAAAAGTGTAACCTCTATTTAGAAGTGAAAATTTTATTTAGCAGGAAGACCTGCATTATCCAACCTGTGGCTGTCCATACTTAGATCTTCTCACTCTGGAGGGTAGCACATTTCAAGTGCACCATGTATACAAAATTAGTGAGAAAGCAGAAAGACAGAAAAAGATACAGAAACCCTTGCATAAGCATTGGTCTGAAACATACACAAAAAGGAAGATAACGTAATTTGATTAAATTCAACATGTTCCAAAACCAGAACCATTGCTACTCAGTAATATCTTTATGAAACAAAGATAACAGGTTCTGAGGAAAAGAATGGAATGAAAACATCAAGCTCTGAAATGAATGGCCTGAAAATGTAGATGGACTATACTAGAGACTTCAAAATCAATATGCTGCTACTACTACTACTACTTTTAGTCAGTAACTAAGCACCCAACATGCTATATTAACTGACACATCTAACGATGTCGCTGTGTCACCACAAACACATCTCAAATACAGTTATCATCCCTTTAGCATACCTATGAACTCTAAAACAAGAACTTCAAAGTACTTCCCTTGCTGCTTTGGATCTCACTACCATATAAAAACATTGAAGCATGTTCACATCTGGGAATTTGAGTGTGTCTGTCTTCCCACCAACAAGAACCTATTATAAGAGGTTCTGGCTGTGACTCATTTCTCAAGCGTACATAAAGGGCCGGTTTGAACTAAAAGCTGGTGCATCCTGTTCTTGATTACAAAAATAAAGGGGCCAATCTAAGTGTGTGTCATAGTGGCCCCCCCATTTATTTTTTTCCCTGAAGCGATTGCTGTACTAGTGAAAGATGCCAAAATGACAGCTCTGTAAGATAAACTTTACCATTAATCACAGGGTGGGTGGAAACAGTTCAGCCCAAGAGTCAGCAGAGCAGACTCCAGAAGCCGCTGGGGTAGTTCTTTTCAAACTGTCCTGCCAATGTATCTGAGCCAGCAGTGATTCCCCAAGTAACTGCTTTCCTTGCTTTGTCTTCTCAGCTGATATTCCAAAGTATGTCGACTAGGGTTGCTTTTGTTTGTGGGTTGTTTTTTTTCCCCCAAAGGTGGAAAGACATTTTAATGATGCAAATATATGACGTACAACCCCAAACTGATAATCCATTTCATGTAGCTTAATCAGATAACAGCCAATTGTAGTCAATTTTCCATTAAAATCTTTATTGCACACCTATTTGCAGCTCTTGAAGAGATTTCAAGTCAGTATTTCTAGAGTAGTGTGCCAAACTAACTTGCAATCAGTAATAGATTCATAAACTAAAGTTTTAACAATGCTCATATTATTAAAATAGGTTATTGATGGAAAGAGGAATTTGCTGTTTTATTCAAATTTCATGGGTTTCTCTGTACCAAATTACCATTGAAATTTCATCCTGCTTTTTAGCATCCCAAATGATAGGCATTTTGAGAGCTACTGAAGGACTTTTTGAGAGCTCAGAAAGAAGTCTTACAGTCTGATAACAGACAAGGAATCTACAACTACTTGGAATGCAAAATAACATTAAACTGCAATCATCCTCTGAAGAAAATATATGAAGCAAAATGTTAAATCACAATCCATAACAAATTTGTCTAGCTGATGAGCAGTTCCAGACCAATAGCCTTAAGCTTCCAAATTCTTTCTGCTCACAAAATTAAATGAGACAAATGGAAATGGAAAGCAACAAAAGCTACAAACATGAAAAATGGAAAGAAACATACAATTAAAAGCATCTGAGAGTTCATGTCCTTTACTGCCTCCTAAGAACAGACTGTCTGGAAAACTAGATAGATAATGTTAATGAAGAATCATAATAGAGGAGCTGAAAAACAATAGCATTTCTCTATCTGGACCCAATAGTTACCCTAAACAAAAATTCTGCTTTCCCTGAACTGGGAAGTATTTACAAAGCTTTAACCAGATCCTCAGGTAACAGCAAATATATTAATTTTTTAGTATTAGAGTACAGAAATACAGAAACTTAAAGGAACTTGCCTGGTTAGATCCCCTAAATACAAGATTTTTGTGGATATATTTCAATCTTGAGAAAAGTAACACCTTGTCTGTATTCCAGGAATACAGCAGTTGCTTACTCTGTAAGCATCCTGTGACAGAGGAGCTGACAAGGCCAGTGAGAGATATGCAGTTAGCCACAGACAGCTTGCCACAGAGAGGTCCAGCTATTTAACAGTGCAGAAACCTAGAGTATTGGACACACAGGATGAAGACAGGATGTTGGGAAGGAGATTAATAATTTCAATATAGCACAGGAAGAGGCTTAGACTACAGAAGGACTAGAGGTTTGCAAAATTCCCCAGGAACAAAGCAGATGATAACTTAGCTGAACCTTCACTGTTCTGCTCAAATGATGCCCTAACAAGATAGACTATTCCTCTGCTTTCCTTCACCAGTCTAAACAACACCTTGCTAACATGAAGATAGAAAGGGTGAATTTTAGCCACAGACTTTCTCTTGGTTACATCTAAAGGGATCCCAGTCACAATTAGCCCAAACTCCTGTTTCCTATTCTCCCATTCCTTCTACCAAATCATGCAACAGGGCTGTGCCTGTTTAATTCTGCTTTTTTGCCAAACAATAGCTGCATTTACAAATACATTCTTGGACTGTAAAGCCCTTTGAATGAAATGCATTATATGCATGTACAATATGCCACGAGTATTGTCAAGGAAACACTAGCTCAAAGAGAAATGCAGCAGTTGCTAAGAAACACTATAGCAGAAGAGAGATGGGGACTTGTTTACTGACACATACATATATATTTGAAACATCCATCATTGTTATTTGGGGTATTTATATCTCAAACCACATCTGTATATTCATAATGAATAATTCTAATTTAAATTCTAATTTTGAAAGAAACCACATGTATCTCAACATCCCTGAATTAACTACCCCTAAGGTGTAAGACCATGCACAGACTAAAAATACTGGACTTCTGTAGAATCAGTTGATGGTTTTGGAACATTTTGTACCCAACAGAACTCTACCATCCTTGTCATAAATCACCACCATCCCAAAGACCTGACTGACCTGTAGGAATTCCACTCTACACAGGCTCCAGCAGATTTTATACCAAGCCTTTTGAGACAGATTTTTAAAAATAAAATAATAAAAAAATTTTAAAAGCAGCTTTCATTTCAGGAAGGGGAACTATTTGCATAGCTGCTTGAACAAAGCACATAGAAGAAATCAACATTCCTGAAACTTTTGCAAGCAATAAGCAACACAAAAAATAAGACATACAGTATTATGGAGGCTACTCGAGTTAATAAAAAAATATTGTCAGAGCACATACTTTCATCCTCTGACTTTATTGCAAAATGGAAAGAATTTCCTCGATATAACTGAGACAAATAGTAAATGAAATTTGAGCGGGGGACAAAAAAAGAAGGAAATACAAGTTTTTATAAGTGCAGGCATTCAGTCATACATTATAGGGAATAACAGGAAAAAGCGCATTAGGAACTTTACTAAAGTTGCCAAGTGAAACAGTTAGAAGGTAGAACATAATACAACCCAAATAACAACAAAAAAAAATTCCTCTAGAACTTTAATCGAGTCTTTTTGTACACATATATCATGATAATATCTGTGTGTGATAAAGACAGTGAGAAACCCCATTTTTCCAAGATAGCATTCAACAGCTTAAAATGTTGCATTTCTTCATTAATTTCTGTCTCCAAAAGGGTAATGTTCCCAAAGTGTACAACATGATACAGAGGTTTCACAAAACAGTCATGATCACAAAAGAGAGCTATCCTGTACTCAAATTAATTGAACCCATGGAAAAAACCCACTACTGTAATTAAAGAGTAAAAAATAACATAGACGTAAAAGAAGCAGAAGTTGTAAAGGCTACTAAGCTATAAAAGTACCATTAAAATGGAAGCTCTCAATTTATTAACACTTGACACTGCAAGTCTAATAATATGTACAATACAGCCTTCATGCATATGAACAAATGGAAAAAAACTCAGACGTTTTAGCATCTCACAATATACTGAAACCAGCGTGAGTCGGCAGCACAGTCAACTAGAGTTTGTTGAAAATTTTGATAACTTACTTGCATTGTAAAACTCCATAGACACAAGTCAATTCCAACAACCTCTCTCTCAATAAAAAAAAATAGAAAGAAAAAAAATAGAAAGGAAAAAAAAGAAAGAAAGAAAGAAAGAAAATCCACAGGAGTCATTTCAGTAAGATGAAATTTCTTTCTCCAAAGTTCATTTTTAGACTGCAATTTATATCAAAGAAAGCAAACCAAACACCCAACTGTGAATAAACCTTTTCAATTTTAATGAAAAACAGAGCATTTTGTCTGACAAAGGCAGCTGCCATTCTTTCTAGGAGATAAAAATATACTTAGCTGGACTCAGATGTGGTCACAAATGGGTTGGAATTGTGTAGGGATCATTTGGATTAGCACATGCCCAACACACATTTATTTTCCCCATTCGAATATTTTGCTCAGGCAGACAGGGAGGATTTTGTACATTGCGTGCATCCCACAGTCCAGCTGCAGCCACCCCAACATGCCACCACACTCCCAAAAAGCCACTCTGCAGCACACAGAAGTCACCCTGTCACTCGGTCTACCTGTGCAGCACCCGCCCGGGATGCTCAGTGCTTCCCAGATTTCACAAAGTCACTGAGCGCAGGCTATGAAGCCCAGACACACATACTTCTCTCTGGCAAATCCATGAGAAATATAATGACAAACCTCTTCTTACTACATTATAAAGGCCTTTCATGAAGTACACTAATATTATTCTAAGAAATGGACACTTGAATGTATTACCAGAAGAAAAATCCTGGATTTCTGTTTCTGAATTTATTATCAGAAGTAGCTGAAATTAAAACAAAACCACCTACAAAAATAGCAACACAAGAAATCCACAAAAAAACCCCAACCAAACCAACATGTAATGGGAAGTATCTGTAAATTTTAGTAATTCGGTACGCTTAACAATCTAGCATATGAATGATATCCATAACAACTACCACAAGCTGAGAAACTTGTGTGCAAGTACAGAGAACCAATTTTAAAACCTCCCCTTGCCAAGTTTTAAGTTTTTGATGTCATCATAAGTAAAATTATATTAACAAAATTTTCATGAAACCAATTACGATTCCATCCTATGTCCGTTATCAACAGCAAATCAAAAGGTAAAAAAATACAAATTTTCCATCACCCACTTTTTACAGGCTTGATGCTTCCTCATTATATTGTGATTATGGGGGTATAGAAATTTTACACTGAAAAGGTTGCTTTTAATATTACTAGTCACAAAAAAAGTAGGTATGAATAATAGGATCCTGAATAGCAGGGGAAAGATTCATTATATCTGTTGGGGACAGATAAGCATTCATGAGCAGATTCTTAAAGTGCAGATGAGTTCCATGAGAGCATGATCTGCCAATCACCCTGGTGGCTTTGGGAGACCAGTCTGCTGAATGGACATGTTATCTTCGAAATAACCAATTTAAAAAAAAAAAAAAGTCAGTGATCTTAATCTGACTCTATTGGAGTTCACAGGATAAAACCAAGATGACAATTTTAATGCTCCACGGGTTCATATGAATATATATATATATATATAGTATACAGATCTGCAATATAAAAATTATTTCTCCTCGTAAGAGTTGTTACCCGAACAACAAACTGGCACGTCAGCTAAGAAGGAACAAATATGCTCTGCGTGAACTAATTTAAGTTTCCACCCCAGAGCACAAGCCAAACCTGGGGAAAGAAATAAAAAAATTTGGTCTGCTCTCAAATAGTAAAACCAGAAGCCCTCTGCTCAAGGCAGGAACACGGACAGGTTTCTAGTCAATACAGGTGAAAGCTTTGTGTAAAGTTTAGGGAAGTATCTGCATTTTGTAGCCCTTCACCAAATAAACATGTATGGTTATTATAAAATTTGAGCACCTAACAATTTTCATCATCACTTGCCTCCTTAGTAAATGGACATTAATCATTGGGATTTCAGAGTTTAAAATGTGTTAAGGAGGTGAGAGTTTTTAGGGATCAACTTTCCCCTTTTCATTTAAATGTGATTTGTAACAATTCTAGCAGCCTCAATTTGAATCTAAAAAAAACTACATAGGAAGATGATAGGCATACATCAGAGTCTGAAATTAGAGCACTGAACTCATTTATGTGCATATCATGGACAGTAGATGTGAAATTATATAAAATAACATATAGATATAAAATTAAAAAAACCCCAACAATTAAATTCAGAAATACCAGAAAGTCACAAGCTATGCATTACAGAATGTATCATTCTCCAGAAATTAAGGTCACACACTATTCAAAGACCATTGGCTGATGTCAAACAATACACAAGCATAAGAGTTTTTTCCCCTTGCAGATTTATCTTTGTATCACCTAGCAAAACAGAATCTATCAAGATAGATGGTACATTAGCTGTCAGTTTTCTAAAAATTGCTTCAAAAACAGGAATCCTTCAGTGTCCAGCATTATCTTCCTAGCAACTTTCTTATAGCTATAATTTACTGATAAGAGCTATAGGGAACCAATATATTATCATGCCTCCATCAGTTCTATAGCTTTAGAAATATTTCCTTCCTGAGGTCGTTTAGAGAATTTCAGCTTCCCCAAAACATTTCACAGCAGGCAGAGCTGTAACTTTTGTACTATATATCACCTGCAATTTGATCATTCGATCACCCGTGTCAGCCAGCGTCTGACTCCAGTACTCACTCCTGCAATGTGGCTCCTGTCTGTGCTGCAGCCGCCTGAGGTAGGCCAGGATTGATGGAGAACCCACAAGACATCATTACAAGCTACGTAATAACTTCTCTGGAAGTGAGAGAGCTAATACAGAAGTCAATGAAACCCGTGGATGTTCTCAGATCATGTGGGTTCTGTGCAAGTTGAACATTCATTGCAACCTTCTCGAATCAGTAAATATATCTTACCTAATTTAACAATGTGAATAGGAAGGCTAGATCAGAAATGCAATTTGCTTCAGAGATAAACAAAATGTACTTTTTATTTATGAAGTCATTTGAGTACTTAACTACTACAATTCTTAAAATGGAATCCCTATCAGAAGTGCAATGGACCACTTGAGCCAGATACTCTGCTTTTGTCAGTAGCAGTAGCTATTGCCATATAGGCTTAAAGAAATTGGTTTCTGATTATTCAGTTAATTGTTTGGTGCCATATATGATCAGAGATCAAAAACAGTATGCAGGAAGGATTAAGGAAATATTGTTTATCTTAGCTCTCATAAAACTTCATGTAGTTGCCTACCATTAAGATTATGCATTTGATACTCTTATATTATTCCTCTGCTGAAATATAAAGGGGAGCATAGAAAATTTGAACCACCTACACTTCTGGCAAAGCAAAAAATAAAAAAAAGTGAGTAGGAGGCTGAACTACATGACTGCCTGAGGTCCATTTTTTCATGAGTATCCTATAGTCCCAAAACCCCATAATTTCTCTTCTTCTTCCCTCTAACCCTTTGTACTCACCCTGTGCATAAGTATAACATCATTATATGAAACCTAACTGCAGACTTACTTTTTCTGAAAATAAATAGATACTGAGCCTTGCTGCTCAGTCATTTATCATATCATTTACTGACAAATATTGAATTCAAATTTCAAAATAAGAGGAAATTCTCAGGGACTGACACTTGCCATCAATATACTTCACTGCATAGTCCTCTTTTGGAGTGCTTTGCTTGCATCCTACTGCAGAACTAACTTTGGCCAGGCAAGGCTGAAGCTTGCTGTGGTAATTCACAGGTGTAAAAAGAAAAAAAAAAAAGAAAAAAAAAAAAAAAAAGAGAGACAAAAAGTATACATGAAAGGATTTGGTGAACAGCTGATGCAGGAAAAGAGAAGTTGCTATTTCTATTTTTGCAAATGTGCTATTCAGGGAAGAGGTGACACTGAAGCAACAATCTCCTTAAAGGCTGACAACCCCAATCCAAAAAGCACCTGCCTCGCGTTGCTCTGGTGGCAAGTGATTCTCACTCTTTCTCATTAAGACCCTTCGAGCCAAATAATCTCAGGGCTCTTAAGCTCACATTCACCAGGATGATCATAATATCTGTCACCAATCTTGGTTTTCAGGCTTTATTAGTCAGACATTTCATCTGCTGCCCAAGGCTTCAGCTAGTAACTTTGTTCTTTCATTTTATATGTTAGACATGATATGTAGCTATGAAGAATAGCAACTGTAGCTATTTTTCAAGAGGATCTTTAACTAATACACATATAAGGTGTCAGTTCAGCAAATAAATGATGTATATATTTGCATGATGAACTGACTAACAGCTCAAAAGGGGGCATTACAGAACAGATCATCTTGAGTGCCATTACGCAGCACATGAAGGACATGCATGGGTTCATGAAAGGCAAGTCCTGCTTGACAAACGTGATGTCCTTATATGATAAGGTGACCTGCTTAGTGGACGAGGGAAAGGCTGTGGATGTTGTTCACTTGGGCTTTACTGAAGTCTTTGACATGATTTCCCACAGCATTCTCCTGGAGAAACTGGTTGTTCATGGCTTGGATGGGTGTACGCTTCACTGGGCAAAAACGTGGCTGGGTGACGAGTCCCAAAGAGCTGTGAATGGAGTTAAATCCAGTTGGCAGCCAGTCACAAGTGGTGTTCCCCAGGGCTCAGTACTGGGGCCTGTTCCCTTTAATATCTTTATCAATGACATGGACGAGGGGATCAAGTGCACCCTCAGCCAGTTTGCAGATGACACCAAGCTGGGCAGGAGTCTGGATCTGCTTGAGGGTAGGAAGGTTCTCCAGAGGGATCTGGACAGGCTGGATTGATGGGCCGAGGCCAGTGGCATGAGATTCAACAAAGCCAAGTGCCGGATCCTGCTCTTGGGTAACAACAACCCCATGCAGCACTACAGGCTTGGGGAAGAGTGGCTGGAGAGCTGCCTGGCAGAAAAGGACCTGG
>JAOXJM010000002.1:12567215-12579696 GCA_026413425.1 Tringa solitaria
TGTGCTAAGGAGAAGATTATTAAGGCTGCAAAATTATTACAGTAATCATTGCATCTACAAGTAAAGCAAAGTTAGGAAAGGCCATGATTAAAGAGGTCTGTATAATCTTGACTTCACCCTCTGGAGTGTAACGATCCAGCCTTCAAGTGACATAATTGTACTTTGCTCACTACGTGTACACAATAGGCAGAGCTCAGTGAGCCAGACACCAATTAACAATTTGGTTTAGTCCCTCTGTTCAGTGTAAAATACCATGTGCTGACACAAGACATAATGACAAATTACGTACTAACCAAAAACTGCTTTAAGACAGGATTCTTTCTGACAAAGCTTTCACTCAGTGGCCATCACTTTGTTATCCAAGGGCTGCACCAAGAGTCTTTACTACACTCTGCCACAAGAGGAAGCACTATTATCTCCTCTTTGCAGCTGTGAAGTTTCTTACTCAGCATCAAACTTTGGATTTCAGCTTTGACATCCAACATAGAAAATCTCCTAAGCCTGTTTCCGTTATACTAGTAACACCCAACTAAAACACCTTCCAGATAAAAAGCATGTTTCTAATTGATGCTGTCCTGTTCTAAAAACAAGCAGTTTCATCCCTAAGTTTTTACAGAGCCTTTGTAGAATCAAGAGATACTGAAATCAATCTGAACTTGCATGACCAAATAAATCCTAGGATTCTCTCTTAAAATCCTCCTGTCTCACATATTTTCTTCAAAACTGCTTTTTTTCTTACTGGGTTGGAATTAGAGGACAAATAAACAGAGTATCTCTGAATTTCCCGATGGGTTTTGAGCAGCTTTTATTCTCTTCTCTTTTCCATTCTGAAGGTTTTGTCATGTTTGCATGTTTTCCACATTGCTTTTAAGAAACAAGAAGAAATTGAATAATCAAGGGAAGAAAGAAAACATCAGCCCATTATATAAGTTTCTGAAGGCACTAGTTTAAATTCCTTCTTTTGCCAAATATTTCAATCAAATGGGTTTGGCATTTATGTTTTTTAAATAGAAATAACTGCTTTCTATGGCAAAAAATCAAAACTGACAAGTCACTCCCAGATTAGAGAAACTGAAGGAGAACTGCAAAAGATTTCTTGAAAGAAAAATACCCCAGCCTTTTTACAAAACTTCATCATGTGGCCCCAAACTTCTAAAGTATTGTTGAGAGACTAAGAGGAATGCAACAGCTAACTCAGAAGTGTACAGGGATTCTTACTCAGCACATTTTCTTTTTCAGTATTTTGTTACAGAAACTGTTGAATGATTTTATAAAAAATAAAAAGGAAAAAAAAAGATTTATAAAGAGGAAAAAAAGGTAAAATCCCTTTGAGAAACACAAAACTCCCTCTTATGACATCTACCCCTGCTTTTCAGTGACAACATACGACTTGCCTCAACTTTTCTAACAGCTCAAAAGAATTGTAAAAAAAACTTGCTTATATATTCATTCATTGTTGAAGGAAAGAAAGTCATATTGTTCAAGTGAATAATACAGGGAAAACCAAACAAACAACAAAAAAAAGCCAACCCCCCAAAAAAGGAGTTTCTGAAATATTTTATTTATCCAAATCTGAATTTCTCAGTGACAAAATGTTTGGGCAGAACACTTCTACAAGCTTAGTCCAATGCTTTTTCAAAACGAGGTAGAGGTTCCATGATTTTACCCAAGTGACTAGTTCAAACAATTATGTTTCGGTACCGGATTGTAACCAGGCCGTTCATTGGCTTTCTTTGCTTAGTGCACATCATAATAATTGAGTTTTGTTGTATGTGTCAACGTACCTGAATCTAGAACAGGTACCATAAGTAGGCTGCGTTCCTAAACCAGTTTTTTTTTTTTTGACCTTGAAGGACTTCTTCACAAAACCAGGCTTTTCTTTTAGGGATGATGTGACACATAAAGATGTGTATTTCTCCAGCATGCACTGACTACAGAGAGAATAAAAACAGAATAGCCAGGGCAGCAAAGGTATCAGTAATGTGAGCCAAAAAAACCCATTTAAAATAAATAGAGAAACTGAGTCCGTCAGACTAGAACAATTCTTTGGAGGTCTCAGTCTGGTGCCAGAGTCTTTAAGGCAGCACAATTCACATATTTCTTTTCTTTGTTTATTGAAATCACAGAACTTCTTTAAAAATATTTAGATATTGGAAACTCAGAGAAGATATGTTTACATAGCTGAAATTGTGAAAGGATAGGGATTTTTCTGGTCTACTATGATCCAAGAAGCTTTATCCCTTGGGCAAGAAATACTAGTACTCTAATCAAGATAAATTATGTTTTACCAACATAGACAGACAATAAGGAGGATATTTCTCAAACAAACAGTGTAACACAAAGTCACTTCCTGATACAGTACGCCTTAAAACATTTGAGCAGCTGTGTATTTCAAGAGAAAGAAAGCAACAAGATTAAACATATTAGGACCAATTTTCATACCAAGTTAAGCAGCAAAATTAGTCAAGTGGTTGCTAATGGAATATACTCACATTAGCAATAGCTTATAAACCTCCACAGAAGAATTTTAAAAACCTATTAGACCTTTTTTTTCTCTAATTCCAGTGAAGCAGAAGTTGCGTAACTTAGAAAATAAGAAACAAAAGGAGAGGAAAAAGGACACCTGCTTGGTACTTTTGCTACTAATAAGACAATTTCCTAAAGAAGGCAAAATGCCAAGCACACTTGAGCAGAAACTGAAATACAGCTGAGGTACTTTGTTAAACAAATGTGACTTAGCTTAAATAGATCATCTTTGTAAATGAAAACAGAACTCAGTTTCAAAGTCAACATAATCTTTGCCTCCTCTACCTAATGTTATGATAAAGATGACAGTTTTGATAATGTATGGAACTCCTAACCTTTCAAATTGAGTTGACACAACCGTTAACATATTTTACAACAGCAAGACTTAGTCACTCCTACAGTTGGTCTACAAACAAGTGCTTTGCATGTGAAAAATGTCATTCCTTAGCCACAATTGGCTCTTCAGAGCAGCTCAGCTGATCTCTGATTCACATATACCTTTGGCTTGAACATCAACAAAGAGAGTCTCATTTATTTTATAAAGCAGCTTAAAACTAACCACTCCAGCATTAGTATTTACAAGTAGTTTTCTTGGAAGACTAGCACGTACCACTAGATCATCTTTAAAGCCAGTGGAGCATACAAGGTAAATCCACTGGATTAAAGGACAGAATATAATTTTTTTAAATGTGCAGGAGGAGAATTTATCAGCCTACACTGCAGCACTGCTCAAAACTGCCAGAGTGCTGATGTCAATCACAGTCAAGTCAACTATGTAACACTGCAGAAAAAAATAAAAGCAGTCCTGGGAGGTAAGAGCCGGAATATTATATGCAAGATAGGAGAGGGAACGTGCCTTTCTTGTCAATACATTCAAATGGAATACTGGGTTCAACCCAGAGTTCTTCACAGTCGAAAGGATGCAGATAACACACAGCACTCAGGAGAGAGAAGCAGAAATGAAAATACTACTTGGCAAATGCAGCTGGACTGTATAATTTAAAAAGCATCCACCTTCATTTTCCAATAAGTGAAAAATTGCCATAAAGGTGACGGCATTAATTATTCTCAATGGCCACACGTACCTTGCGGTTGGGGAGGGAAAAGGAGGCCACAAAGAAAAGATCTCTATTTCCAGCAAGAAACATTAAGGTTACAGATTGTGAAAATGTTGACTTGTTCTCACTGAATCATTTGAACAGGGCAGGTATTGATGCAGTCTTGGTCTGACAAAAGAGTGCAAGCTTTGCAGAACCCCCCACTGGACATTACAAACGGGAAACAGGAGTGAGGAAAGAGAAGAGGCTCCTTACAGAAAACACCCCCTACTTACATGAAAATGTTAAACAAATTTCTTAGTACAGTGTTTATTTGATATTTGCAAATAGTTCAGAAAAAAACATCCATCAAGAAATTTGCAGGACAACTCGGGTCTTCCTCAGTGTAAGGTGCTTAACTAGGCAGTCTCTTGAGGAGAAAGAAGCCTTCCTCTCTATTATTCTGTTATTAGATGCAGGAAAAAAAATCATTTTTGAGAGTAAACTGTAGGTTCTAAATCACAGCTTTATCCAAGATTATTAGGAAGAGAGTAATGAGGCTCAAGTCCTAACAAAATTTGCTGTAACATGAAAACCTTAATGTGGTTTTATGTTGGTTTCTTTTCTTCTGATGACTAACTAATCAACAGAATTTAAAGTATTTAAGAAATAAGACAGTCAAGCAACAACTATGGCTAACATATTTCCCTTTTTGTATGGCTTAAATTTTACTTCTTGCCTTGAACAAAAGCACTCAGCTAAAGATTTTAAACCAAACGAGAGCTAGTTTATTAGCTTAATCTGGGCTTGCAGGAAAATTTAGGGTTCTTCCAAATTCTCAGTAATTTCCAAGTACAGAAATATAGGCAGATGCCAAATAGATTGCATTTAAGTTGTTTCCCAGCAGGTACATTTCTTAAGGACTGCCTCATGCTGCGCAGCATTTCAGAGCCATAACAATCAAACCCCATTATAATTATTACAGTAATGCATTGCCTATAGCCATGACTTTGTCGCCTCAACAAAGTAAGTGCTGGCCAGTATTTCAGGGATCCTTGATGGCTTCCTGTCTAACATCTTTAAAGGTTTGGGCAATGGGAGAAGCAGAGCACTTGCTCCTGGCTACTAATGCATGTTGTTTACTTTAGCTTATAAACAAACTAGCTGCACCTTTGCTACTTAAAAATATCTCTACAGTTGTGAATATGGATATGGTGCATTACCTCATTTTCTGTGCAGGACCCCTAGGTGGTACCCATAAATTAGCTATCACTGTCTCCTATCTTCCTGAAGGAAGGTTCTTTCTTTCCCTGCTCCAATGAATGAATGTATAGCATCCCATATTTTTGCAGAAAAACACTTTTACCATGAGTTGATGAAGCTCTGAGAGGAATAAGTATGCAGGAATAATGGTACTGTTTGCTCTACCTGAGAGCACCTTTTTGAGTGCTCTCAAAAAGAGCTTATTGAGCTCTTTTTATGAGCAGCGCTGTGCAACTTTCAGCCACTCACTACCAATATGCTGCTTCCTGTGGGCGTTTGGAATAATTTTCTAATACGCTGACACTAAAAATTATAACAACTGCATGTAGCACTGGCAGTTCTCTCACCTGTATATTTTATCATGTGAAGTATCAAGCACTGTACTTATTTTACTCTGCAGCACCTATTGTTAAATAGAACGCTTTGCAGAAAGTTTCTGTGAAAATCTGTTGTCATGCAGATTTTACATATTTAGCTGAACAACCAGTAATAGGTTTAACATATTTTACACCTTTCCATTTGGGTTTTCTTTTCAAAAGAACAAATTATACAAGAGAAAACAATAGAAATACAGACACAGTCAGTAATTTTACGTAGTTTAGCTGATGTTTATGCTTTTGAGATTTATGACTTCAGCATTATCTCTCATTTCCAATTACTGCTGTGTGTGCAACTTGCAGGGTATATGCTATTCTTTATCACTGCCATATGGTTCCAAGTTCAATGAATTAATCTGTAAGGTTTCCAGTCAAGGCACTGGGGCTGGGAGTAACAGGGAAGATTCAGTTATAGATTTTTAAGTATCTCCCACATCGCACTAATTCACATAACCTTTATTTACTATAGAGTGCCCTACATGTAGAAGTGAAATGCTTGGTGGGGAAAAATCATTTACTAGTTCACATCAAAATACATGTCATTAGAGATGCATTTATAATGGAATTCGACTTAATGGAGATGGAGGCCTACAGACACTGTGTTAATGCTTTGTAGCAATAAGGTTGTAGCAAGCTTTTAGCACAATATAATGATTCACCAGGCTAAAATTATACACTGAGCAGCGCTTGGTTGAACCAGCACATTATGTTTTCGGTACATGCTCACACAACTTGGCAAAACACAGCTCCTTCAAATTGCAAACATCATTTATAATAATTGGCAGTATCTTCCAATTGGGCTGGCATTAGGAGCTCCAGAAGAAAAAGGGGTTAAACTATCCACACACCATCATTGTGCAACTAGTTTTATGGCTCCCTTCACAGAGCTGAATATTAAAAGCACAGATACTGTTGTTTATGGGAAATTCATAATGAATAAGAGCTAAGTATAATGTTGTTTTCAGTAAGAGACCATTTACAAACTAGGTTCTTATCAGCTCTGTACAAAATCCTTTTGATGAGCTTGTGGAAGGCCTCTGTGGAGCAATGAACACCAAAAATCATCATAAGGATTTTTGTCAGAGATTACTTTGCATTAGCTAGAAATTTTCATTTCATAATTTTCATTTCATAAAATTATCAGAAATGGTTCTATGTCACCTCTTAATAAAAGCATAACATATAATATGTTCTTGCACTTTTCTTTTTTCTTTTTTTTTTTTTTTACCTGTGGGCTTTTCCAGAGCTGATAAGAATAACTCTTTTTTATATTTCAAGGTGATTTTTAATATGTATGGAAATAACATATTGACGGCTGAATAAAGCAGCCTATTTATCTAAATGATAGACATGGCACAAGCATCCTCAGGACAACTTTCCCTTACACATGCTGCCCTCCTGCTGATCTGAAAATTTGAAAGTGTATGCTGGTCTATGCAGAATTACTGCTTGGCCTCTCTGCTAAGACTATAAGCCAAGGTCTTTACAAAGTCCTTCTGTTCTTTACAACAGGGATACCTTTCCACCCACAGAAGACTGGATCCATTACTCCTCAACCCAGTTCTGCTCAGAGAAAAAAGGCTGGTAGAAATATATGTCAGATCACAAATAGGCTATCCAACACAGGATGTAAAACCACCTCACTGCGAAACAATATCATCTTTTCTTTTGGTTGTATGTAAAATGGCTGCCAGGCAATTTTTTTAAATTTGGAAATAGCTGTATGAATTTGAACCAATCTAAATTTCCAAGTTTCTTCTTTTAATATGTTAAATAATAGTGTCTAATTCATTAGACTAATATGAAGGAAAAATATGCTTCGTACTGCAGCCAGTTCTACTACGCATCCAAAAATCAGATATCACTAATAGCAAAGTCAGATATTTTACTTTCATATGTTTCCAAGTAAAATGTCCTTGCAGTTACAGTTAACAAGTGAGAAAGGAAGCTGCAAAAGCACATCAATAATCTCTCGGCATTATTACACACATCTGTGAATTGCATGGGTGTAAGTGAGAGCAGCTAGAGAAAATTGTTGAGGATTAAAAACTGAACGGAACATTAGGAAAGAACTGGAAATATCAATATTCATTATCTACGTTTCCATACTACAGTCTTACTGCACCAAAAGTTACATCTAGATGAATACGTACAGAGGCAGTACTGAATACTTAGGCAAATTAGGGATTTAAGATACATCATTGAATCCCACTACTATTTTATCACAAGCAGTGATGGATGATGGCCAAAAAAAGAAACTCTGAGGAAAGACCCCTGAAGATGGTTGGTTATCAGACACATCAACTGGCAAATTTTAAGGAATACCAAATTCTTTGACAAGTCTTGCAGTATTAACTTTGTCGAAGTGCATTTCTATGCAAGATGCTCTGGTGCTAGCACATTCACTAATAAAACTTGTGGAATATTTCTTTGCTAGCTGAAGACAAAAAAAATCTCATCTAGAAACAAAATAAAACTGACATTGTTTTTAGTCCTCTGGAAAATTGTAAATGGGAGCAAAACAGGAAGAAAGCCAAAGCATATCACTTACAGCTTAGAGATAGACTTCTGCTCTCAATCCTTTTACACCTTTCCAGCTCAACTTTAATCAAGCCTAATGGGCCAAAACATGTAGAGGCCTCTGAATCTAAGTGACAAGGAGTAAAGGTGTTGGTTCACTTTGGAAACCAAATTTCAGAGAGGCGAATACCAGGGGCAGCCACTGAGGCTGCAGTTCCACAGCAGCCCAAGCCTGTCTGGTTGCTGGCCCCTCCAGTCCAGTCGCTGCCCCCATTTGCTGCAGGCCATGTAGCTTGGCCCTTCCTTTCGCATCAATTCCCACCACTGATCACATTTTTCACCAAGTCATTTCAACATGCAAAGTCAGTAGGAAGCTCATCAAACTACCAAAAGCAAATAATTTTCTCATGACATTTAGTGATGGCAGTGAATGCTGAATAGATGTCAATAAGGACTGGAATTGCTTTTGGGGATTTCCTCTCCCCTGCATATCCCACAGGGATCAGAAGAGGCAGAAATCGTACTTACTTTTGGAATCAGCTCTCACTGGAGTCTTGTCAGATGTGAAGGCAACCTAGGAGCAAAGGCTTCTCCTTTGGTGTTATCCAGAATATGAACTGTAAAAAAAAAACAAAAAACAAACAAACATACCAAACAATCTGCTTTTACTAATTTAATTTCCCAGGTAAGCAACCAAGAGCAACTCAAGGCACGTTTAGCAATGTCTACCATTTTGCTGTTCATTACAAAATATGTATTTTAGCAATACATTTTAAAGAACCAAAATACTTTCACACCAAAAAGAAAAAGCACTTTCCCTTGATATGTTTTAAGACAAAAGTATCCATTTTTTAGCTTTACTATTAAAATCCAGAGATTAACAAAGAAAACTGAGTGAGTCTGTAATCCATATATTAAATGCAGAGAACATCACTTTTGCTTTGAAAGACTAGAGAACGAACAATACTTGAGGACAAACAGCAGCCATTCTAGAAACAAACCTCACAGTTCAGAAAGAAGAGTTTACCAAGTCAGGTAGGAATAACAAAAAAAAGACTATTCCTTTAGTGCAAATATGATTAGCCCTGTTTTCGACTACCCCAGCTCCAATTCTGAATGCAGATTTTTTCCCCCCTCTGTATTATGTGGAGAATTCATTGATCCTTTGTGCTGTTATGAGTAGTTGAGAAAAAGATTTCATATATTCAACTTCATATCTACAGGACAGAAATCTTACAATCAGGGACTGCTAAAAGCACCATGATCCTCAGAAGGCAAATAAAATCAGCTTCAAAGGCACTTCTTATCTTTCCCAGCTCTGTGACTTTTTATACTCCCCTTTTCATACTCCTTAGCCTGCAACAGTGCTGCACTTCTTGCCACAGACCAGCTGTGACTAGAAGATAGGTCTGTAGCCTGTCCTCCCTTACAACAACCAAAGTCTATAGGGAAAAAGGAAAACAACAAAAAGCTGATGTTTTTTTCAAGTGCTCAAACTGTGACTAATTCATTGCTAGATATTTGTACAATTGTTATTATGTCCATCTCAAGTTATACTTCTGAGTGATGATGGGAATACAAACTACTTTTCAGTAGCTATTGCATCGCACCATTTTCTCCACCTATGTTGTCACCACCACCAGCATTTCACATGTAAAACACTACTCAAGTACAATTAGTTAATCCAAATGAGATTATGGCAAATACTATGCAGTTTTTTTAAATAATGCAATTATATATGTGTACATACCCGCACACAAATCAATATGCATACATACAATTTTAACAAAACCAGCTAGACCCTGACACCAACCCATCACACACAATAATGCATCATCCCTATTCAATGGCCTGGTCAGCCTCTGGTTAAATTGTTAAGCTGGGATCAAGACAACAGTAGCTGATGGTATGTGGATAGAGACTCTACTTCATATTGTAACAGTATTATTTTCAATTATTATTCTACCACAAGAATATATATCAAGGAAGAGCAAAGAACTAAAATGTTGCATGCTTTGCTTCTTTTCTAAGTTGAAAAAAAAAAAAAGAGAAGAAAATTTTAACTATATAGTTATGAAAAACTATCATACAAAGAAAAATCTAAGTCTAAACATAGGGAAAGATGCGTTCAGAATTGATTGAGTGTAAATTAAAGCAATGCTCCAAAAGGTCAGGGAAAAAGAATTTACATTTTAAAAGACAAAATCTTATCTTTAACACCAAGTGCAGAATTCCTTCTTTACACACAATATACATGAAGTAATAGCTCTGCAAGTTCTACTTTTACAGGCTACCCTACCTTGAACATTTCGTGAAAGACCTACCCATAAATGTGTTGGGGAATAACACACGGTGGAATTTTTGTTTCTGAGCATGCTCATCATTCTTTTCAGAGCAATCTGATTAATAATCTATATTTTTCTGTTAAGACTGAAAAATAAATTAGTACCGTAGCAAGCTTCCTTAATTGCGATGCTTTGCTCACTAGAAATTGGAATTATGCTATAAAATCTCCACACACAAGTAATCACACATGTTATTAATGGTTCTGGTCGTTATCCTTGCATAGGAAAATGCTCATCAACAGAACAGAGATTGTCTGTGATTAAAACATACTAGCAGCCCCACTTTTAGTAGACCGATGGCATTTAGGTGATGTTTAGCCTACAACAATCCTACTATATTTGTGACTTTTAACAAGATATGTTCATAAGAGATCTGAGCAAATTTCCCTTGATGTCAACAGAAATCCACCTACCAACTTCAAAAAGAGATCAAATCCAGGAAAGCCAACTCCAAACCCAAGAGAGAAATGCTCAGAGTTCACTAATATTTCTGAGTCAGATGCTTCATTGTTGTGCTTTGTTACTCAGCTCTGAAAACAAGGTACCTTGTCTCCTTGGCTGACAGACTCCCTAAAAATACAAGTCCTAAATGATGAATTATACTTGTCTTTATTCAGGTTAGGTTTTTTCATAGCAGGCTTGTAAGGTGCTAGGAAGAAGGCTGACAGCAACTGTCTACAAATTCAATTCTAAAATAGAGTTGACATTAAATGACACAGATGAATTCTTTCTACAAATGTAACCCAAGAAGCTTGCACCCAGAGAACATCTTATCTTAACGTTTTTACTAGAACTAATGCAGTCAGAGGGTCATTTATCATAATCTGTAGTCCTAAAATAAATATTGGTATTTTTGATGGATTAAAGAGTGCAGGTGAGAGTTACATGAGGCAACAGGAGGACCTACCAGTTAATGAAACAGGATACCATGAACGAGTGCAAAAAGACTCAAGGGGTTTTGGCTCTTTCAAATGCCATCAACTGAATTTGTGGTAGCGCTCTAAAGAAATTAAGCAGATTTCCTGGAAGCACATTCCTGCAACTGATTGCAAGTATGCTTAAGGCTAAGCCTGGGAATAAATTCTTTGACTTAAATGAAACAACAAAAATGGTTACACATATTCTTTATAATAAGAATCTGAGAAAGCACATGGAATACAGCAATGTAGGCTTTGCACAGATAATGCAAACATGGAATAAACTCCTGGTTTCTGACATTTCAGATACACTCCCATTTTTTTTCTATTTTTTTGTGCATCTTTAAGTCTGAGAAATGCAGATATATCAGCATCAGTTTTTATTGTTAACCGTTTGGACTTGGGCATATTTGAGCAACAGCTGTTAAGATGGATTGCAGACGCACTTCTTTTAAGAGCTATTGAACAGGCTGAAGTGTATATTTGGAACAGGGCTGGAAGGAGGCAGCTTAGCACAGCAGTTAGTATGTTGGTGCAAAACCAGCAAAAGTTATCCTGGAAACTAACTGTATTGTAACAAGGATTTGTTGTTGTTGAAGTTTGTGAGAAAAACAAATCGCACCAAATTTAGGATAATAGTATTGTGCATGATGTAAAGCCAAAAAAAATCAGTAAGCTGTAAACATTTGATGTTTGTTAAAGCTAATTAATCCTCTAATAGCTGCAATATTCAGATGAGAAGCTCATGAGAATAGATATGTAATTAGTCTTCCAATATTCCATTTGTGCCAATTCCATAACATTATGTTTTGCAACCAGCAAAGAGCACAGAAGGGGAGATGCTAGATTACCAGAGAAAGATAAATGCAGCATTTTAGAAGGTGGAAGCAGGAGGGACTTGCTGTATTACATACAAGGACACTAACTGTAATGCTCAGGAAATCCCAGGAAGAAAAACAATCAATTTGCAAGCTCCTAGAGCACAATAAGACAATGAGAAATAGACAACATGAACTTGTCAAGAACATATCGTGTCAAATCAGTCTAACTTCTATTTTTGACAGGATAACTGGCCTAGCAACTAGGATACAGCAGTAGGAGTGACATATCTTAACTACGCTCAAGCTATTTGGCCTGTCTCAAAATAAGCTGAAGAAAGTTTCTTCCACGGTGATCACAGTCGGCTGGAAAATCCTAATGCAGCCATAGTTATCGGTGGCTTGCTACTGTTTTAGCAAGCTTGTCTCCAGGGATTGTATGGGGTCCACACTGTATCCTGTCCAGTCTATTTAGTATTTCATTAACACCATCAACAATTATATAAATTACACATGAGAAACTTGGGGACATTACCAAAGGGGGAGGAGATGTACTTGGGAAGACAGCATTTAAATTTAAAGTGTTCCTGGCAAACTAGAATTAAAAAAAATAGGACAAAGTTCAAATTAGACACGTACACGATGAGCCTGGAAAACTGCTAGCAAGTGCACTCACAT
>JAOXJM010000002.1:12580526-12591282 GCA_026413425.1 Tringa solitaria
AAAATGAAAAAAAAAAAAAAAAAAAAAAAAGAGGAATTAATTCTATTCTTAATTCAGATTTAACATTCAGTAATTGGGGAAAAACTTTTTCAGCCACAGAAAAAGTAAAAAGAATAACACTGCTTGTTTTCCATATCAACTAAAATGTATTTGGTATCGCATAATGATGACAAGGAAGGACTTAAGAAGATTCAGAAAAAAAAATTGAAATATTTTGGCACTCTGGCACTGACCTTAGCAGATGAAATTGCTATTAGGCTTGTTAAATGCAGACAAATCAGGCTTTCCACAGGAGATCATATGCCTACGTTAACTATCTATAAGAAATTACAACTCACTTGCATAGGGCTATGATTAATTATGAATAAGCTTTACAAAACTTGTTTTTTTATGAAATCTCTTTTCAGTTCAGTGAAAGCTAAGAGGCATTTGAAATGACTTCACTTGTACAAACTATACATTATCTCTACTGGAAATCTGCATGAAAAAGAGTCCTCCCACATATACCTACAAAGAAGTGATGAAAGGTCAGAGAGACAATATTGCTATGGGTTTCTTTGCGGGTTTTGTACCAATAAGTGAGTTGAATGGGTCATAGGACTGGATGTCCTGGCAGCTGGGTTGTTTACCTGGCTCTCCCTTTAATTAAGGACGACAAAAATCACTAAGCAGAGAACAAATTGTCTTATTTGAAAATTAAAGTTAGTGGTATTCCTTATATTTTTTGAATCCTTCTCCACCTATGAAGGAGGAGTACTAAATTATTGTTATTGAGAGGCAAAGAATACAGTAACTACAAGAGCACTCCTGAGTCTTTGCACCCTATTTTAAGTGACTAATTCAACATCCTGTGGCCAGCAAACCTAGCTGCTTAAAAATAATCTAATAAAACCCATCTCCCCCCAGTAAAGATTAATTGGTAGTTGTTTGTAGCATACCTTAGACCCCTTAGACAAAAGATGTCTCACGAATGGTTAACACTGATTTCAGCAACAAAAAGGTGTACACAAAGTCTTTGTTTTGGCACGTAAGAAAAAATGTGAATGTACACAAATAGAAGGATTGGTCTAATCCCCAATTATATGACAAGAGGGGTGGGACAAAAGTAGGATATGTCTGTATGAGCATGGCAGAAGGGGCACAAATATGTCGTAGCCGGTTGGGTATAAGGCAGTTGCCATCTGGAATCTGCAGAGCAGAAGTGTTAGAACATGATGCTTATCTGTCACTGGGTGGGATTTAACACTGTGGGCACAGCATTAGATCAAAATGCTTCTACAGCTCTCGGGCTGGGCTTTCTGTGAATTACCAAGCCAATTACCAGTCACTGCTGACAGACAGCAAATTTCTCTGTGCCCTTCCATGAAGGCATATTCCCAGTGCCCGAGTGAGAATCAGTCAGCAGGTTTGTGTCAGGCAAGAGCATGGAACATGGCTCTGGCTTCATCTATTTACACATCACCTTGTATGGCCCTGAGCCTCATTTTCAGCTGATGTAATGATTTTAATGTAATTCAGCTGAGAATCTCACACATTGTCACCTTCTTGGACCTGAAAATTAAAATGAAATTTCATTTCTAATGGTGGCTTTGAAGTTTACTCTTATGAAAGTTTGCATTAAGATATACTTTAGCTCTAGATACTTTCCAGGGACCACAGCAGTGTCCAGTGCTACATTATATACGTGGTATGTGAGTTGGGTGATGCATTTTTGGAGGCCAGCTCACTGTGATCAGGTTAAATTTCTGCTAAATAGCAACTTTGGCTTTCAAAGCAGCATGATCAGAACCTACATACCACCGTCATAAACCTTATGCTAAAATACCAAGCATAAATCAACACATAGATTTATGAAAATAAATGCTTAAAGTAATCAGGCAGGACAGAAATTGCCATTTCTCACCTTTACGATCAGCTCAGTTTGTATTTGCTCATGTCCCACTTACACCTGTCTTCCTCTTGAGGCATAGATGAATGTATGACAAAAAGCAGACATTATGCTCTGCTAAACAAGCTGAGTGACAGGTAGCAGGGTGCCTGTTCGCCTCCGAACTTCACCTCGTTACTGCCAGATTGAGGCTGATTCTCTTGAGCAAAGTATAAAACCGGGGGATGCCTGGACAGGAGGGAGGTATCTGTATGGAGGTGCAGGGCTGCAGTGGGCACACCAGCACCTGGCCCGGGGAGTCCCTGGGGAGCCTTTTCCTTGTGTTGCTCTTCTTGGGAAAACCACTCCTGGGTACCCAATCGCACCTGACTTACACCCCCCACGTCATCACTGGCAGGGAAAGTACGTCCAAAATGGAAAAAAGCAGCAAAGCAAAACCAAAACCAAACCAAACCAAAACCTGAGAAGTTGCTACCTTGCACAGTGGGAAAACCTAAGTGCAAAGAACTGCTAACCGGTGCTGGTGACTGATGCACAAATTGCTACAACAGAGAAGGGGCTTAGAAGTAAAGGTCTTAGCAAAAATTTTCAGCACCCACTAGTGATTTTTTTCCCCTGCGTCTCTTTGCTGTGATAACTCATTTCTGTAATTATCAAGAGTGTCTTTCTTGATCATGTTTTCCTCATCACAGCAAGTGTGTAGTGCTAATGAGTTTTTCCAAAAAACAGAGATATACGCTGACAGTTTTTCAAACTGCAAACTAGAATGGAGACATTTCTCTTGTGAGTAAGTCTCAAGGCCCATCAGCATCAAATCATACACTACCCTGTCACCCACTGGTTATGAGAAAAGGAGGGTAAAGAGATGCAGAGTTGCTTGAAAGAAAGGCAACTGTTGTTTTGTTGGTGGTGGGGTTTTTTTTAAGATAACTTTTCTAAAAGATTTATTCGAATCTCTCTATAAAATCCCTGAGCTGTTTATAGCAGCCTGTGACAGTTTCCATTATACTTTCAAAGCATATATAGAAAAAAACTTTCATTAAAATAACTTAAAGGCATAATGTTGATTCCAACAGAGGACATTGTCTGATGAGTAAGAATTGGTAACTTCTCAATCCCCTGAATCAGCTACACATTATCAATGATGGTGCACTACGTGATGCAGTTCTCATGACTCTGCTCAGCACAGCATCAGTTTCCAATGCTTTGCCCATACTTCTATCCAGCCGAATGAGGACTATAATGAAGTGGAAGTAGAAGCTTCTACTTCTCTCTGTTTTTTCACTCTGCGTGATTTTTCACTCCCAAAGAGTTAAAGCACAGCCTAACGCTCACTGTTTGAAATAAATACATAAATAGATAAAATCACCACATTGCAGTGTGGGATACTAAAACAATCCAAAGAAGGAGACGCAGGCTGAGCTTTAAGGAAGAAAACTCCATCCAGAAACAGAAACTATAAAAAGCAGGGGATACTTCTACCAGAATTACGTGACAAAGGAATGCCAAAACACATGCATGCAAAATATGCTCGAGCGAATGTTCAAAAAAGGAAGGATATGACCAACAAAATGAATCCTTTACTATTTTGAAGCTAAGTGCCTTACATTTTCTTTCACCACATTATCCTGACACATGAGAATAGTGCTCTTTCTCCTGTACATACCACACAGCCGTAAGATAAGAATCCACCAGCTGAGACTTTGCTGGCACATCTTCTAGAGTGGTCTGGAACAGTGACCAAGTTGTGGCTTTTTTTTTTGGTCACATTTGTCACAGCAAGCTTTATTTATTCATTCAAGTCACCTCACATAGAGCGGCCTTTTACATCTACCAGGAAAACAACATGTCACTGAGAAAAACAACAGCATTGTGATTCATGCTAGAAGCAGAGTTCACTGTCTGCTGGCCCTCAGCCCAGATCCTGAAGTGTCCACGCTTATTTTGTAAGCCTGCATTACCATAATAGCAATATTTTATTAGCAAAGAATTTCAAACTTCTAATCTATGTCTGGCTTTTCATGGCTATACAATGTGTGCAAAGTCCAAGTATTTCTTCGCTTCCTTTTCACTTTAATCCAATGAAATGCATCCTGGCTGCAACATCAGCCCCTCTTATTTCCACAAGCATCCTGGCACCCTCTTTCACATTGCCTTTTTTCTTGGAATACAGCCAGCTTCTCAAACCTTCTCTGTTCACCTTCTTCCACATTATCACTTTCAAACACTTTTTATAACAATTCTCATATTGTGACAGTACAAACCATTTTAAGACCAAAGAGTTTGGAGCTGCCTGTAAACAAGAAAAGTACTGAAGATTTATGTGAGAAATTGTTCGGTGCTTTCCAAGCTGGATTTTTTTTTTTCACTTTAGCTGCTGGGTTTTTCCTTTCAGAATTAAGGATAGTTGCTTTTTCCACAGCTTCTGCTTTGGTCACATGGGGTCACCACCTGAGGCTCCATCCTCTTCAGAGGATCCTCATTCTATTCTGGGACAGACACTGGGGAGTATCAGAAAACACAAGACTATGGCAACAGCTGAAAGCATCAGCTCATGCACTGATTGCTGTCATTGAACAGCCAAGCTATAGAGAACCAACTGAACATAATAAATAAAACATAGCCTCCAAAATAAGACACAAAAAACCACAACCCAAACCTCTCCGTTTTAACACACCTTTTCAACCGGAGAGTGTTTAGTAAGAGACAAAGGATGATTCAGCAGCAATGCAAATATAAAGCGATTCACCAGTGATGATATTTGTTTTTACAGTAAATTAATGTTCCAGTGTGATCTGAGTATAAATATTTGTACTAAGAAAAATGATAAAATTGGAGATAGGGTCCAGGAACGGAAGCTGGGCCACTGAAAATTTGGCTCAAAACTTGCAAACATTGAGCCTGTGCCAAGCAATCCACTTCACCAAGGAAATCCCCAGTAAATAGCCTATTTCCTGAAAAGTGTACAGCAATTCTACAGCCAGAAGTTCCCCTTCTGACTTGCAAATAGAAATCGTTTTAAACAAAAAAACCAGCAGACTCAGTACAAGTAATTTAAGCCCTGTATTCTGCATCATGAAAAGTTCTACACAATGAAACAGTAAGGCATAGTACAGCCTTGCTAATTAGTTGTCCACTTGCAGCTTTAAGTACTGAAATAAAAATGTTCATTAGGACACGGATGAAGATGAAACTTGAATTAAGAAATGGAAAAGTATATATTACATCCTCTACTCCTCCAAGAATGTTTCAGAAAATTAAGAAGAGTCAATGCCAATATAGCCACATGAATATCAAACTGAAGTCAAGGGAGCTCACAAAGCAATCTACAGTAGAACCAGAAAATGGACTTGGTTCCAACTTATTTCTTCAGACACTCCCAAGATCACACCGTTTAAATCAGTGTATAGCTAAACTGTTAGTGTGCATATATGCCTTACTGTACATTCTATAATCATTAAGGGTAGCAAACCATTGCATTTCTTCATAGAGGATCAATATTCTGCTACGATCTGTTATAACATCTGGAGAATGGGGGATTATAGTCTTTGCAGCACTGCCAATATGGGCAAAACTCTGCCATAAGTACCACACAGCTTTTCCCTACTCAGGTGGCCAAAACATTTATTGTCCCCCTGAGAACTCCCCACAAATAACGTCTGTCTAGTTCGTGTTTGCAGCATGGCTGTCAGTGCTTGGCTTATACCTGATGGGCTCCAGCAGAGATGGGACCATGAAGCTTGTGGCCTAAGGTCCACATCTTTATTTTCCATTATGTCATTCTGAAAAGTAATAAAGCCATTTAATGCCTTCTACATCCATATGACAAGAATGCCTTCAACAAATTGTAAAAAAGCTATGGGAATTATTTACGCCAGTGTCTTTGATTAGCAACAAAAGAGCTCACAGTGAAAACAGTATGGAAGAAAACATTTTCTTTCACTCTGTCTCTCTCCATACGTTTTTTAAAAATTAAGGATGTAACTGAACAGACGTCAGAGGGAGGAACAAGGGTTGGAAGTCTAACAGCAGCTTTGGGCTTGAAACAAGAGCTATAGATAAAGCTGAGGTTAAAATAGAATGTCCCAGCATCACTTTCCAAAGCACCATCAAAAGAAGCAGGATAAATCCATCTTCTTACACGCATATAAAATAACTGTCAAAGTGAGTAATCTTACCAGTATGTTTTGTCCATTTTTTAAGGGTCTAAATGCTGCAATTAGCTCTACGTACCTGAGTCTCACCCTCTGGTACAAAGCCTTGGCACAATATTGGGCTAATGCTGCTACTCTACTTCCATATGTAAGCGTGTGCTTCTAACAGCATCGATCTGCACTACATGCAGGCAGCGCCTCAAACCAGCACAGCCTGGGGTATCCACATGATTCCCCACTGCACAGTGAAGATGTGCGCTTAGATGCTTCGAAGGAATTATGAATTTTCACTTCCTTTCCTAGCCATTAACCTATGAACTGTATACCAGGGGATAGCTAAAGGGAATTTATCTCAATTTTAAAGGAAAAACCTAAGATAGTATCAGTCATGATCTATATGTTTTCCTGATATATTTCCAGGTTTATTATATTTTCAGAGTTAAATTGACAAACATACTCAAACCTAGTTTTGCTAGTTTGCATCCTGTTATGATTATGAGAAACTAGACGAGACTTTCTTTCAAATACAGAAGCTGGTTTCAAGGACACAGATTCTCTCTCTCACCAATACTCTCTTAAACAAAAAGTTGTATTGGGCAACCAAAGACAATCTTCAGAAAGCCACAAATCAGACATCACATAAAGATATTCCAGTCTTCTTTTAGAGTGCTTCCTCTTTTCTAATTTAAATGGAACAGAAAGGGGACACAGTTTTATTCACAATATATGAGAAATAGTTCAGAGAACTAACTCCTCAAAATCTTCACTACTCAATAAATGATTTAAAATAAAAAAATGTAAAAATTCCTGCATATTGAAAAATCATTACTATTCTCTTTCACTTTTATTTTAGCTATTCTAATTTTACATTCAAAATAAAAATTTCAACATCAAAACCCACAATCCTCAACAAGATCACCATCCTCAAATAACTGAAAATAAAAAACTGTTCAACTGTGTGGATTTCCCACCCTCCTAAAGTTCCATTTTGCTAGCAGCAGAATCAATGGCACTGATGAATGATAACAAACCAGTACCAAGCGAGAGGAAACACCAAGATAACTTTTAGCATCATAATGAAGTGCAAAATATAGGTGCTATGCAGGTACAAAAAAAATAAAATTACATCCATATTCATATGTTGCAGCAGCCTTGGCATTGCTTAGAGATAATACTCCATCAAAACTAAACTGCAGTAGTAACATTCAGAAAAGGACCCTGTTGCCAAACACTTGGAACCAATCTTCGCATATCAAAAATGGAGGGGAAAAACTTGTCTCCTTCCAAAGTCAGTGAATCTTTCATTGACAAAAACCCCGCTATGTCTGTGTTCACAATTAGAAATATTAATCACAATCTACCCACATAAGACATATCTCTTGTTCACCATCTCTCTTACAGCTTTCTTGGGAAGTACAGTGCTTCTAATTTTACACACCATATATGTGTCTTTCATATATGGAAAAGTCATAAACAGCACTTACACATTTAAAAACTGTATTTGGAGCATTAATTTAATATTATCATAATTTCTCCACAAGGAAGATCCAGCAGAAGAGACATTACTGATGTGTTCTCTAATACCAAGTATATATTCCCTAATATGAAATTCTTCAAAAATATCCCCCAAAATTCAGTGATTTCTTTGGGACTTTTATTAGCTTGTCTTTTCCTCCAAATCACTGTATAGAAGTAACTGGGTAGATGGTGAAAAAAACCCCATGAGAACTTTTTACTCCCACAGTAGTTTCTCACTTCTCCAAAAATAAACATACCGTTGTGTTTTTACACTTGCTGTAGGTTCCACTACATAACATTTTGAGGGGGAAGGGGGTTTCCACTTTATAGACAGTGGTATTGCAGTATGAGGGCTAGCAGGAAGCTGCTCTCATTACAGAAAGGGAAGCTGCCTGCCTGCAGCTTTCTGAAGTCACAGCCTAGTTTAACCCTCTATGGGCACCTCTACCTTCTGCCAAAGCCAGGCCCATTCAGCCTTTTCAAGTGTGGTGTGTGGTTGCAAGAAGCAGAATAAGAAGTTAGAGAGTAAGCGTTGATTGCACCCATGCGTGTGCCTAATTCATAATGCAGCAACTACAAAAGGTCACATCTTGCTAATGCTGAAGGTCAAGACAGACTGCCTGGTAACTGCACATGGATCACATTTATACTACGGCATTAAGAGGCTTTCTCTGATTCTCAGGCATGATGTAGTATGTCTTGTTCCAGAATTATTTGTCATCCTCACAAGTAGACAGGAAAAGCAAAAGGAGATACCCTACAGCAGGGAGTCAGTACTTTGGTACTGGAGCACTTTAGACTTTACTGAGAAAAAGATCTTTACAAGGAAGCTTGCTTCCTGGTAACCGTGTTTACTATTAACACAATCTAAATACAATTGTGTGCTCCTACTGCATTAGGTTCTGATGACATCTACAGCAGAGCTTGGAAGGCCTGCCAGAAGGTCTTTGAATTATTTATACGGAAGTCATCTTCATCCTCAAAGTCACTGGAGAGGCTCTGATCAATCAGTAATATATTTATTGATTTTTAAAGAACAAACAAAAAAACACAAACAAAACATTTTCACTTCAGTTCCAGGCAAAATCTGCAGCTGTTAACATGGAAGTGAAACAGCATTTCCTCATTAATAATATCAACATGGAAAAACCTTGTACCATATGAAAGTAACAGAACTACGTACATCCAACTCAAAATTGCATTTTTCATGTTTCTTGCTTACTTCCTGTATTTCCTTTTCTTTGTATAATGAAAATCAAAGAAAACAGGTTTTGCTTTGAAAACAGTTACTTTGATTTAAAATAACCCATAGATTATTTGAGACCACATGAGCCCTACAAGTCTTTTAGAAGTTGATTTAAACTAAGACCTTGATCAAGCACTAACTGAAAACAAAATTCATTGATGACACTGAATCACTTTGGAAAACTCAGACTTGAAGGTAGAAGTATATGAAGATTTAGTCCTTAATTCATTATGGCCATGAAGTCATTATAGCTCTCATGTTAACCTACTTGGTGTAAAATATTATAAAATATTTATACATTTATTCCCACACAGGTTTTTTGTGCAAATAAGTGTTATTTTTTAGACTGATTTTCCAGGGAAAGGAGTTTTGTGTGCATATTCCATTTGTCTGTCAAACTCCCCCAATACTTAATTCCAGTGAGTGATTCAAATTCAAAAAAGGCGTAGGTCTCCATGCTAAAGAAATACCTGCTCAGAGAAGAACAATTCAGGTTAGTGCCATCACTGAAGGAAAAGAGCTTCAGCTGTAACAGACCCTTGTGGCTGGTGCCAGCCTGCATGCTCACAACTCTATTTTAATTTCATATTTAGAAGAAAAATAAAAAACTTGAAACTACAAACACCTGCATCCAACTCAGCGGTACTAATCACAACATAAAGTTCAGCTTAGTAATGCAGCAACAGTGAATTTGCTGTAGAGAAAAAATATTCCAAAAAACCTCAAGTCCTACTGAAAACCTACAAGAGTCTGTTTTGAAGTCGGTCTGTGTGTACCACAATTACAGTGTGTCTTGAAGCAGTTCAAACTTGGATTCTCTTCAGTCAATTTTATCCCAGGCACCAATAGAATTGTTGCCAGTTTATCTATATCCTTTATCTTTATGTCACATTTAAGACAGTTTAGTAGATATTAAATATATATATGTAGTTAACGATTTATCCATCATTCTGATGAGACATGATTGTGCTGTCACTTTCTTTTATGCTGCCATAGTACTTCTCAAGAAGAAAAGATTTATTATTCTTATATCACCATAACTGCATTAAGGAATAAAATTCTAAATTCCAAAGCTTTTGTTGAACAGTTTTCAGAATGCAGTTTAATAACTCACGAATTTAGCAATGTAAATATTATTGATATTTTAGTAAATATTGCTTCTTAATGACTATTACAAAACTGCTGTCATTGGGGCTGGGGGTGGATTAACCCTCCCAACCCCCTTCCTATTGCCCTTCTCTTGGCACCTAGTATTTAAAATTCTGCCTTTCTGCCTTTTTTTGTAATACCATAATTTGTGCTATTTCCTCTTTATGACCCTCCCCTCTCTAAAACTATGCATGTCAAATTTTATTCTAATACAACAACACATTTTCAGTGGAAAATAATATTGTGTTCTGAATAGTAATCCATTGCACCCCTTGTTTTAAGGGGAAGGAGGCAAGACACATGACAAAAATCATAGAGTGAAATAGCTGGAAGTCCACCCACTGGGAAAGGCTGGATGGCAGAACCACTGTGCAATGCTGCTGTAAAGAAATGCAAAGTAAGTATTATTTTACTTTTTATGATTCTTACATAAAAGTTCTTTTTTTTATTTGAAAGTAGTGGTGTAGGATAATTTATAGTTAGAGATTTATATTGTTCAGAAACCACACTGGGTAGTCTTAGACTTGAATAAGAATTAGTTCAGACGTTAGAGGCAGGTGCAGAAAGAATCTTTTCGAAGCCAAATTGTGCACTGGGAAGTGCAGGCAAATGACACCGAACAATAGCAAAGGTTCATTGCAAAATTCAATATTGTTGATACGTGCTTTCAAAACCCTCTTATCCTCCTTCCCCCATCCATCATTTCCTTGCACCACTCCAGAAAAATCTCTGATCATTACGTGCAGCTCAGTCATCCACTTCTCCAACATCCACATCTCAGATCTCATCTAAACACACACG
>JAOXJM010000002.1:12592924-12608547 GCA_026413425.1 Tringa solitaria
TGCGAGAGCATCTAAGTGTCGTGCTAGGTATTGCTACTGCGCTGATGCCAGAGTTCAGCCAGCGAGAGGCAGCTAGCCATAACATGATTTAGACTAATTTAATACTATCTTACAGAGAAAGCGCGTTTAAAATTGTGATGCAGTTTATAAATTCACTGGTTGTTCTGTGTCTTATGTCACACTTAGATCATATGTAATGCATTGATAACACACAGAAGGAAGATTATGCGATGCTAGCTTTTTACAATGCTGTTTTGGAGAAATGGAAACCGAAGTTGGCATTTCATGTTATTGTGGTACAGGCAACTTTTTCCCCTTGAATGAAATACCGGAAAAGACAGAAACATCAATTTGAATGAATATTCACCAAGTGTGATTGTTTCAGTATTGTGCAGGCAAGTTTAAAGCAATGCAGTACACTGAGAGGCTTGGAACACAGAATCAAAAATTCAGCTTTCCAGGCACGTTTGAATTTGCCTTTTGGGGTCAGTCCATCCCAAACCCTGGTCGTGCTCCCCAGAACATCAATAACCAAGTTTCAGATATCCGAGCCCAAGTTAGGTATTTTGACTCAAAGATTTCTTTCTCAGTCACTTTTTTTCCAGGTTAATTAATTAAAAAACCAAAGAGCAATATCAACACTGAAATTTCAACAGTAATGAGCTATTTGAATTGCAACAAAATATACCTTCTGTTAGCTTACAAGACAGAAAAAAACAATATTTTCTGTAAGATCAAAAAATTGCAGATTTTTGTATGTTACAAATAAAAGCAATTAGAAAGTGAGAGCTCTTATTTCAGACACACGGGATTTACAACTTCCAGAAAATGTGGTTCAGGAGTGTTCTCAGTATAAATTCTGCTAGATCATAAACTCTATCCTGGTACTTTGCAGGGAAATGAATGTTTCTGCTGCAGCAAATAAGATCCAATCCCACACTGAGTTTCTCAGTCTGGTGAGTTTAAGCTTTAAGTGGATTGGTAGGGACCTGATGTACATAAGCTGTGCAATCCCTTGAGAAACGATTTTCAAATTAAGTAATAAGATATTGCACTCCTTACAGCTTATTAGAAAGAAACAGTGAGCAGCACCAGCACATAGCTACTATGCTTGGGATTTAAAAGCTGGATTTAGCTGCCATGTCCATAATTCTTAGTGCATTGGTTATGTAAAGGAGTAGGTGAGAGGAGGGCTTAGTTTCATATTAACGAAAGTAAAAAGGCTCTACGGAATGTAATTGCAGGATTAGTAAAAAGTATAAGGCAGCTTTGCTCTGCTATTTACATATCAAGGCAATTTATGAAAATCCTCATATGGAAAACCGCAGTAATTGAAAATGAGATTCAGAAACACCTTGCTCTTAAGTTAACGGGCAAGCAATATAATTTTTCATGTTAAAATATTAGGTATAGAGAAGAAATTGGTAAATTTTCACAAGATATTTTAAAGGTTTTCTCACCAAGGAAAAGGAATAAGATACGAGAGCTTCTTGAGAGTAATATCTCTGCAAGTTTCCAGATATCCAAATTATAGTCTCACATGTTCACAGGATTTCTATGCATAGAAATATTTTGACAGTAATTGCTATTCATCTTGAGGTGGAAAGCTAAGGGTAAAGGGATGGAAAGCTAAGGGTAAAGGGACAGAGCAAGTAAGTGCCTTGAGAATAACTTGGTAGATGTAACATCACAGTATGGGGACAACACGTAAGAACAGAGAAACTATAAAGACAACAGATGAGATGGGTCAAAACACGGAGGGTCAACTAGGCTGTTCATCCTGCCAGCTAGGATGAACCTAGATTGGCAGAGAAACTAGAATGATTAGAAATTGTCAAATCTGGTACCAATATGTACAATCCTCAGCAGAGAAAATGAGATTACCATGAACGCAATCTTTAGCAAAGCTGCCACCTCAAAACTAGAATGGCAGAAAAATTTGAGACTGCACACCAGAATGCATTACTAAAGAACACCAAAGTAGCAGCTAAATTTTGGATAAAGAAGTACTAAGGGAGCAAAATACAGGACAAAAGAAATCAGTCATTGACTTTAGTCTCACAGAAGCATCACATACTGGTGGAACAAATGATCAAGTTTTATATGATTGCAAAAAGGGGCAAATCAAAATAAAATATAAAAACATTACAGAGGACTGAAGAGAAAGTGTTTTGCTTGGAATACACACCAAGCCAGTGACTACTGCTTTCTAATTTGTGCAAACTGATTTCAGAACCTTCCCACTGAAACAGAAAAAGTTCCAATCTCTTGTAACATAGATGACATTTTAGAGGAGCTGAAAATGTAACAAATGCATAAACGGTTCAATTATTGAAATAACTTTTTGATGTTTGATGTATAAGCAAGGACCTCTAGTTTCAATCTTTAGCTGTGATTGTAACAGAGTTAGATTACCCTTTGTCACACTGCCATCCTTGCACAAGCCCTTGCACAACTTCTCTCCCGTCCTAAGGAGACACAGATCAACCTTGCTGTCACATCCCATTAGGAGCAGAGCTGATAAAATGTACTGGGATTCCAAGGTGACATAGCTTCTTTCATTACGTTTGTCACAATATTGATTAGATTAGGTCTGAAGCCCTTCTTTGGCCTGCTACTGACCCATCACATCTCCTGGGAAATTCTGCAGAGTGGGAAACAAAATTGAAAACGACTGGAACAATAGAGATGTTCAAGATGGTTATAGCTCATGGGACTCACATAAATGTGACAAGTGCTGATTTTTACTAACTATGCATCCTAATCCATTAATCCCAAATTTGACGACTAAATATCACATTATCTTCTTCACAGTAGTTAGTGTTCGGGAGCTTATTAGCATGAAAATAACATATCAAATATTTTTACTTCTTTCACTGGAGTAAATAACAACGTGGTCAAAGCGCTGCCTAGCTCATTTCACCCACCAAAAATTTAAAGAGTAAACAAAGAGCAGCTTGGTTTGCTCTCTGTAGAGCCTTACATCAGTTGTCTTCTGCAATATGTTTAGTTTTAGATATTACACTGTCTGCAGGATCACTGGTGATGTTTCAAGTCAGAGAATTGTACAACTGAGCCATATGGCATTCAGCTAATTTTAGCAGTCAATAGCTAAAAGACCCCTATACCTGCTCTTACATTTTCAACAGGCTTTACTTATTGGCATTAAGCACTTCTAATGTAATACATGCCCCTCACTGATGTAGTCTTTGTATGTGACAGATTTGACAGTTCTGAAGGCACAAAGGACTAATCTGAATTGCTAAAAGTGTTTTTTGATTTAGAGATTTTTTTCCTTTTTAAGCATAAGGTCATTTTTTCCTCTTTCACACAAGCTACCCATACAAATACCATGAGTAGGCACATCTGAACTACAAGGAGCCAGAGAAATAAGTTCAGTAAATGTCACTCCTTTTCCCTACGCCTTTACCTCCCACGTGTAACACCCACTCCTCTGAGAGCACCAAAACTATGGTTTGATTTTTCCTTTCTTCCAAGTGTTCCCTCCTCCTCCTCATATTCACACAGCTTTGCAAAATACGATAGCTAAGCTGTTAGCATCCTATAAGTAAAATAAACATTCCTATTTGTGGTAGGGAAATTGTAGTGTATCTGTCACACTCAGTAACACCACCCGAGACAGGGTGACACACACTGTGATAGCCTGGGAACCGCAAGCTCCCATGAAACATTAGTTTCCACATTTGTTTCTTCTATGCTTTGAAGGATAAAGCAATATGAAGCAGAACAAGAATTATGTATTTCATTCCAGTTCAGCAGAACAGAGTATTGCATCTAGATCCTTTATTTATTTTATTTCCCTGGGATAGAAAAAACATATCAGGAAAAAAAAAATAAATCTGGTATTTACCTAAATGTAGCTATGAAAATACACATTCCGGGTTGTTACTTTGACCCTTTTCCACAACTGCTAAATTGTCTTCAAAATTAAGTCCAAGAAATTTTTTCACCCTTTTCCTAAACTGGTCATGCTTTTTCACCCAGAAAAAAGGAGGAGAGTTTCTCTTAATATTTTCCTACTTTTCTTTCATAGAAACTTTTTGTATATTACTGAAAGACTTGACAGAGTAATTAACGTTCCATTGAAAACGATTAAAAATTAAGGGGGCGCAGGGTAAGAACAATAATTGATTATGGATTCAGTTCAATTAGGCTTGCCTTGAATATGCTCTAGGATACTTAAAGAGATTCATCCCTATCTATAGCTGTAAAGATTACTCCAAGCTCCAAGAAACTCAGACAATGTATCTTCATGCTTTGCAGAATCTTGCCTGTAGGTTACTACTGTGCAGACTTCTATTAAGATACAATAACAGCTTTTACCTCCAAAAACTATGGTTTGCACCTTGAGAACGTGAAGGAACCACTCTTCTGAGGACTGCTTGGGAATAGCAGATCAATTTTTATGCTTTAAGCGCTAAAAATTTTGTGGGAGGTTTCAGCCAGAATTAGATTTTTTTCCTGGGAAGGGTACCAGCCATCTCCCAAAGAAAAATGTTTAGAAGATCCTCTCCTGAGCTGTCAAACAATATGCTCTAATTACACTAATTATGTCACACTTACACCCTTGTTCATACTATTAAAATAAAAGCGGTACAATGGCTACATCCCTCACACATTACAAAATAAGGAAAACCTGGGCACAGACCAAAACGAAAAAGTGACCATTCATCAACATCATCATAAACAACAACAAAGGGACTTTGTTGCACAGAAATATTTTTGTTTTAAACACAGCCCTTTATTTTTGCCCAGAAGAGATCACACAAATCTAAGAGGACTTTTGTCTTGAAACTCTTCATTCACATTAACACGGGAAGCAACTCTCCTTCCTCTTAGAAAGTAATATGCAGTGTGCACCCATGGAGAAAATAACTTTTGACAAGTTTTAAATGGCTTTAATGCTTTAAGGTCAAAGATTCTTGCACACTCTACTAGGCCTTGGCCCACTTCCTCGTCCTATCTCTTCATGCTCTTTTCTGCATTCCCTCCTTATACAGAATACTTTCCCGGCTCATCCATGTCTCCTGCTGTTCCCCTCAGCACATACCTGCTCTCTGCCTTGTTCCCTTCTCCATACTAATCCAGTCATGCAGACCAGCTGTCTTTTGTAGCATTGTTAATTACATGCCTCTCCTATCAATTACTGACCTCTTCATTTCCCCTGCTCGGTTTGGTTACCAGGAGTAGGATTTATTCCCACTCCCTGTTTCCTTTCACCCCTCATCATCTTCTGGTCTAAACGAAGAGATGCTCTAGACCTGCACACACAAGCCTTTACAAATCTCCAGCTCTGTCAAATGGTAGTTTGTAACCCAGAAAAAAGAAACATTAGCTGAAGACTGAGGGTACTTGCAGCGTGTAGATCACAGACAACAACAGAAAGGGACTTGACATAGCTGGGTTTGTTTGGTGGTTTATAATGTCTCTTTCCACTACAAGAACAGAAAGCTAAGGTATCCTAACTCAGCTGGCTCTCAGGTGCATGAGTTTCCTACTTTGCAAACTTCAGAAGGAGGCCACAAAAAGAGGGTGGAGATGCAAAAAGCAATGTCATTCTTTTGGACTATGCACAGCTTGCTTGTGCCAGGGTGCTCTCTTCTCCCTGGATGAACGTTTCACCCAGAGAGTCTCAGGTATAAATGTGTCCCCTGCCCACGCTCCCTTCTCACCTGCAAAGAAAGAAAGAGCTTGCAAGTCAAGTTTGAAGAGTACTGTAAAGCATGTAAAAAGAAGTGTACGGGAACCCACTTCTTTGAAATTGCTGACATTTTGGAGGATGAAAGAAGCCTGAAATCTCTAGGGCTCCAGCCTCACAGGCACTAAAAAAAAACTCCCCTCAAAAGAAAAGAAATAGAAGAGGGAGAAAAACTGCCTATCTGTATTTATAAGTTCATATATTTAAGTCCCTTGAGAAAGGAAATAGGTTAGGAAACTGACAGTGAAAAATATCAGATTGAAAATAAGTCTGATTTTCTGATACAAGTTTTAATTCTTTTCTTAAAATGAGAAATAGGTCTTAAAATGAAATAAAAATAATCTGCAAAAGCAATACCAATACAATTTAGCCACCAAAGGGCAAGAAGTTCGGAAAATACAGGCTAGGAATATTCTGGCCAAATTTAATTTGCTTTCAGGCACTGTACATATTTATCATCAGCAATAGGCATCCCATTACAGTTTTTGCCACCAAGCAATAATGGAAATAAATATTACTTTTTTTTTTTTTTTAAATGCAAGTAATAGACTGTCTTACAACACAGAGTAACTGAAACCTAAAACCAATACTGTCTCTCAGCAATGCAAGCATTTTAGCCAATCTGGATTTTTGAGAATAAACTAGAACAGCCATAACACATCAATGCTAGCATTATTTATCTCATGCTGATGATGTCTGCATCAGTAACACTGAATAAGATATTGCTAGCTTTAATAATCATTTGAAATAAGAAGAGTAAGTCTGCACTGCTTGTAGAGAAGGGATGTGGGCAAGTTAGGAAAGCAAAGTGGGAGCCGACCACAGTAAGATGAGGTGGGGTACAACCAGAGCCCAGTTATCTCTGTCTTGTGCCTGGGTCCCTGGGAGCCGCAGAGACTATGGACAAATTAGAGCAACTGCCAGGTTTCTCTGGCATGTGCTATGGAGCATCCACGTGTGTTTCACAGCTACAAAACAGATGGCAGTACCGAACACTTCCAAATTATAACCAGAATCTAGTTTAGACACATAATTTTATATTACCTTCTGCCACATGTTTTGACCTTGTTTTTGCCATAGAAAACACAGCCCTTGAATACTTAAATGAAAGAAGGAACTGGCATCCCCTTACATTTTTCATTTCTGAAGGTCTTCAGGGAGGAGTGAGGATGCACAGCAAATAAATAGCTTAAGTTAAAGAATGGATTGTAAGCAACTAAAGCTTTGCCTCTTACAAAACTACAGTCAGTGTGATTAATGGTTCAGGAATTATATTAAAGTTTAGTAACTTTCCCTGCAGACTGGTGATACCCAGGAGAAAAGAGCCTCAGTTTCGAGTGACAACATGAAATTTGATTACATACTCTAAATAACTTAATAACAATGTCTTAATTTAGATAGATCTCTTTACAAAAGCAGCATCTTTCCCATTTTGATCACAAATAAACAGGAAAAAAGTACATAAAGTCAGACAGTCTTTGAGCACGTGAAAGAAGGGGAGAATCTGCATGAAGTCATCCTCTCTTGTAATTAATAATAACAAATTGATGGTCATTACATCTGCTCAGCACCTTCCAGTATCACGACTCAGAACCTCACTGTAACAGCTGTATACACTGCTAAAAGCTCCTTTCTTAAAGGATTGTTTGTGCTAAAGGAAACGGAGAATTGTCAGTGGACTGAGTAAAGAAGGTTTTAGAGCTTCAGTTACTGCTGGGCAAAGATAACATCTCGGAAACTTTTAGTGTTGTGGAGTTCACCCCTAACTATTTGGTACTTTCTCACCATTTAGACCAAGCAACAGTATCAGGCATTTGATGACTGAACTTAATTTTTACGGAATAGACTGTAGCAGGCTACTGAATTGTTAAAGGATACAGGAAAATCCATAAAACCAAAGATTAAATGCTGAGTACACACAGACACGGATGTAAATCGGCACTAAACCAGTGTTTGAGGCAGAGGTGCCCCTACCACGCTCTCCCCCCTTGCCAGTGGCTTGGTAAGGCTGGCTCTTCCCAAAGCCTGCCTTTCCCGCTCTGTTCCCATGACAGCAAGCTCCTATTTCACCACAAGTTTAGCAACTCTTTTCTGCACCATAGTCACTGATTAATGCCCTGACCCTTGACTCATTAACCTCTGCAGTAACAAAACAGAAGGCAAAGGCTCACAGCTCCAGATTTTAAATTGGTTTAAGTATGGACCTTCCTGTGTAGCAACGGTGGGACTTGTAGAGTTGTTCACGTGAATAAACACAGGCCTTTTTTACCCCCCTTAGCCTTTTCTGAAATTTAGTAGCAATTAAAAAGTAAATAAGTAACTGAACCAATACAACCTTAAATAATTCAAAGGAGCACATTCTTTGCCTACCTCAAAATCCAGAGCAGCTCATATAACAGTAAACAAGCTTTTAATCAATTCTAAGACGTTAACAATATAGAAGATAGATGACAGTAAGATTTAATTTAGTTTCTATTGGGCAGAATTTAAAAAAGCCTGAACACTCCTTCCCTAGAAAACTAAAATAGGAACACAAGTTTTAAATAAATGTCTGGGCACAGCTGCAACGAACAGTTCACAGCTGAGCAGTCCTTGAAACATTCTCTTGCCATTTGCTGTGGGCACAGTCTAGTTTTAATCCACTGCAAGGAGCTTCAGCTATGTTTTTCATGGTGAGTCTAACTGGAAAAAACCTCAAAAAAACAGGCCATTGCACCATAGGGGCTCAAACGATCCCTGTGCATCCTGATGGAGGGAAGCCAAGAAAGGTGGCAAAATTGAAGTCAAATGTTCAGATGAAACACGGGGCTTAGGAAGGAGGAGGCAAGTGATGAAAGGTCTGGGCCACCCAAGCTCTCCTTCTAGCCCCACAGTTCACCTGGTGTGTGAACCCAGGCCAGCTACTTCCACGTCTGCCTTCCTCAGTTGCCCCACGCACAACACGGAGGGTCCAGGGACTGCTCTGTGCTGCCTGGTTCTGGCACAGCTGCACGCCAGGGCCTGAAGGCACTCCTGCAGCACACGTGCACACACACGAGTCAGTGGGTGAGTGGGTGATAGGTGTGCTGTGAGAATTAACCCGGAGTTTCAGTGGCTTGTTTGAAGTACAAGGGAATGCTAGCTACATTTCAAAGCAATGCTAGCACGAAGCAATGAGGAAGGAGGACTTCTATAGTTTAAAAGCTTTGATTTCTTGACTTTTCAAAGGGCAGAAAGTAGTAAGTAGGACTGCGAGGCTGCACAGCTGGCTGGGAAGCACTGGAGCAGGAGTCTCAGTGGGAAGCTGAGCTCCCCAGGCAGCCACCCTAGGAGCAGTCAGAGGTCACAGTCCGAGTGCAGTCCTGGCAAGCAGCAGCTCCCTTCCCGGGTTTGAAATGATGGCAAGGAAAGAAATGGCTATGCTTGCTGGTATTGAAACAAGCCTGGAGAGCAGAAGGGAACGCCTCCCCTCTGCTGTGTAGGCTGCTACAGAGCGTGCCAGCAGGCACTGCCGCTGAACAGCTGGAGGAGTAGGTACGGGCAGGAGCATAAATATTTAGCCTTAAGGATATTCACCACTGACATCAGGAACAACCGATCAGTTGTTCGCATGCCAGTGACTGAGTCACAACAAACTGGCACTCCGTTTGGCAGATTTTACAGTCGCTTACTGCAGTGATGTGCTTTGCGATACACCAGCATCTTAACTTACTGCTACAGTGCTACTGACCTCCACTTAGGATAACTGGTTCAAAACATAGGGATGAAGGTATTTTCAATCCTCAGTTAAGTTACTTCAGGCATGAAAAAAAATAACTGAGAAGAGGGAAACATAGTTGGTTGTCTCTTACAGCTATATCTGCAATTCCAATCACAAATTATTCTTTTACCTAATTGTCAGGCAGAGAAAGCTACTGCCAGCACTTCATAACCTAGTTTTAAGCACTGACAATGTCTATTTAAATTAGCTAGCAATCAGCACCCACAGCAATTAACATCACATACACAGTACTCCAGTTGTGCATTCTCTAGTTGTTCTTTTCTCCCATGGAAATCTTTATTGCAGAGGACTCGTTTTGACAAGTTATCTGTTTTTTATTTAAGAATTCTAGGTACTTTTCACTCAAATTTTCAGTTTCAGTTAGTCACTATATCCTCAAGTTATATGCGCTATTAACATAAAAAAACAAACAGAGCTCAACAATCAAAATTTGTTTCCTCTTTCTTATGTATTATGACTCTTTATCCCAAGTCCACCAGGGAAATTAACAGAAGATTTTTCAACATCAGTTATGCATTAATAGAAAAAGATAACTCTTGAAGTAGAAAGGATCTAAAGACCAACGGAAGTCTGAATTTGGCCACTCAGTCTGAATTTAGCCAATTTAGTCTGAATTTTGGCCATAGCACTTTGCATAGTATAATGAGAACCAAAACTGCCAGATGTCAATGGCACTATCAAAACTAAACCAATGCTCAGCTAAATTGAATCTATAAAGCACACATATCTTATCAATTCCCATTTCTTTTCAACTCACATTCCCCCACAGAAAGCATCTTCCCCCATACTTGTTACAAGTAAAGTCATTTATGTTCGTATAAGTGATCACAGCAGCAGCACTACCAAAACATTGGTCCCCAGACCAAAGTATTATATATGAGACCATCTACAGAATAACAACTGGATACTTGTCCTGTGCAAGCTTGAGACCCATCTGATAGAGGTTGCACATGATGTCTTTCATCCGTGGTTTATTTTCTTATTGACAATAACTATTCCTTCAACATTACAGACATAGAAAAAACTCATTTTGGAAATAATGACAAAGAACTCCTTTCAATTTCTGACAATATGTGGAATGAAAAATATACAATTCCTAATGTGGTGGGGTGTTGAGGTCATATTAATATTTACAATATAGAATTAGTGCAAAAAAAACAATAATCAGCTAACAAAATCTCCAAAACCAAGCAGGTAACATGTGAGGTTAATGAGGTTTTCACCAAACCTGAGCTAAGTTTCAGGAACTAAGGATGATTTTAGCGTTTTATAATGTAGCTTGTACCAAAAGAGAGAACAGCTGCTGTTTCAGTGGAGCTTTGCATTTTTATTTCCTGGGTTTGTTCTAACCCTTATAAACTCAAAACAAAACTCAGTTGGTGTGAACTGAAACAAGAGGTTTGAGTAAAAACCTGTGAGTAGAAACCACAGAGCCCAAGAATCAAAACCAATGATTGGACCTCCACTGCACACACGCCTCACAAGCCTGATGCAAATGCTAGCTTTCCTTCCATATAATTCTAAGCCCAACTAATTTCTCCACTGAAACTAGGGGTTTGGGGGGCAGGGAAAATAAAGAATTAATTTGAAATGGCATCTCCTAATGAGCAAATAAAGATCAGAAACCTCAGGATCTATTTATGCAAGAGCAGGGAAATCACCTTTGCACATTTCGTTTTGAAGAGATGAAGGAGAGAAAGAGAGAAATGGAACTGTGGTACAGAGGGGAAATCTATGAGAAATGCAAGTTGTGTGGTTCAGGCAGCTTCAGGGAGTGCCAAAAGATTTCAGAAGGTGGACAGATTCCTTTCTCATTAATGAAGGGGCCCTGACTCTAGATCTGCTGAACTCACTCTGAGTGGAAGGCTATTCAGCTTGCTCCTTTGATTGAAAGCATGAGCCTGTTACTTACGAGCTTCGGTAGCTTTCCTTTTAATAGGAAGTTGGGGGAAGGGGGAAGAAGATGGCTGGAGGAAGGGAAGGAAAAGATGAGTAGCAGAAAATGCTGGTAGCGGAACATGGGACTTCAAGGGATTTGCAGGACAGGCCTTTGGAGGCAGGATAGAAGCTTACAGGGTAAGTGATGCCTTTCTTGGGCTGGCTTTTCTTTCCTTGTTGTTCACCGACATGTTAAGAAGAAAACTTCCCTGCATCTTCAGTCCAGCATTACCCTCCTTTCTCGTAGTCTAACCAAATTATTTATTCTGCTAGCATGGAACTACAAAAATTGCTAATTTACAATTTTATTTTATTTTTCTGGTGGGTATCAGCTGTATTTGAGTAATGCTAAAAAAATACTAAATAAATAACATCTTGACCATTTTTACTGGTGCAACAGGGAACATGCAGCTTGCTGTCCTAAATTGTACACAGCCGCAAGCTCTCATCAGATTTTGTGTGGGCTTGAAATGTTCTTTTAGTCCTTTGCAGCTGAAAGCTGAACACAGATTATCTAGCTAGCTCAGTTTTGAGGACTGTATTGCCAGCTAGCTGTTTCTGTTAAACGTTGCCTTTTTATATTTACAAAAAAAAAAAAAAAAAAAAACAACACAGTTGTAAGAAATCCACACAGACACAAATGCCCATGATAGGTACTTGCTTGTGAGTAAAGGGTAACACACAGCAACAGTGTGTCTAAGCCCTGACATGTACTTTAAAGGGACAGAATCTAAACTCCTATTCAAATAATCAGGGCATAAGTGCCTTTAGTGAATGTTAAGGTATTCAAGCATAAAAAGGCTTAAATAAAAAATATTATGAAATATCATTTGAACTATTATAGCAGCAGTTCCTTTGTAATGTGAATTGTGAAATATCAAATTTTAAAGACCCGATTGATGCTTTTAAAAGATAGAATATTATTAGTAGTTGAATAAGTATTTTAATCTCTCACAAGTGATGTAGTTACAGAAAATGCTTTAAACTCATTCACTTGTAGCCAAATCTGTTGAGGCAAGAAGTCTTCAGCAGTTTCTGTGTTTGGAGCAATCCACAGCTGTAACTTCTGGGAACAGCTATTTTGTTGCTCAAAGGCAAACTCAAAATTATTTTATCCTACTGTGACATTCCAGATCGCTTCTCAGACCACAGTTCACGCATTCAACTAAGGATACGATTTTATTTGTATTCATGAAATCAGGCATTAATTTACCTGTAAGCTTCCTAGTTTGCACACAACACTGCACTAACTTACAGAGTCCCCCCAGACAGGACTTGCAAATAAAATCCAAACTATTAACAACTAGAGCTCTCTGGCCAAACAGATGCATGTGCATTCAAGATCTAGTCCAAAGTCTGACAAATGCATGATGACATATAATTTACATAAACACAAAAAATATCACAGAAAAATTAGAGCTATCAACTTCAAAACTATTTGACTATAATGGACTTGTTAATCATCCTTCCTTTTCATTTTTAACTAGTTTGGTATTTCAAAAATCAACTGCAAAAGATCTCATTTTCAGGAAAATACAAAGTCAAAGTACTAAAAAAGAGTAAAAAAAAAATACTTAGTTAATAACTATTTTCTAAAAAAAAGTGGGTGACTTCTAAGTAAACTACCTGATTGCCCAACAGGCATAGTAGAAATAATTCTTCAAGATGGAGAAATATTTTTTTAAATTTAAATTAACATTTTCTATTATTTATTCATCAACAACAAAGAAAAACTGAAAGGTGCAGAGAAGAACTGTGATCCATTTATAAAGCAAGGGACTAGATTTTCACTTACAGGTACTAATCTTCTAATCTTGCTGATGTCTATGGATGCTTGAATCCAGTTCAAATTGTATTTTGCTAGTTTTAATCTGTTGCCAAGGAAGATATATCAGCCATTTGCAGTCTCTAATAATTTGGGTTATCTTCTAAACTGAGCAGAGATCCTGGTAGGAAACTGAATGGGTAACTTCAAGATAAATCTAAGTATGACCTATGTGTATTGACTTGGGGTGTAACTTTAGTGCTATAATGTTTGGAGTGCTATGATCTCAATTTGGTGGAGCTTCTTAGCTTGTAGAATATTAATAGTCACTTTGACAGAGAGAGTATATCCAGAATTGAAACATTAGCAGAATCTTTAATTTTTGCTCTTGCTAGGCATGCTAACGATACTATTCGTATCTGTGTTTAAAACACAAAATACATGTAGAACCTGACTTTGAAAGTCATGTGTATCATCACAATATAGAGAAAAGGATTATAAGGAAAAACAGTCATAAAAAAAAGATGAGGCTATTTAGTTCAGTAATGAAAACTTGTGACTATAGAAAAAAGTAATATGGCTTACTGCAAATTATACAGTACTTAGCACGTTAATCCCCAAAACCCAGTTTTCATAATTTCATACACTTCAAATGTCTATAAGCGTGTGCTAGTGAGGGGCTATTTGTGACTGCATCTAGCTTGCAGGGAGAAAAAGACACTGTAACATTTGTGAGGTTGCATGGAAGATTAAAAAAACTGTAGTTATTATGAGATACTTGCAAAATTTCAAACAAGAATTAGGCACATGACCTACTTGAGCCACTTCAAGTTTCCTTTATTTGATGCGATCATATTCAAACCAGCTGCAGTGCAAAGCAATTACACGGCTCTCCCCATCATCAGCCAAGTCTCAGATACTCAGCATATTCCTGCAGGACAACCCACGTGTTTTACTACATTCTCAGTTTCTTAGGAAACAGGTGTCATTTCAAGCCATCAACTTGCTGTACATCAAAGGCTAATTCAGCAAAGCAGGACCTTGCACGCTGCATCCTCCCAAGCAGTACTCAATAAAATTACCCAGCAAATCCCACTACTTGAACAGCAAGCATCTTCCAATTCTCACTGCACTCCTTACCAGTTTCTCCTCAATTTGGGTTGAGTTTGGAGGAGGGAAGGAGGAAACAGTAGAAGAATAGCAAATAAAAGATACTGAGGATACCTGGAAGCATTGACGATTTTTCAGTAACAGTCTTGCAGCACCAAAGGGAAAGGAAGGATTAGGAAACACTGAAAATCAACCTTCACTTGGGGCTTTATCTAAAACCTACTGAAGTCACATAGATGAGTTCTGTAGCTTCCAATGAGTTTTGTGCTAAGACCTAGATCTGCAGCATTGAGCAAGATAACCTACAGCTTCCCTTCTATAAGACCATTATGAATTTATCCTCATTTATTTTTGAAAGAAGAATGGGGAATGTCCCAATATCACTTTCCTCACACTTTAAAACACACACATACATATGTCACAAGAACAATGCTGATTGCTGACTTGATGCTCTTTGATGTGTGAACATATAAGACAATTGGAGGCATTCCAATTATCTCCAGTTCAAAGTTATGCCAAAATTAGAAGCAGGTATGAATAATGTATTAGGTTTTAGTAGAAACAGCAATACTGCGCAGAATAAAGATGAAAGTTTAGCTTAGCTGTGAATATGTGGAAACAGGTAAGCAACACTGCTTCCTTTAACAGACACGTTGGAATTGCACATCCTCAGAAGCTCAATTAAAAAAACATATGTCAAAACAGAGTTTTGTGACAGATTATAAATTGCTTTCAAATGCACTTCTGATGTTTTCAGGATAATATTAGAAGCCTAACTTTTCTGTGAAACCTCCTTGAACTTCTCTATGAGTTTTTTTAGTAGAAATAACCACATCAAAACCCTTGTCAGTTACCATAGTAGCCTAGAAGCGTGTCCCGAGTCAAAAGGTACATCATGGAAGGTTCGTTAGCCAACACTTAGGTCAACACACTGACCCCAATCCTCAAAGGGTGCTAAGCACTCTATTTCAATTCATTTCAGAAAGCATACCAATTTCATGAAAACCTAGCATTTTAATTAAACAACTTCCAAGTGGTAATGCTTCTAGTTGGATACGCTATTCTTGCTTGGATGTCTATATCATGTTCCAGATAAAGATGCCAATTTGAGCACCAGCATTGTCTCACATTCCTACAATTCTATTTTACTTTATTGATTTTGGGAAAAGATTGGATCTCAGAAGATTATCATCATAGTGCACGTTCTAAGAATGAGAACATATATATGGCAACTTGTCTGAGCAACCTGGTCTAGTCGGAAGTGTCCCTGCCCACAGCAGGGGCATTGGAACTAGATGATCTTTAAGGTCCCTTCCAACTCTAACCATTCT
>JAOXJM010000002.1:12619541-12648237 GCA_026413425.1 Tringa solitaria
CCCCCCCCCCCCCCCCCCCTCGCAGCAAGGGGTGTGCTGCGGGCGGGGGCTGCCCGGTGCCGGCTAGCCGCCGCCGGCGGGAGGGCGGCAGGTGCCGGCTGAGGCGCTCCCCGCCGTCGGCCGCTCCCGAGGAGCCGGGGGGACTTGCGTACGTGTGGGGAGTACCTCGAGTTTGCCAGAAACGCGTGGATGAGAGGGGCGAGCGCGCTGTGGCGGTTGGCAGAGGCATTAAGGGCCCCCCCCCCGGGGGGGCTGCCTGCCCCCCGACCCGGGATGGGGGGGGGGATCGCCCCCCTCGGCCGTTCCGAGGAGGCTGGAGCCGGCGGCGTTGGGACGGGGGTGGTAGAGGCCAGTGCCCCCGGGAGGGCCTGGGGCTCCTTGACGATCCGGTGGGGGGGTCGTTAGAGGATCTTTAAAAAAAGAACTGATGCAACAAGGAACGGCGGCTTAAAGGAGTTTCAAATACTTGATGGCAAAAGCGGGACCCGTTTCTCCCAAAAGCGTCTTTTCAGCGGCGGTTAACTTCCCTTAAAACACTGTGCAACTTCATGTTACCAGCCAGCAGCGCCCACCGGAGCCTGCCCAGCCTGAGAAGGAGCTTTTAGCTCTATTCCTATGGACCTTAAAAGGGAAAAAAAGAGCAATGACTGGCGAGTTCCATAGTACGCATAGCAAAGCTGGCCGCTTCATCATATGCGCCAGTGATTTGTCAGGTTTTCGAGCACTGCAGAGCTTAGGCCTAACAGATAAATCTGTGAAATACCAAGTTACCTTAATGCCTGTTTGTGCAGAATAGCCGTTTTTCATTTCTTTTGATAAGCCATTAAGTCCTGCACTTTCTGTTTTATTTGACTCTATGTCCTGAACTTTTGCAACTGAGCTCCACTCAAAGTAGTCTCCCTAGTCACTATTAAAACAGTTGCTGTATTTTAAATTACAGGGAATTACACTTCCCTTGTATCTGTATTATATATGAATACATAAAGGTTTTCTGCTTAAAGGCACAAAACAGTTCTACTGATCACCCTGATATACAAGTAAATTTATCACCTTGTTGAATAAGTAGTTAATACCGGTATTTTTTCCTTATGAAGGTACCTAGCATTCGTCTGAGCTTAAAAACAGACAAAATGTTTTGCATCCCAGGTTGTAAACATAAATGATCACTTTGAAGAGTTTGAGAAAAAGAATGTATTCTTTTAATGCAAGATACAAAGTACAGGTTTGCTGTGCAATTTTTTCAAGTGCTACTAAAAAAAAATAATAAATTACTCCCCCTTATACAATTTAAGGTTTTCGGTTCTTAAACTAGCTTTTGAAAAATTGCTTAGAGAGGACTTATGTCCTTACAACACAAGTGCAGTTAGAAACAGCTGTCAGTTTAAAAGTACTGGTAATGGCCTAATTCCTTTCATCTACCTAAGTGTTTCTCAGTGGGACATAATCATGTTTGTTTCATAGAGGTCGAGACAGCAGCTAAAGAGTTAACGCTGCCTTCTTTTCACTTGACCTTCTGAACAGTCTTAACTATTTCAGCAGCCAGGGGGAACTGTTTTGATACTGATGCTGAACAGTATTTTCAACCTTTACATACAGTAGCGGGATGTTTTGTTTAGCCTTTCGCATATATTTAAGCAGTAGCCAGTTTAAAACAAACAAACAAACCCCCCCTACAGTTTACTTTCAGTCGGTAACTACGCCACGGTGATATAGCTTGTGGCCAAGAGGAGGGAGGTGGAAACCCCAAACCTTCCTGTGGTTTTTGCGTTGCGACAGCAGGTTTGTTGTAAAAAGCTCCAAAGAGACTGTTATTAAAGTTGTATATACCAGTATATGTTACAGAATTCAGTTCCGCCCAGTTCATGGTTTTATGTACCCCAAAAAATCGGCAATTTTGTTCAGACAGTACGTCCCCCACTGTTTCCAGTGAAACCTACTTGCAGAAGAAGATGCATTTCTGTTGAGGTCTGGGTTACATCTATCTACAGAAATGGTGAAGGATTTATCATCACAAGTCAAGTATTTTGGCTGAATACCTGACTTCAGAAAGAGTAAAGAGTGACATTAAGGCACAGTATTTTTTGTTTGCTCAGTAAGGCACTGCTTCAGTATCTTTGAAATTCAGAAAGCATTTTACATTTTCATCCCTGTATAGTTTTATGCATGAAGAGCCAGGGCAAAACTGGGGAGAAAGGAGAAATAAAGTACAGTGAAGAAAATTTTTACAGCTTCTGCATCTACAGCCTTAGTGATATAGTTCAAAGTACATTTCAAACCCCAATGCCAGCTTACAGATGTTCGAGTGCTTGGATTCAGAATTTAACTCTAATGCTCAGGCTGCTTTCAGTCAAATATGTAATTGTGTTTAATGTATGCCTCTGTAAAACCCACACAGAATACATCCTGAAAGAAAGCTTAACTCTCTCTCTTTCTTTTTCTTAATTTTTTTTTCTGCTTCTGCAGGAAACTATGCCCCAGACGCCAATATTTTCCAGCATGCTTGGTTCCAGTTGTAGTGGACAAGTGCAGCCAGATATGGGAGAGAGATGTGTGGACCCTGTTTATCAGGATGGGAACCTTGTTTCTGGATCACTGGAGGCCTTGATAGAGCGCCTGGTACCCACCATGGACTATTATCCAGATGTAAGTAGGCACTGAGGGTTTTGTTTTCTTGGTTTTTTTCCCCATGGTTTTCCTGCATTAATATCAGGATTGGTGCTTCTTCAAGAAATTCTACCTCCATCTGATTCAAGATTGAGATGTAGGCTAAAGATTCATTTACTTTAGTTGTAATACTCATTCACTAAAGAAGTTGCTCAATGGGAGTACAGTCCTTTCCGTTTTTAAATGAGAGCACTTGTTAGAAAGATAAAGCCATGTTGAACCCAAATGGGTGCCTTAAGAACCAATTAAAAGCAGTATTAGCCACAGAATTTTCAATCCTTCTAAGCTGCTTTAGCTCTAATGCAGCCAAGATTAACTACTAACCAGCTCCTACCTAGGGCAGAAAACCTAAAACCAGCAGGAGACCTAAAAACAGCTGTAGTATTTTTTTTTCTTAATTTTCTATCAGTCTCCTAGTTAGGTCGTTGGAAAAAAGAAGCAAAAATAGATTTTAATTAAAATGCTCTCTTTCTCAAGACATTTTAACTGGCCAGCACTGTAATAATGTATGTTCCTGAGCTTGAAAACGATTGTGCAAGTGATTAAACATCCTCAGTGCAGTCCCTTGAAGTAAATACTATTTATATCTCCAGGGCATGCAGTAAGATTCTGAACCTAGAATGTTATTAAGAGAACATTTTGTCACTTAAAATGACTCCTAGTACCCATTAATGAAAGATGTTATTTAAACAAATTGCCAAAGATCAGAGAGGCTATATAGCATGTATTCCATTGAGCTCTGAAAATGGCAGCAGCATCCCAGCTCTTTGTAAAGACTAACGAGGGGGTGGGAAATTGCAGTCGCTATTAACTTGTATGTTGAACTTAACGCTTACGGTAGTGGGCCATGTTATATCTTGTGTGTTTCTCAGTCTAATTAATGTAGAACTTTTAACTATGGTTTCACATCAGTCATGATAAAGTCCTTCTAAGCACCCATCTTTACAATCGCCATGCACAAAAAAAGGGACTCCCCATCTGAGAGTTCAAGGGGTATAAGTAGCAGAATTGCCAGCAATCATAAGTAGATTTGAAAAAAGCAAAACCAGAATGTTTTAATATTCCAGTTCAAAAGTACTCCTAAACCTTGCATTTTAATGTGGCTAATGGACAATTGCACTACCTTCAAGAGATAATGACTTAGTACCAAGTCCTTTCTAAAACACAGAGGTATGACGATTGTTAGACAATACATCTCTGACTCCCTGCCCCCAAATATATGTTCTAGTGCAGATGGAGAAGAAAGCAGCAGGTAGAGCTGGTATGGTGTACCAGTGGAATAGCTTCAGGCAGCTGCAGTTAAGCCTTCCAAGGAGTCAGTTCCTTGTCTTTTGTGCAGTACTACACTATAGTTAATTGCCGGTTGAATCTCTGTGCTATAGCTAATAGTAACTGCTAATGCATATCCCTTATGGTAACTTGTAACATAAGAGCTAGTTATAACCCAGCTACTCTGAAAATGGTTCCATAACGTGAACATCACTTAAGGGGTCTACAGCTTATTTTGGAACGCTGCTAGTTTCCATGGTGCTATCCTGTACGCTGTGCAAGGCAGCACTGCAAACCCAGCAGTCATGGACCCCACCCCGGGAGGCTGCAGTTGAAATAGACAGCAAGCTGACAGCTGAGAGAGATACAACAGAAGCAATCAAGGGAACTCCGAGGAGACAGACATGGAAAACAGCATTAAATCAAATTCAACTTCTCTACAGCAGGACACATTCTTTCAGTTAAATCAGATCACCCAATTTAGCTGAAAGGATTAATTATAAAATGAGTAAATGAATAAGCTTTGAACAACGTAAAGAAGGAGCTGTATTTGAGTCATCTTCAAATCCAAGTTTTCTATTTCAGTTTAGTTACTGAATATTTATACTTAATTTCATGCTCATTTTTAGGGAGGTTGCCCCAGAGGGTTAGAGTGATAGCCGTTTACACTGGTAGCCCCTCAGAAGAGCAACCCATACTGTGTGTTGATGAGAAAGGTATAAACACCTCTCAGTCTCAAGTCTCCAGCTACACATGCTAAGAAAGGCAACAAAGCATCACCAATTCATTCACACCGAGAGAAGCTATTGGTAATGTTAGCAGAGATTACCAGCTGTGAGTTGCAGTACTCAGTCCACATTTTTGAATGAGTACATCTAAGCACAATGCTTAGAAGGCATTCCTGCTCCTGTGGACATTAAGCTAAAGATCACAGTAACCCAGACAGAAAAAAAAAAAAAGGAGGGGGGGTAATGGGGGAGAAAGCAAACACAGAGTATCTTTCTGTACTGGTTACAGAGGCCAAACAAAAATGTATTTGCCGTGTTGGCAGAACACGAGGCAGGCAAGGGAGGATGGGAAAGATAAGGGCCTACATTTGTGTATTGCTCTTTTGAGGCTTGTTTGTGTACAGGGACTTGTTCAGCACATAGAAAAATGTATACTCATGAGACAGAGGAGTTCGGGAGGTTAGGAATGGAATGTACCAGTCTGCAACCCTTGTGCCCAAGCAAGAAAACGTTTCAAGAAAATATTTCACAAACAAGAAGTTCCAGAATGAGCAGTGAGTGCACAAAGAAAATATTTTTTCCTTCTCCCCCCACGCCCCCCCCTCCTCGAGAAGACATCAGTGCATTCTTGGGTCAGAGAGTAACAATTCCTTCTTTAGTCTTGTGTGCTCGCGATCTGTCTTTTTTTTTTTTTTTAAATATAATTCAGCTCATCTCTTAGCAACAACTTTAGGCACTAAAGGAATCTGGCTTCTTATTCTATTGTAAAGCACAGGACCTTTTTGTGTCAGCTTACGTTGTTCAAAGCACAAAAAGAATTTTTAATTTTTTTTGCCTCTCCTCCCAAATACTTGCCACTTTTGTAGGATAAATGGAGCTTAACTTTCAAATCTCATAGCTTCTGGGAACATTTTTTAAATCAGTCAGACCAGCTAGCTTCATAGCTAAATTTCTTTCTCCAAACCATCTTTCGTGATTAGGGGACTGCTTATGAAACAGTGTAGGTTTTTACACTCTTATAACATTTAGCCTATATGGGTATAGTAGTACAGGTGCAACAAATCACAGAAATCCTTGATCTAGATAAGGCATATGACATTAGTAGGAAATATTTCCTATCCGAAACAACTGTGTTCCTAACCCCTGAGACCTGCCGCTAAACTGAAACATATGGCTTAGTTCAGCCTGAATTTTCTTTATTGGATAGGGAGTGGCAATTAGCAGAGAGGCAAGGAGATGGGAGTCAATACTGCTGTCAGACCTATCATTTTTAATTTGGTTCTTAATTGCAATTACTCCTGGTCTATGCCAGCACAAGCAATAGAAGCATCAAAAACCCCCACAATTAGATACCAATATTCTGTAAACCAGCATATCTTGATTGTCCATAATGAAACAATTTTCTTTTCTAAAGTACTGTACCTAGTTCCAGTTAAGTGACTTAAAAATATTATAAAAATAGCACAGATGGGTTCCAGAAGTAATAATAATTTATTTCTAAAGCCTAGTAGTCCAATGTTGTCTGTAAAAGCATTGCATGTGTCCAGTACAGAAATGACTGATTACAGAGAGACATCAGCAAGCCTAAAATGGAAAGTATGCGCTATTATGACCCCATATTTTCCTGCATCTTGCTAGTTTGGCATTTTTTTGATCATCATATAAAACATTATCAAAGAAAACAAAGGTCATCTGGGTCACACTTTTCTTGCAGTATAACAATAGGGCAATGATACTCTGAGTAGGCCTTTCTCAGAGTCGCTCTGGATAAACACTATCCCACATCACACAAACTTCCACCAAGGAGACCAACACTAGAATTAGTACGAGAAGCAAAATTATATCTTTCCTTAGAAGAATATGTTCCAGCTTATCAGAGTGAAGGTCACTGGCAGGACAGTGTGGTTTAAGTTGTGATTCCCCACTACTTAGAAGCATCTTTCAGACAGGCTTCTAAACTCCCAAAACAAGAATGTGGGGAAGGGATAAAAGTATCAGACTCCATAATTATTTTTTTTTATTCCCCATCTCTCTCAAATGCAAAATCGGGCAAAAGTGCGGGCTGCATCATGTATCCAGAACAAAAATTTTCACACAACCCAGTGACAGCTGACACACCCAACAGCTAAATTCCTTTCCCAGATAATCCAGACTCACAGTTTTAAGTTCAGGGACAACGCTGATAGAAACCAACAGAGAAGCTGGCTACAAAAAAATAACAGAGGGTAGCCAGGCATGGTTTAAAACACAAAGAAAAATATCTCCAACCCAGTCACTCCCAGAAGTCTCACAGACTCTCTCATGCTTTCATTCTGAATGGGAAGTGCACCAATTTAGGGCTTGTTTTCACATTCCTAAGAATAAAAGGTCTGATACGCTGCATAACACAACCAAGTCCTCTTTTGTGAATTCAGGTTAGCTCTTCAGCCTAATTTTAGTGCCCATAACATACCACATACAGTACTATAGATTTTTATAGAGCTACTCCAAAGCTGACACAATGTCATCAACTGTTTCCAGTTGCAGGCGTAAAAGCTATATTGAATTTCTTTTAAAAATTAATAACTTCAAAATTTTTGTCATTGTAAATGTAAATATAAACTCTGAAATTCTAGAGAGAGACATAACATACCAAACAAAAGCCCAGTTTCTTAATTATTCTCAACTACATTTGTGTGGGGTGTTTGCAACCATGCCATCAAGAAAGGAGGTTATGCTGTCAGTGTCCTGTCACTGCCCTGGCCACCTGCTTGAAGTGACCAAGAGCCCTATTGTTAGGTGGCCCCAGCTGTCCATCTTCTGTAGGCACCAGTGGAAACACTAATCAGCACCTGACTCAAACTGTCCATCCAGTTAACCCTTCTTCTCTCTTCCTCTATCCATAAACAATAGACAAGTCAAAGCCTATGGATTAACTCCAGTTTTGATCGTACAAAATTAATGCTGTTCCTAATTTAAAACATGAAGGCTGGCGCTAATAACATCTTCAGATCAGAATGAGCTTTTAAAATCTCTCTGCTGTACCACACTCCACTCTGTTCTTTCATTAGCTTCCTCCACAAGCTCAGGACAGAGCTGGATGTTTAACAGATATGTGCTTAATCTATTAAACTGTTAACTCACTCCCAGAACACTGTGGCTTCTAGTTAATTTTATTTATTCTGCTAAAAAAACATTCCTTTTTCCCCTTCTGCTATTTGGAGGGTTGTGGTGCTAAATTTGTATCACAGGGCACACTGTGTACTAAAGGAGTAGAAACATTTTTCATTTATAGCACATTTTATTGTGATTAGAGAGGTAAACCCCATAACCTTTTTGGAGTCCTAAAGATGCCATTATTGTTTAACTACAAGTGTGTTTTAGAGACTGCAAGCAGCAGAATTCAGTAGCTAATAACAGAGATACCATATTTTAGGCAACTGGTCTTAAAGTTTTAGATGTCTCAATTTACTTGCCCAGTCCAAGGTAGTGTATGGGCACATTGACTATTTATTTGCACACCTGGCTGTGGCCTATCAAATCACATTTCTAAAAACATGGTACAAAGTAACAGCACACAGTGCAAACATAACAAAGGTTAATTGAAATCCATGGTCAGCGAGATCCCCAACAATTTCCTGACTCCAGATTTTGTCAAAAGCCTGAAGGGAGAATGGAAGTGCTCATGAGATGCTGCTGTCGTTACTGAGATGATTACATTTGAACACAGAAGCCAAATTTCAAACACTGAAGGAAGACTAGGACATGAAAGCATTCTCACTTCAACTAAACTGTCTAGAGTATGACTGATTACAATACATTACAGCTTCTAAAATACAGATGGAGAAGCTATTTCTAATGAGAAATAATATTTCGCATTTTTTAGCAGAGTTCTTACTCTGCTAAAGTAGTCAGGCAGAGTCAACAGACTCTGAAACAGGCCTCAAATAAGTAAAGTCAAGCTTAAAACTAAATTATTGTCATATGGCCACAATTGAAGCTAAAGCTTGTGTCAGTGATTATGGGAAAAAGGGACGAAAAAACCCACACATGAAGAAATTACGGCTGTGGTTTGGAATACACATGAAGCAGTTTTCTGCAGCTCTGTGAAAAACAATCACTCTTAAAGAAACAAAGCAGCAGAAATAGTGGTGTTCAAGAAGAATAACACCCTACGTTGGACATACTTCATTTGTCTTCTTGGTGAGCGATGACTAGTTAGGCATATTGACATTCTAAAGGAAAATAATTTGGGAATCTGAAATCACCACAGTTAACAGCCTGGAAGCCTACAGCATTTCCTTTTAACAGAGCTAGAAAAAGATCACCACATCTCTGCAGAAAGGAAAAATTATACAAAGTTTAAATTAAGGAAAGTTACGTTTGTGGTTTACGGAATAGTTTTTCCTAGGAAGACGATTCTTTTTGCTAAAGTTACTCAACTTGTTGGTTTTGGTTTTTTTTCCCCCTCCCTGCTTCCACAGAGGACTTACATCTTCACTTTCCTATTGAGCTCACGAGTCTTCATTCACCCACATGAGCTCCTGGCTAAAGTGGGGCAGATCTGCATTAAACAGAAGCAGCAGCTAGAAACGGGGACTGAGGCAGAAAAGGTAAGTGAACCATTATGTCCTTCAGTTAGCTGTGCTGCTGTCATTTATTTCCCTCTCTCTCTCTCTCATTCTAAAGCTAATTAGATTGATACAGAATAAATTGAAATTTTAATTGCTGTGTGTTACTGGATGTGCTTTTATTTGGTTCTTTTTCCTTGAAGCGCTGTTGGTTCTTTGCTAGCCACAAACATAGGTTATGTACTACTTTTGAAGTCAGATAGAGTGGCTAGAAATATAACTTTGTTCATGAGCTGCAGGCCAGTGCTGTACGCTGGACCAATACAGATCTGCCATGAACCCTGCCCAGCAAGTTGCCCTTTTGGGCTTTCACCAAGCTAGGTCCTTCTTGAATCCAATTCCCCTTTCTCCAGTCACCCTCGCTATCCTATTAGAGTTGAGGTTATTGATGGGGTCAGAAAGTTACCCCTCACAAAAATTAAGGGATGCACTACTTAAAATGGTAGCCCATGCTGACACACATGACTATGCAGTTTTAAACCAAACTGGGTCAGTTTATGATACGCACTTAAATCGAAGTCTTACCATTATGGAAAGTGTGTATTGAAGGGCTTTTGACTGAAATTGAAGTACCAGAATAGTGCAAGCTGGGATGCAAATAAGGGAGACAGAAACAAGGATGAAAATAGCAAGTATTTAAAGACCTAAATTATTCAAATCCTGGGTGTGTTTTGGATCCATTCCTCTATGGTGAGAAATTACACGCTCACATTCTTAGTCTTCAGCATGTTGATAGTCTGATTTTGTTTTCTGCTTGGTATATCAGGACACTGAGCGAGGAGCGCAAAAGGTAACCTCATGGTTTGGCAATACAGAGTTTTTGACAGCAATACTGACCTTAGGGCTTCTTTCTCCCTTATTAGTCCTGGCATCCTGGTCTCATGTCATAAAATTACTCCACAGGAAAAACTAACCATTTGGTGCAAAATTACTTTCATCCAGGTCAATCCCCTGATCTACTCGCCAAATGTCTATGTAATTTGTCACGTGGGGAAATTCAACGGGTTGGGGAAAGAAGGTGCAAGAACCAGCTTTGTACACAGAGGTGATAACTGCTCCCATCACCACTGCCAAACTAGTTCGTGACTGAGCAACCTCAAATTGATGCTCTGTACATCGTAGTGGTTCCTCGGCAACTAAACAACAGGTGTAGGAAGTTGTAAGATATGCTGGGACCACCTGAAACGTGCAGTGAGTGAAGCTGATCTGTAGACATAAGAAGACTGCTGTCAGTAGCCAGTGTCAAAAAACATATGTGAAATACTTGGATTTAAAAATAATGAGATAAAAGATGAAACTTTTGTTAATAATGATATACTTAGGAGATTTTAAAATGAAAATGGTATCTGAGGACTAAATCCCCTGGCTGTTTAAAGCTAAGATATTAGTTGTAAAGTAGTATTATTCTAGCTTTTCAGCAGATGTGTTCAGAAACCATGGCTTCCACATTGAAATGCAATAGCATTACATCCTAACAACAGGATGTAAAATAGAGCAGCTTATATTCCAAACACCCACACTCTTATACCTTCTGCTGACATTTGGAAATGGGCCTACAGGAAAACCAACAAACAGCAGGGTGACAATAAAACATGAGTGTTTGGGAGGGTGCTTTTATTTACATGCTTTGCTGGTTGCTTTTCCTACTACGCCTTTGATCCCTTCCTACCCCCTTAATATAAACTGTAACTTTTTCCCTGCCCACTAAATACAAAATTCTTAGAAAACACCACAAACTTCTGACATCCCTCTCAAATGACTACTTTACTGTCGTCTACTGCAAGCACCTGTATGTTTTACAGAATAGTTTGGCCACTGGTATTTGCTAGTGTTTTTCTATCCGGCAACAAATAAATGCTTAGTTCACATTTAGCATAGAAATTCTGGACTCAAGACACTCTACGTATTCACAATCGTAACCCATTAAGGTATCATCAGCAACCAGCACCTTCTAATTAAGCAGCTCCGTAGCCGGAAATAGCTTGCAAAAGTAGTTAAAGCAGCTCTGATCATTTCTGATAGAGTTTACTTATGCAAATCTCTCAAGATGAGAAGCTGGCTGACTTATCATCTGGATAGCGTGTGAGCTGAAAAAGTGGCAAGGAGCCAAGTTTTGAGGTTACGCACCACAATAATTACCATTCCTTTGTTTTTGATATTACTGGCTAGCCAAAGAGTCCTATAGAAAACAACCCAGAGAAAAGTGGATTAAAAAGAAAAACACTCTGGGATGTCTTGGAGCCTGCTTAGAGTCCTTTTGGGCACTCATAAAAAGGAAGGGTTTCACACTTGAGGACATCAATTGTAATATACAAGTCAGTAGTTAAGCTTGACCATAAAGGATAAAATTTAACTCTCCATAAGTGCATTAGAGATTGGAAAGACCCAAACAAGATTGTAACAGGAAAAACACACTTGTATAATAGTATTCAGTGGAAAAAACTGTTGTTAAACCTGTAGTGCACATCTACGGCTTGAGGGTATTTCTAAACTCAAAAGTAAAAGTAGTAAGAAATAGAAAGTAAGTTAGTTTCTATTAAGCTTGTCTTGCCTGTCTCAGAATACCTAAGTTTCTTAAAAAATTATGATTTCCTTCAGGTTTTGTCAATAGTAAGTCCTCCTTTTTAAAACCAAAAAGAAAAACAATACTCATAACTGGGCCATTGTCATTAAACCTCCCTTTTTTACAGGCAAAGTAGTTCTATTGCCCTCCTTTCTAATTGGCAGTTGTTTCTCAGTCCTGTCTGTCTTATCTCATGCAGAACAGTACGTAATAGAAGTATTTTTCTTCTCAAAGAAACGTTTATGGGAGAAGTATTCCCATAGACTCCGGAGAACTCTGTCAGGCCTCACAAGGGGAGGCCCACATCTGGAGTAGGACTGCAGAGAAAGTAGGTTGGCTGGTTAACTGCAACCATGACAAACAGGAAAAAACGCGTGCTGCTACCCACATATGTGTGATTTCTATCTAGGTTATCACAAATTATGTGCATCAAGCCTGTCACGCTGCTTTGGATTTCATCAGAGTGCACATAAAACAAGAATCTCATGTTTTGCTGTACTGATGGTTTTTAGCGTTGCTCTCAGAAAGCATACCTTATTTTCATCAGCATTAAAAGCATCTGATGAAACATTAAACTTTTTTGCACCTCAAGAGTAATTACATGAAGAGTAATTTGGTTTACAGTTTGTCTCGCAACAGATGCCCCTACCTTTCCATCATGAGGGACACAGAGCCTGGCAGCTGACAAGCAGATACATGGGATGGGAAGTCAGTGTTCATAGAGGGATGTTTTGCCATGGCCTAAGGAAGGATTTTGGAACCTCCCATCCCTCCTTTTTCAGTTTCAGAAGTTAAAAAGAATGGAAAGTCAGGATAATTAATACCAAAACACAGTTCTATAGCAGCTTTTGGTTAACAGAAGTGGAGCAGGCATATACCTGTTAACTTTAATTGAACGGAACCACACTGGCTAGCTGATTAATTCTCTGTCACTACCCACAATTATTCTTTTAATGTCAGACTCCACGCATTTCCTAGCAAAGAAGTATAAATTGTCTTTTCCCCAAGGCAGATGACAATGGGAGTTTGCAGGACAGAGAGCTATAATCTGAGCTGTCCCATGCTGTTTAGAAATACCTTGAAGCTGGGCTCCACAGGAGTGGCATTGGCAGTGTTTGCCTTTGCAGGAAGGCCTATTGCTGGCAAAGAGAATGGTGATGTTTTCATTCTGCCTTCACTGTTCAACTATTCTGTGCTTCTCCTACTAGCAGGATTAATTAAATGCTATCAATAAAAAAACAGCTAGGAAGAGCATGCTAGCAGAGTGCAGTCTGCTGCCCTGAAAAAAATGCAAGAAAATTCCTTTCAGACTTACAAGGAGCACTGGCTCATTTTCAGATTGAGGATTCAAGGTTTGGTTTAACTTCAAAGTTTTTATTAATCGTTACTAATATTCCCAGTGACTACGTACCAGTGAGATGTAAAAACAATCAAAAAAATAGCTTAGCTTGGTTGACTTTTGGTTTTGATTAAATAAACTAGGACATAGTATGATCAGATGATGTTTTGGCAGGAGTTCCTACCAGTTCTTGGAGGACATTCTCTATTTGTCTTAAAAGAAAATACACTGATTTCCTGTAGTGATATCCACATGCTAAGTCACCTTCTGTAACCCTTAAGAGGCTGATGGAGAGTGCAGTGAGGAAAGCGCACTGTGCGCGGGGAGACAGAACCACTGTGTAGTGGGACTTCATAGCTTACAATCTGGGGGGTTAACACACATGAAAACTTTCTCTTCTTCCTCGGTGCCTCACCAGTTGGGTGGGAGGATAAATACAACCCGAGTTGATTTTTTTTGCTCATAGCACTCACACTCCCAGTTTTACAAGAGTACTGCCTTGGATTTACTGATGCTGCTCTCTATTGCTATGATAGTGGAGTAATTGGCATCCAATTCAGGTCTAACTGATGAAAAACCTTAGACGATTCACGGGTAACAGAAAAACTTAGAAAATAGCTCTCCCTCCTCTTTCTGTGGTTGATAGCTTTTTGAGTAAGAGCCAATTCTTTTTATTTTCAAAGTCCATTTTGATTTAGATGTCACAGAGAGAACGCACACATCTTTCCTGTCATTCATTTATTTCAATATACAGCTCAATCTGGAGTGTCTGATAAATTCTACAGAACAAAAATGTCTTTGTGAACGTTGCTCATGAAAGATGCTTGGTAGAGTGCTGCGGTTTGTATGTATTTTAATTCAAACACGAAGGTACTGCTGCCTCAGATGGCATAAATCAGCTTAAGTCCCATTAACTTCAATCAAATAAGTCAGTTAAACTATTCTGTCATCTTCCTGGCTTTATAAAACTAACCTTGAAAACATCTTCAAAAGGTTCGGTAAGAGACATTACTAAGCTATCATGGAAGAAGGCTAAATTATACTATTTAGAAATCTGGCTTACAGTTAAATATGTTTTTTTTTTTTTTATCGCCTTCGCCTACTACTAATGCCAAGTATTTTCAAGGGTGTCTCTAGTTTTATGTGAGCCTTTATCAGGTAATTTACTCTGCAGTGAGAAAGGTCTACGGTCAGTAATCAACTGTTTGTTTCTTTCTAGGCAAAGCTAAAATCCTTTGCTGCCAAAATCATTCAGCTCCTGAAGGAATGGACTGAAACTTTCCCCTATGATTTCCAAGATGAAAAATCCATGAAAGAATTGAAGGAGATTGCTCACAGGATCACACAATGTGATGAGGTAGGGGCTGGGGGAGAAAAATCATTAAGTGGTAAAGCAATATTTGTCAACCTTTATATATAGTTTATCATATTATATACAATCCCTTGCTCTTACAGGCAGTATTTTCTAAATGTACTAAGCTGTCAGTAACTGCAGGACACAGGCTGAGCAATGAACTTCACAGTCCATTAGCAGAAACCGTCTATGTATAATCACCATGTGTAAAAGGGACAGACAAAACAGTCAAAATGATATGAAAAATGGATGTGGTACAGAAGGAGAAAGGAAAGAACAGTCTATAATGGAACAATATAGTTAACTTTCATAATGAATGATGTACCATCCTTTGTACTGTGTTACTACTCTCTACATCTAAGTCCCACATGACATATCAACTAGTTGTAGCAACTGTACTCTTGCTCGAGATGAAGATGCTTATTATTTAATAATTTATTCCTAGCAATAATCAGCAACTGTTTTGTTGCTATGTTTTAAGTGACACGCACAGTATTTCCACTAAGGAAGTCTATTTGAGCTCTGCTGGCTGGTCAATCACTGGTCATAACAGCTCTGGGTTTCTAGCCTGTGAAGGCTAGACCTCACAAAAGATAAAGCAAATTCAAATAAAACAAGGGCTGTTAGTTTTCTGTTTTTTTGTTTCATTGGGGTTTTTTCCAACACTCAAAGCCTACACTTTTTTCGTATTGAGAAAGTCACTCTTAACTACCAGCAGACAAAAGAATATGATCAAGCACTGCAAGGGAATTAATTGTCAAGTTTTTGTGTGAACACGGAGGCTTGTTTCTATAGAAGTAGAAGCTTCTCCTTGTTTTTAAACCTACAATTTCAATATATATTTGAGAACAATTAGCAGGAAATGGGAAGACAATTATATTACGTGGTTTTGTTGATTCAAGTGCAGAGAAAATGAAGAACAACAGGTTTGACAGTACTGCATGAATCAGTGATAGGACACAATACAATTAGGTGTTACCAAGTTGTCAAAAGGAAGCATGTCAGTTTTGTTGCATCAGCAAAGCTGTTTACCTGGGCACTACTATGAAAAGGTCAGTGCCGAAGTAGGAAGGGAAAAGGAAATAGGATTATAATATGCCTTTTATTCCCTTTGTAGACAAGGGTGAAGAGGTGTATGTTGGCAGAGATACTATTGTGAAAGGGGACTTGGCAGAGGTTTTACTTAGCGTCTATATCTTAGTATTTAATTTATCTATTAGTTTGAACTAGAAAGAAGTTGTGGGCTTTCGTTCTCTTCCCCTCCCTCCCACTTTGTTATGTATGAATGAATTGTCATTTGAGAAAAACACGTCTTCACAGGGTGGCTCAGTGCTGTGGTGTCTGAGGCATCTGATGACATTCATTAATTACAGCGTCACCATATTTATCCCCTAACAAGGCTACAAGTCAAGTTTGATCGGTGAAGAGCTGTGCTACATCTGACCCCTAGGAAACATAATTTGACACTGACAAAAAGCAGCTCTAGCGCTCAGTATTTGTTACCACAAGAAATTACCTATACTGTGCTTCAGCAAGAGATTATGGTAATGGTTGGGGGGGCTGTTTTGTATTTTAAAGCTTTTCCGAATCCCCTTAGGGCACTATTCTCCATACACAGGACAGAAAGTAAACTGAGAACTCGCACAAAGCAGTCAGGTGCTTGTCCTGTCCTATCAGGCAGCATACCAAATAGCTATTGCTACAGAATTGCACCCCAGAAGAAATAGACATCCCTGTTTGAACTCAAACAAGGACAAAGTATTCTATACTCATTGCCTTATTTTCCAAAATTGTAAGAAAATTTAGGGAGACAAGTGATGAAACTGCTAAACCTAAGGGCATTTGTCTAATTATTAAGATGCTAATAAATTTACAATAATTTAAGTAAGCCATAGTTTTTCACGTCACTTCAATTTCTTTGTTCACTTTCACATAATATCTACAATACTCTCACCTGCCTTCAAGTTTGATTCTTAGTGATCCATATCTAGAAGGTCACCCTCCTCCCAGACACGTGGGTAAGTCAGGCATAACAGCTGAAGTCAAATGATTTACAACAGAAAGCTCAGCATACCAGGGAGCAGAATTAGCACTTTATTTTAGTCCCCACCACAGTCCCTTGGCATTTCTGAACACTTGTAGCACAATATCCAAAATGGCTCCAGCCAGCTGCTGTTCAGTGGTAATCCAGTTGCCTCATCAAGATGAGCTACACTGCCTTCAGCTTTTCATTTGATTTCACTTGGGAGTCAGATTATTGCCTTGTAAAGCAACATTCTGACACTATTATTGCTTAATTATAGCATGCAATATACAAGTATTTGGTAGTCATCGTCCCTCACATCTGCTACATAATTTCAGTCATCATTGCACATTAGTGGCTTCTTTGAATGATCATAGATTCATTGCAGTTCTTTCTAGTGCATCCAGTTGACTGGCAGAAACCAACACAGCAGGTTGTAAACTAGTGGTTAACCTTGTGGCTAACTTCAAGAGAAATAATTTGCATGAAAGCAAGAGAACAATTGTGCGGGTAGAAGTAGTTTTTCCAGCAGCAGGAAGAAAAGGGTCAGAGAACCTGGGTCATTTAAAGCAGTAACAGGAGGGATGGAGGAATAGGAAAGCGATCAAGTTAGCTCTTTGGGGTTGACCTAATAGAGAACGTCTATAGGACACAATCAACGTCAAAGACTTCAGCTTCCCTTAGTTGTCAAAACACTGAGCAAATTATATTTCTGTTGCTTTACCAGTATGTATCCTTATAGATCCTATGTTTAAAATCTGCACCTGATGAACAGAAAGGGATTTTACTTGTCCAAGGATATGATGTGTATTGTGCTCTTACCTAAATCTTTGGATGATATAGGTGTTCAAAGACAAGCTAGGGTGTTTTAGGGGTATGTTCTTGGACATAATGCAACTTCCCTGGATTCTGCTTGGGCTAGATAGACTTGATCATCAGTGAGCCTCATCAGAATGAGAAAGAGCTTTTTGGCACTTGGCACCCTCAGGATCCAGGAAGCCTCGTGCAAGCAACTCAGCCCCCTTTCACTATGCTTATTTTTAGCTGTTTACCCTGAAGCCTTTGAAACGGAGTACCAGCCCAACACTGCTGCAAGGAGCAGACCAGCCAAGCAAGTGAAATAAGAGTTCAGAAGGTGGGCAGGTTATAAAAACATCATTATGAAGTTGTGTGGGCAGCTAGGACAGGTTCACTTGTCACAGAATGATCAGCTCAGATAAGATGAAAGAAAATGGATAGTAGGCATTTATATTTCTCAGTCAGAAATTCTTCGGCGATCTGTGTCTGCAAGCGCTAAATGTTTTTAGCAGTCATTGTTTCTGCCTTTTGCTTAGGAAAATGGAACAGTGAAAAAGATCATTAGCCAGATGACGCAGAATCTCCTGATGGCCCTCTCCGCACGGAGCCAGTACCAGGAAATCAGAGAGAAATTCCGTCAACCAGTTACTGACAAAGGCACCATCCTCAAAACCAAGCCACAGTCAACTCAAAAGGACATCCTGAGTGTGTGCTGTGACCCTCTGATCTTGGCACAGCAGCTGACCTATATCGAACTGGTGAGACATTAATTTGTGTGAATTATTTCTTTCTCCATTTACTAAATATTAATATAATCATCAATATGAATTTTGCTATGGCTTCACTGAAAGCCTCTAATGTTTAAATCAAAAAATACCAAGTAACGAATGAGACCAATTAGGTACACCATTAAAAACACCTTACACATCTACACTGTAGGAAGATAAAAGTTACCAAAGTGTGCTCTTAAGTCTGGCTTTATTGATGCATTTTTCACCGAACTCCTGTTTATCTGTACAGTGACAATCTTTCATCTCTCCAAACACAGGAAAGGGTGAGTAACATTTACCCAGAGGATCTGATGCAGATTGTCAGCCACATGGACTCCCTGGATAATCACAAGGTACAACAAGGGATACAGAGGGAAAAAGAAAGAATAACCAGGGTTAAGAACCACCGTGATTTGAGTATACCCTGTGCAAGAAAGGCTGACACTTTCTAACCTTCTTTAAGCTCATGCCTTAAGATGTATCCATAAGATTTTATCAAGACATGAAAAGGAAGTTTGGTATGTTGGTTTTATCACGATACAGGATAGGATTAACAACGTGGCCTGTTCTCTTACAGTGCCGAGGCGACGTGACCAAAACCTATAATTTGGAGGCCTATGACAATTGGTTCAATTGTCTCAGCATGCTGGTGGCTACAGAGATTTGTCGGGTAGGTATTTGTAGAAAAGAAGATAGCAAAATGGTCCTGGCCTTAAGGACAAAAGGCAGGCAGTGGTCTAAACTGGTCTTAAACAGAGATTTAAACATTAGCAGTGCAATTAAAGATAATAGCATTACTCAAGCATTAAATTATTTGCATGCTTACTGATTAAGAGTTCACAGCTACATTTGGCTATGAGTATATTCTTTAGTTTTGTGTAGCTTCCATAGCAGCATTAGTCATGCAGTGAAATGGAACTTGTGAGGAGTTAGGAGCTCTTTTGGATATTTTTTTTTTATTTTATTTTCAAATACATCCATAAATTCTCAAAGATACTCATCTTTAAACACAGATATACCAGTAAATAGCTAACTTCCCACTGCATTTCGATATCATTAGCACTGTCATATTCATTGTTGTAGAAAAATCATGAATAAACTTCCTTCAGAAAGATTAAAAAGTAAAAAAAAAAGAAAAAAGAGGGAGAACAGCCTTATTAAAGGTTTTAGTAACTTCTATCATATATAAGGAAAGAAATGGAAGGTGTACTGCCCCAGAAACTTTTTTTTTTTTGGCATGTGTATTCTCTTAGATTCTTATTAATATGTACCAATTCTAGCAAATGGAAAGTTTTTTCTCTACGCTTGTACGGTCAGTAGCTCATCTGTGGAAATCCAGATGCCTACTGCGGTTTCGCAAAGTCAGATATATGGATCCTAATCTCTTAAGATTTCCTGCTCTCACAGAAACTTATTACAAAAACACACCAAGGCATCTTCCAGAGCTGGCTGGTGTGGCCAATACATTTAGTAAACCAGTCAAACAGAAGGTTTTAGCATACCAAGGGCTAAGCCAAGCCATTGAGTACTAAACCATTTTCTTTTGATAAAACACAGAAACTGAAGTATGTAGGTAAGAGAGTTTTTATTAAAAATAAAAAGGGAATTCCCTTGGGAATTAGTCCCACAATCACCAGTAAGGAGCCATTTTTGTGTAAGCCAGACCAAACTTCTAGGTCTAAATATAAGAGAGATTTTGATTGATGAATGTAATCTAGGCAATTATGATAGCTTTTCTTAAAGAAAAAAAGGAGAGAAAGATTGATGGCTTTTGGAAACAAAGTTTGGAGACAATGCTGTATATTAATTTTGCTTTGTCATTTATAAAAGAACCTGCAATGCAGATGTGCAGCATCACTTGCTAGATCCTTTAGATGTTTGCATTACTGGGAATTTGTATATTTGATCATCATCACTACCCGCTCTCAAGAGGTCATTTGAAAGCATACACAGAAAAATGACAGAAATAGAATAATTGCCGTGTACTGTTCTCACATTTTGGTTACATGCCCCTGGCCTTCAGTTTTTCCCTTGCTTTTCCCCCCTTCTTCCGAGGTTTAGATTTTTTTGCATATATTCATGTTATCTCCCTTCTCCAGTAACAGGAAATTGCTGAAAGTGTCCAGCTTGTTTATACAAAATTCTCTAAAACTTTTTATAAAAACAAAAACTTACACTCCCTCATAACTGGACAAATAATGGATAATAGCTCCAAGTACTTCTGCTAATCTTAACAAAATACCCTCAAGCCTATATCATCATAAGGTTTAGCTGCATTAAGTCTTGAAATGCCTATTCAATCAACGTGTTACAGTGCTTTTGACTGAACATCCCATCCAAAATTCAGGCTGTCCCCTCCCTCTTAAGAGATGTTGTTTCTTACAGGTTGTAAAGAAAAAGCAGCGTACAAGAATGGTGGAATTTTTCATTGATGTGGCAAGAGAATGTTTCAACATTGGAAACTTCAACTCAATGATGGCTATCATCTGTGAGTATCCTTAACACAGATGACAAAAGGCACTGCATTTTACAACCTGACTGGCCAAAACTACACTCGTACTTGCCCTAAATTTGCCGACCACATCAACGCGCACACTTCTACAGGGGTAGTATATACCAGCGACAGATTACTGTGTGGGTGGGCAAGTGTCAGCTACAACTTTTGTTTTTCAAGCTAAACTGCCTCCCAAAACATGTGGTGATAATACATAAACAGAGTTATGTTAGCCCTGCGTTTTTTCAACTCGGTCATTTCTTTCTTTGTCTCCTCTCTCTACTCAGCTGGGATGAACTTGAGTCCTGTGGCACGGCTAAAGAAAACTTGGTCCAAGGTCAAAACAGCCAAATTTGATGTTTTAGAGGTACGTATAAAGCTTAAACTTTATATAGAAATCCACCAAATAGTTTCATCCAAACATCTCCTGTGGAATTACTAAGTGATCACAAAGGCAACTCTGTCAGTGGTCACAAGCAAATAAACATTAGGGAGAGCATTTCCTGAATTTCAAACTACCTGACTGCAAAGAGAAGTGGATGCAAGTTTTCTTTAGGTTATTTCTTCCTAGCATGTGTTTTTCAATTTTTCATCAAGGTAGTTTTCATTCAAGTGCATGTCATTTTGCTACTCTTAAAGCTAATTAGAGCACTCCATCTAGTGGAGATCTGCATGAAAACAAAACTTGTCATCAGACAAATTGGTGACAGCAAGTTAGAATTTCGGTTTTTTCCAGTAGTCATTTATCATTTCAGTCTTCCATTAACCACTGAAGCAAAGAATAAATGTAAAGCCAGTACAGAACCCTCCTTTCAAACAAGATAGAAATTAGAAAAACCTGAATCCAGGCTTGATCATTATACAGTACTTTATCTTGAAAGTTTAAAAAGGGGCCCAAGGAATTCGTAAAGAACGAACTCAGTGATGGTTAGAGCAAAGCTTTTTATATTTGGGAGACATGCATTACTTAACTGCCTTTTTCCCCTCTTCCTTAAAAACCAGCATCACATGGATCCATCCAGCAACTTCTGTAATTACCGCACAGCTCTGCAAGGAGCAGCACAGCGATCTCAGACTGCCAACAGCAACCGGGAGAAAATAGTGATCCCAGTTTTCAACCTGTTTATTAAAGATATCTACTTCCTGCACAAAATACATACGAACCGCTTGCCCAATGGGCAGATAAACTTCAAGGTAGGAGTTTACTATTATAGAAGCTTGCAATGCTAAACATGGTACATGACAAACATTTGCCAGTTTTGAATGTCTAGCTCATTATATTAGCAATTTCTTCAGCATTTCTGTGATCTAGGCATTAAGAAATATCATTATCTAGGGGAAATGATTTCACCAAATTTCTGTGAAAGCCAGCGCTTGCAGTTGCTGTGCTTATATTACGTATCCAGCAGGCCCACAATTGCATATACAGAAGAGAGTCCATAAAACTGTTGGAATGCAATTGCCTTCAGTTAAAAGATTAGTTTTAAAATGTAATGAAATAGACATTATTTTTTGTTAGTTTTACATTAAATGGGACAGATGCACCACAAAATACAAAATTCACATAATAATTGGAGTAACATTAATTTGTTACCAAAACCAATGCATGAAAACATTGAGAAGAACAAATGAGGAACTGAAGCAAGAAGGGGAGATGGAGGGAGCAATAGGAAATGATAACAAGGAAGAAGGCTGATTAAAATGTAACAGAAGCAGCATGAATAAAGCATGAATTAAAAGCTGAGAGGCTCTGAAACTGAAACAAAAGAATTAGTATTTGAAAAAAACAAATATGATTTTAATAATATCTATTTAATTACCTCATGCAGAAATTCTGGGAAATTTCAAGACAGATTCATGATTTCCTGACATGGAAGCAGGTTGAGTGCCCTTTTGAAAAAGACAAGAAGATCCAGAGCTATCTACTCACAGCACCCATTTATAGTGAAGAAGGTAAAATCCTTTATTGAACATTGTAGCGAGTCTTCCTACTTGTTAAAATGCAGACAAAAAAAAAATAAACGTGCAAAAAATATTTGAGAAGTACATATTACCACTTCTGATCAGAATAAATTTAATTATGAGGCCTGCTAAGTTAAACCTGCTCCACTGTAACTCTTAAATTTTTTACGTTAAAAGACCCCATGTGTCTGATTGTTGTTCTTTTATTTACTAGCTCTGTTCATTGCATCCTTTGAAAGTGAAGGTCCAGAAAACCATATGGAAAAAGACAGCTGGAAAACACTCAGGTATGAAGGTTCCTCAGAACATGAGTCTTTTTGCACACATACACGGGCACGTGATCATCAGCTTCTCCCTCTTGTTTGCATACCCAGCTTAAGACCATTTTGGCCCAAATATGAATTCTTTTTTTTTTCTTGTAAGTTCAAAACTGAAAAAAATTCAGTAAGGCTTGGATTTTGACACAGCTGTCCCAGCCAGATCAGTTCAGGCTGCAAGATCACTGCTGGGACAAGGTAGGAGAATATGCTTTGTTTAGGCTATCAAATACAGTAAAATAATTTACATTTGTAGCAGTTTTCAGACATGCTTTTCTCAGGGGAACAAATATATAAAGATACTAAGTGCTATAATTTATCATACCTACACACTTACAAAACTTCATCCTTTTATAAGCTTTGTGTGAATATTCTAATTTTCAGTCTACTCTTAAGGGAGGAAGTCTCAATTCCTCCTCTCTCTTTGAGAGGGGGAAGCACCTCATCTGTGTACACAATGTTAATTCAGATTTCTTCTAATACTGAGGCCAAGGCAGGAAGAGAAGTTTAGACTTTGTAAATCATGTTCAACATTTAGATTTGACGTATCTGTACCAGATAAAGAATGGAGAAGTCCGTATGTCCTGAGCTGCAGTTGAGTAACTGTATTATCCTAGATGAGACACTGTTTCCCAGTGATCCTGGTATTTCTTAGGAAGGCCACGTAAGCTTTTCACTTAGGACATCCATGCAACGTGCCTTGTATTGTATCTGATGCAGTTCAGCAAGCAATAGTTTAGGATGACAGAGGAGCATATGTTATTTGCCTGAGCACGTTTTAAGGGCATGAAGTAATGTTACAAAGGCTAAATTTTCGTTAAAAGTCAGCATCTTTATTGGAATTCATAGATCAGTTCCAGTTTATAACAGTTTAATAATCTATCCCTTGAAGAAAGGCTTCCAACTATTTATTTATTTGTTTATTTTTACTTCTAGGACAACTCTGCTTAATAGAGCCTGAGATTTTTGGATCTGATTTGCAGACTTCGAAGCACATCGAATGACCGTGTTTTTACAACCTGAAAGACTTGGACTGAGCTAAGACAGACCTCACTGGCTGAGGTCTCTTTTGTATATACAGTAACTTTTATGAAATGTGGTAAATATTTCACATGTCAACCTTAAGGCACTTAAGTGAAGGGTTTTGGTTTTTTTATTTTAAATATAAGGGCAGGGCCCTGTTCTCAGAGATGAAATGTATCATGGGAGTTGGTATCCCTGGGGAGATCTTACTCTATCAGCATCCAAATTTTTATTTTTTATTACTTCCACCAAAATAAATAAAAATTAAAACACACATCCCAACTAAAGCCAGTGTTCAGGTTAAATACTCCATTGGACCAGTATCCTACAGAACACTCAACATGTCTCTAGCTTTGAAGTGAAGGGTCTCCTTCGATTCAGTGATACTGTTCACACGTGTTAGTGTTTGTAGAGTCAAGGCCTTAGACATCTGCAGCAAGCGTGTTCCTCTCCTACATCAGAAAATAGTGCCTTACAAGGTACTGATATCGTTTAGTGTACCTTCTATTACGCTGGACTGGAAGTAAAGAAAATAAAAATATGGATGTCTCGAAGCCAGCTACAATGTACTTTTTAAATAAAATGGAGAATATGGCACACGAAGTAGAGTATACCTGCCTGTAACATTGATGGTGCAGCAAACATATTTTTGTTACATGATTTAAAGAGATAAGATGGGGTAGCTGCTGGGGGATGTGCGTTTGTGTGTGAGGATGTGTGCGTGCATGTGTGAAGATGCACACATGTCTAAGTTTTATTACTTCTGGAAACTATCCTCTAAATTCTGGCTGTCAGAATAGTTCGTGTTTTCCTTTTTAGAAATCAGGGAATTTTTTGTTGTTTTGTTTAAGAGAAGGACGTCTAACCTAGATTATCTCTGCAAAACAGACTCAATATGTTTTTTGAAAACAGTTTTTGGAACATAAAAATCATATGTGAGCTAGGGAGCGGGAAGTAAACTCTGATGTCCAATTTGAAGTTAAGGCTAACACTTCCAAAGAAGCTTAAGAAGAGTTCATCACCACCGAACACAGGGCATTTAATTGCCTTGTTTCCTTTGAAAATGCTAGTTTGCACTTACAGGCAATTAAAACAAAGACCAACTTACACGATAAGCTTTTTCTAGTGTTTTGCAAGCCATGATTAATGGTCTGAGCCAGACCCCACTGAAATCAAAGGGAAACATCATAAGAAATTAGTCAAACTTTTGAACCCAGGTCAGTACGAAAATTACCCACTGATGCTTACTATTTCTAATTTTGCTTCTTAGCCTTGAGTTTACACCTAATTTGGCTAACCAAATGAGCACCTGAGGAACTTAGGTTGAGATTGAAGGTATTTGTTTCTAGGAAAAGATACACAGTTCAGGACTTACTTTCTCACCTGACCTCCAAATTAAGGAAAAAAAAAATTATGCTCAGATTATAAATGATTTTGTTTAGTGAACAAACTATTACCCAGGCGTATCTATTGTCCTCTTAACGCTTTGAGGTCTGGATATCTGTGAAGATAATGACTTGAGCCAGACTATGAGATTCTTTTTAAGTTGTTTTTGTTTGTTTGTTTGTTGTTTTTTTTTAAACAAGGCCCTCAAGTTCACAGCAGTTGCAGCCTCCCTCAGAGCCTCGCAGAGGACCTCTGCACATTTTAAATGATCAACTCTAAGTAGATGAGTTTTATCTTATTCTGCCTTCTGTTGCTGGACCGAGGGTCTGGTTTATTCCAGTCCAGTAGATTCTTCTTGCTGAGTGCCTACAACCAAGAAGCAGTGCATATCATAGCATCTGCAATCACATAGTAGAAATTATTTGCTGTATTGGCCCTGTAGCGTGGTGATAAATTAAAGAGCCTTCCCTCTCTCCCTGGTTCTACTGCCCCCCTTGACAAATACTTGAAATTAAAAGAGTAAGTTGGGGTAAGAAAGGGAGATAAATCAACGTTTTGCTATTTGCATAGCATTGGCATCAAAGAGAAACAAAAGCAAGTTACGCCATGAAGAAGGAAGAAGTAGGATACTAACTGTTAACAAGAACAGCCCAGAAAAGGGGAAGGGATAATTCTTATGATCTGCTGCTATTTTTCCTGTGCTGAAGTACTGACCTTCAGCCCTGGATTAGAGTAAGAATATTTATACTGTATTATTACAGTGTTTTGCACTTTCAGAGATGTTCTAGCTAGTAACATTGTCGGACACTATAAGAGGGATTGTCTATCAGCTTTGTTTATGTAATTGAAATTTAAAAGGGATGCTTAAAATTTAAGAAAAAAATATATATTTGAAATGCAATTTTAGAACACTTTCTGTAAATGTATAAAAAAAAGCTTTCACATGAATGTGCACTTCACTGGTCAATCAGTCCTAGTATATACTTGAAATCAATGCAGTATTCACATTGGTTCCTTTTTATTTTTCCTCCCTCAGTTTGATACATTCCTTAAATACTGTGTTTTGCTATTCTGAGCTGAAATGCTAAATATAAAGCTGTACCATAAAGCAGGATATTCCGTGTTTGACTGGATGTGCTTGCATTAATAAAAAAAAAATTTGCTTCAACCAGGCTTAACTTCTCCTGTGGTTATTTCTCACTTGCAAACTGCTGAAGCCACAAAACCAGGGACTCAATGAGGTGAAGCAACTGTGGAAGGCAGTATAGTCACAGTGAACTGACTGGTTACTTAAATTTAAGTTCAGACTTACAAAAATACGTTATGAAATACTTAAATATCTTCCAATAAAGGCAAGAGCAACCCTAAGCCAACAATACGCTGCCAGTTGTAATGTCCTCTCTATAGTATTATTTTCTGGATTTGACACAGTCTCTCTGCTACAGAATATTTTCATTCTCTCAATGAAAGCAATTAACAGTTCCACTGTGTAAACACATTTTTTGTGTCCTAAGAGTTGAGTTTTGGTTTTTTCCCTCCCACGTATTTATCCTTTTAACAGGAAAGCAGAGAAGCATTTGCTGGCCGCAGCACACTGCAGGGTTTCCTGTAGCAAGATTGCTGGTGACATTTCAACACTCCAGGACCCTTGGTTGCAACCACTACCTTTTTTTCATGCCCTGCTTTTCAGAAGCAAAGCCACTTTTGCAAGGTCACACAGGGACCAGAACAAGCACAGAACTGTGAGGAGAATCCAGCTTTCCTAACATGCTGCCCCAGTGCTACCTCCTTTCCCAGGGATATAATCTTAATATATACGTTAGATCTGGCAAGTGAAAGAGATCTGGAGACCCTGGCAAGCATTTTTAATCTGTTGAAAACTGGGGAAATTGTTTTGGTAACCAGACATCCACAACAGACTCCCAGAGTAGAACACCACTACCGTCAGTCATCATGGCTCATTAGAAAAGATAATGATGTTTACCAGTATTAAAAGGATCAAGCAGACAAGAGTCTTCCTGATGGCCAGTTCACACTCATAATTAATATGCATATTACATCCTTGAAAATTCAGTTCCAATTATGTCCCATCCAGTCATTAGGATAAATTAGCTATTTACACAGGCATAAGAGTCAACAATAAAATTGCTTTCCAGGCACTTTACTGCCATTAGAGCCCGACACAGTAGGACAAGCAGTAACTCAATGCCAGGGAGATATCTTTAGTTACGTCAGCAGCAACTTGATTTATCAAGTTAATGGTTCCCCAGGAACAGCTTGCTTCCAGCAGAGAGCTCACACAGCAAAATTCAGCTGAGTAGTCAGTTGACAACTGATATTAGCACATCTTTTGGAGGGAAATCAGCAATTCTGAGGACCTGCAGACACATCTCCCCTCTTCAGTCTGCAACATACACAATTTTATCAGGACAACCCCCCAACTCCTCAGAAAAGCCTGCAAATGGTGTACGAAGCGGAGTTTTGTCTTACAGCTCTCTGCAGCCATGAAATAGGGCTGATAGTGAGATACTTAAAAAAAGTTTAAAAATTTTAAAAATCAAACTGCAGTAAGACTTTATCCTAAACCATTATTGTGTGCTATCGAGGAAGTTGCCAGCATGCTAGCGAGCACGCGAGTATTAGCAATAGTTGCTTTCAAATTCCTCCTTCCAGGCTTGCCCCTGCAGAGGCAGAGATGACTGGGGACACTTTGAGGTGTCAGCACAGAGGACATCAGGCCTCCAGCAGAGGTTCCCTGACACTGCAGAGGTTTCCCTTCCTCCACCGCTCCCCACCACGGGCCTTGGAAGAAAGAGAAGCGTTTGGGGGTGCATTTCTGCAATAATTTGGAGATACAATTTCGCTAAGATTTTTCAGAACAGCAAAGAACTTAAATGTTTCTAGTATTTCCAACCTTCTAAGCAATTCCTAGCATCAGCGTTTTTCGTGGCTTCTTGATTCCACATTCAGCTTTTGCACAGCAAGTGGATGAAGTTGGCTGCCGCAAAGTAACTTTGGAATATTACTTTATTTTCATAATGAAATACTAAAAAGCAACCAATTTCCATGTCACACGGGGAGTGCTGATGCAGTCTCAGATAGATAGACTGCCTTCTGCTCAAGAGATGTGACGAGGAAGAAATTGAAACCACCAGGAAACACAACATTAATTTAAAGATACTAAGCCAGTAAGTATAGTTTCTGATCTACTAGGATGCATACCTTATGATATTAGGAATTCTTGTGCTTCTAGCAACTAATAATAATAAAAAGAAATTATATATAAGAAGTTCTGTAAGAAATAGTGTTTAGCAAAACCAGAATACTGGTTTGAAACTACTCGTAGAACCTACCAGAAGGAAAAAATAAAAAAAAAAAACCCAACCACCCACCCCC
>JAOXJM010000002.1:12653228-12668617 GCA_026413425.1 Tringa solitaria
GGTTGGAACTAGGTGATCTTTAAGGTCCCTTCCAACTCTAACCATTCTATGATTCAATTTCGTGCGTGTTGCCAAAGCAGAGAGCAAACCCAGACGAAGGTCCCCGAGGAGAAGGCCGGGCAGCCAGCAGCTCCCATGGCACACACCGGCTGCTGGGAGCTTCTCCCCAGCAGGAAGGACAGCGATGCCGAGTCTGCAGTCTTCAGCTGCCCCGTTCCCACCGCCCGGCAGCCAGGCTCCTTGCCCAAGGGGCAGCAGGCAGCTGCGGATCCACGTGGGAATAATGTTATCTCTGCCATCCCCCACCTGCAGGTACAAGCCTGAGACTAGACACTTAGCTAACATTTTCCAGCCATTTAGCCAGATTTATGCCTCGAGCAACCTCGAGAATAGAATTTATTATTCAAGTGAGAGATTTTCGTATTTGAAACATGACTAATTTCCTCCCTCCCTTTCTTGGATGAGGTCAGGAAACACCTTCAAGGAAGAGTCACACATTTTACTGGGAAGGAGCAAAGCTACCCTGTATCACAGCACACAGCAGCAACTGGAAAACAGCAACACAGCTGTACACAAACACACGCGCCGGTATTGTGACTATGCCAAAATGCAATCAGGAGTTCAAGACACTCAGGTAATCAAAATCACTTGTAAAGTCACTTTATAATAAAGACATATCCTACTACTTCTGTTCTAGTTGTGTTGCAGGGCAATCAAACAGTGGGTATGGGTAATGGTTTTAAATTACTGCTCTTTGCCATGAACTTCATGTTGCCGTAACAGTTTACTGTATTTCATCATGAAATATTACGTCAAATACAGAAATAAGGAAAAAGCCTAATCTGTAGAACAGTAGTTCAGAGTCAGTGAATGGCAGCTCCTGCCCTGCTTGTAGGGTCCATCCACTGGGCTTTCCCTTGGCAGGCATCACCCCTAAGCCCTTCCACAGCTCGCTCAGCTGGGACCCCCAACAGTCCCACGGTGCTGAAGAGCCAGGACTGGAGCTTATCAATGGCTGAAGGCTTTAAGGCATGGAATTGGAAGAAGTAAGAGAGGTGCCACAGCAAAGAAAAAAGAGACGGAGTCAATGAGGAAGGTAGGACATAGAGAGAGATGAAACACTGTAAAAGAAACATGAAGTGAGATTTAAAGAGGTGAAGGCACCTCTGTGCTTGGCAAGATCGTGGAGCAGATCCTCCTGGAAACTCTGCTCAGGGGCATGGAAAATAGGAGGTGATCAGTGAGAGCCAACACGGCTCCACTAAAGGCAAATCGTGTCTGTCAAATTTGGTGGCCTCCTACAGCATTGATGGATAAGGGAAGCACAACTGACATCATCTACCTGGACTTGTGCAAAGCATTTGACACCGTCCCACACGACATCCTGGTCTCTAAATTGGAGGGACGTGGATTTGACAGATGACCCACTCGGTGGCTAAGGAATTGGCTGGATGGCTGCACACAAAGGTGTGCGGGGGGTTGGAACTAGACGATCTTTAAGGTCCCTTCCAACCCAAACCATTCTATGATGATTATATGAAGACAAGAGTTCTTCAGAATATAACAGATACAGATATACAGAACATGTCATTTCTTTGGGGTACACTAAAGGACTTGGCAAAACAAACTGCTCTCCAGATTCACATATTTTTCTCACCACTGCAGGGCAGTGACTTAGCTTTGTGTTAACTGCTTGGGAGCATAATTAAATTGCCGCTGTCATCCACAGATAGATAAGATGACACTTGATCAGTTACCTTGGGGTAATGCAGCAATAACTGATAACAACTGCAAAATTGGAGTCCTGAAATGGGCTCTACCCATGCCCTTCCCCAAGTCTATGGCAGAGGAGCACAGAAAAGCAAAATACCTCCAGAGGACTTTTTGCCAGAAAAAATCCCAAAGAATGATGAAAAGCAGACCACCACCAGGAAAGCAGTCACCATGTGGTAATCTTATGATGTATTTGTATAAATTTGAATAACTTTTGGGGCAGTACACCACACAGAGTCATTCTCTCTGCAGTTCATGGGTTTCAACCTTTTCTGTATCTATTTTGGGATTACTAGAGCTATATAAAGCATCCTGTCCTCTTCTGGGGAATGCCTGTTAAAACAGACAAAATAATCCATGTAGTATTCATCAGTTTACATAGTTCAGTGAGGGCCTTGCTTACAGGAAACATTGAATCTTATTTTGAAAAAGTACCTATTGAGTCATTGAGGGACAATCATTATGGAAACTAAGAGTTTTAGATATCTTTTTTTAACTAAACATTTAAAGCTTGTAGCCTAGCCCCAAAGAAAAGCTAAAATACTTGAGAATTATAATTAAAAACTGTAAGTTTAAGGTAGCTATTTATAATTTTTAATCTAATTATAAAAGAATTTAGAGACAAATGAGTAGGTAACATGCTAAGTCATTAGGGAACATGAACTGTACATGATGAGTAATAATTCCCTGGAAGTGGAAATTTTAAATCATGAATAACAGCTTTTAATTTAAGTAACGGATTTAATTTCTGATGTCAAAGGGGCTAGCAAGCTACCCCAAAACCTCTAAAGCCCTATTAGAGACGAGTATTTTCCTGCTGTAAATGTGATCGTGAGCAGTAAAATCACCTTCCCCGCAGATGCCCGTGGTGAGGTGTGTGTACCAAGTCCAGTACCACACAGCAGCAAAACACGCCATGCTTGCAATTATTCTTGTTCTTGTTGCTACCACTGGGCTGTGAGCTCCTCACATTGACTTAACCCGGCACACAGCCCGTACCACTGTCTCTGGCTTTGGTAAGGAAGGCAGCAGGTGATGGTTGCCTATGCTCCTAACGAGCTGCCCAGCTGACGTGTGCCACGGCAACGTGCTCTTACACAGGCTGTTATTGCAGGGAGCTGAACTAAGACAAGAAAAACACCAGGTCTACAAGGGCCCTTGAAAGTTCACGAGTCCTCAAATAAGCAATCATTTGGACCACTTGTGTCCATACCCAACCTTGCCATCCACTATTTCAAAGAGTTCTGACTTCCTCTTAAATCCAATGCATTCACTCTCACATTTTGGGAAGATGAATGGGAAAAAAAAGTTTTCAGAAGTGGTTCCTGTTGACCGCATTCAGCTCCAGACTTCCCTGATTGTCTTCCAGCATAGACACCATAGACAGTTTCCAATTGCACAGATGTAGACAGTTGACACTGTTCTCCTCCCTCACCATTGCTGATAAGCACAACCGCTCAGTGGAAAATAGCAGAAGGTAAGAGATCTGGCTATCAGCATCAGCAGGCTGCTGTGTTTCCAAAACACGGAAACTAGGACAACGGGATCCTTCTGGGGTAGTGGTTGAGTGCTCAGAGCTGGGCTGCAGCAATGCTAAACACCTCTGCGCTACCTCAGTATCCGTTCCCGGGCGTCCCACGCAGCCGTGGTGTCAGAGAGGCTTTTTGGGTGCTTATTCTTGTGCAGCAGCGCCAGGACAGCAGTAGCAGCTGAGGTTTTGAGGGCTGGAGTCTCAGCAGAAAGTCCTGTGTATCTTTACCCCAAATCATCAATGCCTAGGCATTTAATCTTTTCCTCAGTGGAACCTTATCAATTTTGTTACAAGCCACCAAGATATCTTAAAGTAAGACAACATCCGGTTTAAGTTGTTTGGGGAACTAACTGCATTTTTGTATCTGCTAGATACAAAATATCTGGTAGATATTCGCTCGAGATGCAAAAATGAGCTGGTTGAACTTCTCACTGCAAACACTATTACTTGAATCTGGCATGTCACCTGCCTCGTAAAATATTATTGTAAAAACTAATTTCAAAGAGACAGCTTAAAACAATTTCTAAAATGCAGAAATTCCATTTATTATATTGAGAATATCAATTGCAAGAAGTCTTGCAACGCATTCTCTTCACTCTAATTACAATACAGTACACTGTTCTCCACAATAAGTTACAGAAAGGCAAATTTTATGTACATATAAAAAGGATCAGTGCCCAGAACTATTTGCACAGCATATCTGCTATTCAGAAATCAACCATTTAAATCTTTAGTTGCCTTCAGAATTCTTGAAGCAAACTGAATTAATAAACAGATCTCAATTACCTGGGTTGAGAAGGGTTTTCGACTAATTTCTAAATTCAGTGGAGACCATGCAAATGGTTTAACCCACTGCATTAGCATTCTCAGCATTCATTCTATAAACAAATGTATTAAAAATGAGGCATGCCATATGGTAGCATATAAGACAACATGGAGAAAAATGACCCGCCTGCATTTAAACTGTTTATGCATCCCAAAATACCCACAAGGGAAGTAGCAACGCAGTAGTGCCATTGTACAAGGCACTAATGAGACCACAGCATAATTCTGCTTATGCATGCTCAAAAAACCAACCAAAAAGAACCCCAAACAGATGAAAAGAAAAAAAAAAAACACAAATAAAAAAAAACCTAAAACCCCCTCAAACTGAAAAAGTGAAGAATAAGGCTACTAATGTAATCAGTGGAATAGAGAGCATTGGATCAGTGGAATGGAGAGCATTGGATGAAGACAGACTGTACTATCATTTGCTTTTTCAGTCACTGAAACAGCTAAGAGTATATGACTGCCTTCCAAAAACACATCAGAAAGAAAAGGAAAGAAAAAGAAAGCAAAAGGGCAATATTGGTATAACAGCAAATGGGCCTCTAATACATTTATATGGGAATGAAAAGACGGCTCCTCGGCTTAACGGACGAGATGTACAGGCAGGGCCTTTGGATAAGGAGGAGTGGGGTGAAAACCTTTAAAACAAATGAGTTTAATAGCACAGCTTAGTTTATAGAAGGGATTCTGTGATGTGGCATCTATCGTGGGAAAAGACCAGATCCAGAAACGCCCAACTGGAACGTTCCCAAATTGACTGATCCATCACCAAGAGAAGGTGGTGGTGTCTCTTTTGCAGTGTGAAATTACATTATATGCTCTAAAATTCCACTTTAAAAGATTTTCATTCCCCCTTCTCCACATGAATTACTCTATATTCAACCATGGGAATGTCTGTTAATACAGCAAACGCAGCACCAAGCCCTTGCTGTGAAATCAGCAACCTCAACAGTTGGTGCACCAGTCAGCGTGGCCCATCTACCTTTCACGGTGAGGATCTTCTTCAGACCTTTCTCCCGTTTCTACAATGGAGTGTAATTATAGCATCCTTCTAAAGTCACAGTGCAGTGAGCCATACAGACCGAAAATACTCAAGACAACACAAAAGATTATTTAATTTAATTCTTAAAATAATGCAAGTATAAGAATTGAAATGTACCGTGGGGGAAAGTGTTGAGTTGTACATTCCACTGATTTTTCCAATGGAAACTGAAGACACTTTGCTTGAACTACATAGGCTTTCCAATTTATTTGAGGTGCTTAAACTTGCAAGATATGTAGGTAATAGCATATTAGTCAAAGAATTACTCAGAAAACAAATACACGAACCAAAAACCCCCTAAACTCTTCTTCACTGAAAAAGAGAGGCACTGCATTTTGAAGCTGAATTAAGGCTGTAAAATGATGCTGGTTCATTGTGAATTTGAAGTCATCAAGTGTCACGGGGGTGACATTTAACCCACTGCTTCGCTGTTAGTCCTGTAAGCCTGCTTACGGAGGTGAGTCTCGATCTCCTCCCTGAAGACCAGCATCCCGAGGTGCGAGTGAGAGGCCTCGTTCATGGCTTTGGACTGGATACACATGCGATACTGCTCCGGAGTGAGCTCGTCTGCACAATGCTTCTCGTGCCAGAGGTGAAAGAGACCGGGAACTGGCGTCCTGATGACAATAAGGTCACCGTGCAAGTACTTTCTGTAAAGGTGAACGTCCTCACCGCCCCAGCCTTTCACTTCCAAGTCAAACCCCCCTATAAAAAAAAAAGGGCAGAAAACATTATTTTGGCAAAAAGAGCAACATTCCATCTGTAACATCTTACCAAATCTGGTACGACATACCAGAAATACTTCACTTTAAGTTCTCCATGCCAAAGCATGCCAAATTGGAGAATAGCTTCAAGCATAGCACATCCTTTGGGGTGGAAACCACCCAGGACACAGATCATACACCACTGGCTTCAAAGAGTCTTAGAACAGTGTCTCCAAATCGCATTATGCATGACATCCCATGTGACAGCTGCAGCAAACTGTAGGCAAAGCTCACTGGCTATGCCTTTTTGGGTTATTTTTAGCAATCATAATGGATTTTAGCAGCTGGGAAATGAGGCAGTCATACACCATATCAAAAGCCCTCTCTAAAAATGCCAGCAATTACTCCATAGGTCACAACTCAAAAAAACTGGACTAAGGAAAGGAACCCGTTCCACCATTTTAAGATCTCTTGCCTTTCTAGCACCATAGTGAAAATCGACCCAGACTCATGCACAGTTTCAAAACTCCAGAATTATGAAGTCTTCATTTAGCATATACCATACACATGGCAACGGGACTGCTATTAGAAGTCAGCCTGCATTCCTGCCCTTATACAGCATATAGGGCTGTATCCTTACACCTCCTGGCAGACTAGGTTCAAGATGGTCTTCCAAACTGAAGCACACCAAGCTGTTCTCAGTTTTAAGAGCAGACCACAAGGGGGTGCCAAAGCACATTTCTAAAGCCTCGAACAACTGTATTCAACTACTCAAAAGTCATTTAAAAGAAAGCATTTGAGTGCTTGTCTATGTTAGCAGCTTACTTGAGGGATGTATTTCTTAAACTTGATTAACTTGCTTCAGTCACTAGTACAAAAAAAAAAGATTTTTAGGAGTTCTAGAGTGGAAATGTTGCTACTAAAAAAATATTGTGACTTTCAGTAAACACTTATCAGATGGGACATGAAAATCTAGAAAAACTAATTTATCTCATTGGTCAAACTTGTCAAGCAAGCCTGACTGCTGGGCTTGACAAAATAATAAAAGAAATAAATACATTACTTTTCTGTTGTTAGATAAGAACAGAGAACCTATTTTTAAACACTTTTTTTTAACAGTTTCCTCTTACCAACAGTCAGAAAGTCTGTCCGATATTGACAAGTCATTCCAAAGCCAAAATCCCGCCAGAAACCAGAATCCTTCTTGTGAACCTGCAATTTTAAAACAGCATCATTCTGAAATGCAAAATACATCAAGGGAGGTACATTGCACTTGGGTTTGTAGAAAGCTTAGCACTTCCAATCACTTGCTCAGCACAGGATACAGCATATAACACTTCTAGTATTTCTGTGTCATGCACAGATCTGGGCTTCCTAATTACCTGCTGGTCACTTCACCCTTTGCCACCCGATTCCAAACACTCACTCATTGCAGTTTCCACATTTACCTTCTGCCACACCACCTTTATTTTCTATTTACCTGCTCAGACCAAGCAGTAAATCTTTAGTAGTCTACTGCCAGGCCATCTGTTCCCAATACTCCAATTCCTACTCTGTTTCTAAGGCCACATTTGTCTCTCTTTGTTCTGGTATGACAAAAAAAAAGTAAGTTTTGTGATTAAAGTCAGGATCCATAAAGTTGTTGGGAGTCAAAAAAGTAACGAGCAGAGCTGTCAGGCAGGAGCTCACTCCTCTCTCAGCTCTGCCTACCCGAGGCCACATGCAAAAGCTTCCCTCCTACTTTGTGTAGGATCCTTGCAAAGAATGCAGGGGGTGAGGGCTACTATGTTTTTCTTCTTTTTTAATAAGGTTGTGCTGCACTCTCCTGTCTCTCCTCCAAGCCTGTCTACCTGAGAAGTCCCAGCTGCAAAACCCAATTTCATTTATGCAGTCTCTTGAAAGAGACTCAGGCTGGACATTAACCGTGCCTTCAGGCAAAGATGCAGAAATCCAGTACTTCCTTCTTTCTGCTGAGCCCCAAATTATCCTTAAACTTATTCTCTTGAACATTTGAAGGGTTTATTTTTTTTATTACTTTGACTATAAGCTTCCCTGGAAGCAGTATTTCTCATTCCAAAAGCAAGACGAAGTTAGCTGTGTGACAGCCAATGGTTCCGGCAGACGATGGATGGCCAAGGTGAAGAAACAGCCTGAACTGAGTACAGATGTCCTCAGCATGAAACAAGCAACCGACTGAACATCTTAGCCCACCTCCAGTCACACAGCACACTTCTTGCCATGTGACTTGAGGTTTTTTTTTCCTTTCGTCACTTCTTTCTTTACTGGGACATAAGATGAAAGTTGCTGCATGTTATTACACTATCCTCCTAAAATCCTGGCTTTCCAAGCCAGAATTAAGCAATAGATCAGAACCACCAGCCTCATTTGATTAATAGCACATTTTTTTTTATATCTAGGTAGAGCTCCAAGTTTATCCAAGAACAAGTTTTGTATTGTTTGATAAGCTTTTCTTCCAAGTGCTTTGCCCATAATGGAGAGAAAAGTGTTTAGATATGCACTGCCAAAAGGTCATAAGATATTCCAAACAGACTATTAAGTTACACTTAATTATGCTTTAATACAAAGCTCAACTAATTCTATCCAGTATAAATCACACTGCTTACCAATTGTTGCTCCACGGGGGGTGGTATATCTTGGTTGGCATAGACAATAGCAGGATTATAAAGGCTGAATACCACAGGATAAAAAACCTTTTTCCCTGGAAGTCAAAAGGTAATTGTTACTCACTGTGGGCATACTTTCTGAAGGCAGAAGGAAACTAGAAATATTCTCTTGATGTAAAATATTAGCCCTTAGCCATCTCATGAAAACAAATAAATGTAAGGTCTAACTGCTAGGGTTTCCCATTTAAGTAGCCCATAACATCTACTGGGACAGAGCCAACAGGATTAAAAAAAAATACAAGTACATATATTTATATATACTTTATAGGTATACATTTATATATACAAAATATTATACATATCACGATATCACATTAGATGACAGCGAAAAATCCCTGCAAGTAAAGTGTGCGGTAAAGCTAAAAAATAACCAAATCCAAGTAACACCTTGCATAGTTTGAGTTTTATGAGCTTGCCTCTCTCCATAAGCATTTAAAAGTGCATAGATCCACGATGCCCCACAAGGCCATTAAGCATCATGAGTATCCTGATTATGCTGTGACACCTGTTCTGTGCCTATTACAGAAGCCAGATAAACATTTTTTCAGGGATCTCTTGCATTGCCAGTGCTGCAAAGGTATTGATGACAGCCCACGAGAATAGTCAGTACCCTCATCTGGGCATGAACTCTGAACGTGTGAGAAGCGTTTTCAGCTCTCACGAAGCAAAGGTGACAAACCATCAGTATGAATTGTCAAGCAGCCTCTCAAACCCCCTTCCTTGTGAAAGCTCACAAGACGCTTCACTCCAAAGATCTTCCCATTATTTATACAAGTCGTTTCATGAAGCGCAGAGACAGACAGAAATGAAGGAAAAAGCAAGAAATAGAATCCAAATATCTGGCTTACAGCAGATTTTCTTGCCTGTTTATTATGGGACGAAAAAACTATCTATTAATTCCAAACTGACATTTGGAGAAAATGGTTTCTGGCTACAACAAATGTGGAATAAGAGTAAGCATTAAAAAAAAAAAACCCAAACAAATGTTTGACAGGATAATGTCTTTACTAGCACGCTCGTTAACTCAGGGAAGCTTTATCATTCTTGGCAGAAGCTTGTAGAACAAGCAAGCTTCATACAAACTTGAGAAAAATGGTCAGAAAGTTTCAGATCTTGGGATGCAAATGTGGAACATAAGCTCAGTCTCTGTAAGGAGCACATTCTGTAGCTCTACTGAAAACCATTTGTATGTGATGTGTTTTGGCCATACAAGTGTGAGAAGACTTAAACCTGTTCGAGATTTCATTGTAACAAAAATAATCTCCCACCATAAATGCTCTGCTGAATTTTGTCATACAAATTTACATGCAATCTAATCGTTAAAGCCATTAAACTGTCCACTTCTCTTTTAGACAGCCAAACCTTAAGAAGATGTGAAAATTGTACTTACTATAGAAAAAGGACAATGTGTTGTTAAAACAAGCTACACTAAGGCAAAAGTTATTTCTAAATACTGTTGTCTTGTGCACGGAGTATTTTTCATTTTCCTAGGTGTATGGTATTGAATAAGCTTCGCCATTCAAGTTAGTTTTCTACATGTTCAACACAGGTCAGTTTAAACCAAAGACAACAAGGTGAGTCTGTTACAGCAACTGTAGAGGAACATACCAGGCTCAGCATTTAAACGACAACTGTTGAGAAAGTCAGCTGTGAAGTAAACATCAACATCACAGAAGAACATCAGGACCTCGCCCTTTTCCCAGGCTCTCGCACCCATGTCAAGTCCCCGGCCTCGGTTAAATTCCTCATTGAGAGAGACAAGCGTGTAATTGTGGAAGTTAGTTTCTCTAGAAGAAAAACAGAGCCAAACCCAAAATAAATCCATGTGAGGGGCAGAAGGGACCATTTATACTTTTTCAGCATTTTACAGTAATTTCATTCCATAAATTTAAAAAAAACCCAACACACAGTTATATAGAAAAAAAAAATCTGTTCCACTTAGTGTCTATTTTAAGTGTCAGACATTGTAAAAAGATGGACCTTGGTCTTACTTCATAACTTCACTTTGCATTTCGTCATTCAGATAGATTAAAAAGGTCTTTTGGCAACTGATGTGAATTAAAATGTTCTCTGAAATTACCATGCCATCTGAAATTTGTCCCCACAAACTAAGAAGTCCTGACTAATAAAGCAGCATCTCTGTCTTCACTGCGTCAGAGGATGGCAAATGGAAAACCAGAGTCCTGGCACTACCGAACTCATGAGGCAAAGCACTATCTGTGGTGATGCCACCATAACCCAGCCTGTTCACTTCTCTCCCAGCCCAGGGAGAGGAGGAGCCCCTTAGCTGCAGGCTTTTGGATGCTGTTATCTGTCCCATCTTTCCGGAGGGGAAAAAAAAAAAAGAAGCAACATTTGGGAATTTTACATCTATACTACTGTAATGTTATTTGCTGAGACAGCCACAATGAAACAGTGTTTGAAGTTGGTTTATAGCAGAAGGTAAGTATGGGCCCAATTACCTAATACCCAGAGGACAGAGAGCAAAGCTTAACTTCTCAGACTCAGCAACCCACCGGCCTACTTTGACTACCTTATCATTAAATACAATTGGTTCTTCAGTGAAAGAACTATCAAAATGTACGTCCCATTTCCAAAGAACTTTAATTCTGATCAATCGGTTCACATGACTGAATGTTCACTGCAAAACTCACCCATCTTGTTTTTTGGACTGTCAGACAGAAACCTCAAAGCCACTGCTCTTAGTCCTTTTTGGCCTATAACTTGATTTTTTAGTAGTCTTCAAAAGACTTTTGCAAGTTAAACTGTAAAATGCCAACCAAAAAATAGTGTACCGCAAATAAAGCTTACCTTCCCTATTAACCTGTAATGGACTATAAAATTGTTCTTTCTATTATTTCATCCCTTTTAAAAAACATTTTAAATGCTGAACAATGTTGTTTGCATTGACTGACATTGGATCGACACACTTACCTCGCTACAGATTCCAGGATGCTTTTTACTTCTGATAGCCCGTCCTGTCCAAAATACACCACTGTGAGGTGGACACGCTTATCCTGATGAATACACACATCCCTATAAGCACAAACATAAGCTGATATCAATAATTACTTGCAACACAACAGAAGCTCCAGGTACTTAAAAGCTATTGTATTGAAAAGTATTAGCAGATTGAAGTATTCTAGTCAAACTTCAACTAGCTCCTAAAAAAAATAAAGAAAAAAGGCTTTAATGTCTTCTTTCCCCACCTTTCCCATTTGAACCAGAAGGTTCCAATACTGTGTGTCTTATTCCATCACACTGTTTTATAAACTGGAACTCAAAAGCTGATGTAAATACAAATATGATGTTCAAGATCACCTGTGTCCAGGTTCACAGTGGCCCTGGCATTTGGTCTAAAAAGGGGTTTTGTGCAGTTCGAGAATCTTCCTTTTAGAAGGAATATTCTCTGCATACAATAGGTTCAATTACAAACATCTCAAGACAATGTTGGAATCATTATTTCTGTCACAAATCCACCAGAACAGAAATTAATTTCAAAAAGGAAACAAAATATTGAAGCTCAGCAATAGAGCTCACTATATAATCTCATGCACCTACCTAAAGTTTTGCATAAATTGTGCAAATGCCTCAGTTCTTCCAGCAAGAGGGACAATAATGTTAATGATTGATCTAGAAATATCAACCGTTTCGCTCTTCACTTTCATGAGGGGTCCAAAAGGTCGGAACAAGGTGACATGCCTGTATTCCATGCCATCCATCTTCTTATAAAACAGCTCATACTGTGTCCCTTTATCTCTTTCTGTACGATAGTAACCTGAAGAATAAGTCACACAAGTAATTCGTAAAGTCAAAGATCCCAGCAATTGTATTTCAGAAACACTGTTTTTCCTGAGAACTGTAACGAAGTGAAAAATAAAGCTTTGGGGGGAGAAAGTTTCTGGGTTTTTCCCGGAAACAAAAAAAACCACAAACCACCAATCACAATCATCCTCCTATTCTCTTAGGCCCAGATCTGAAAAAAAAACCAACCAAAAAACCACCTCGAACTCCAGCTTCCCCTGCTCCTTAGATAGGTTTTATGGTCCTATACCCACTTCTCAGGCAGAACGAGAGTCGAGTCTTCCCAACAAAAAGGGAATTCAACTATTCGCTATGGAAAAGGATGGCTGAAATCTAATATTGCCTGTTCTTAAAGCCCTTCAGTAAGGATCTCCCCCTGAGCTAGTCCACCGTAAAAGCTGAGATCATCTGGCCAGCAACCAACACAACACAAGCTGTGGGTAGAACAAATGACAGTAACTCGCTTGACAAAGCCTGTAAAATCTGAAATTTGATATCTAAAAAAAAAATAATCTGTGTGATAAATGCTGGAATGCTTTAAAACTGTTTTCACTGCTGACCACTACCTACAGTGCTTTCTATCCCATAAATAAGGAGAGTGGTGTTTTACTGAAGCTATGGCCCTCTAAGGACATAAGCAGAAGTTTTCTACATAGCTGTAACACTTTGAGAAAACAATACCAGGAGAAAAACAATAAACAGGATTACTTATTTACAGATATTTTACTCCTAATAGCTAGGGAGCTCTATCCCCTTCACAACAAACATTTAGGTTAGCTGATCACTTTCATTTCAGGACCATAAAGGAAACAAATCAACAGCCTCTCTAATTCCACACCAGAAAGGAAAAGACCAACACTCACCTTTGGCTTTGACTGAACTGAGCTCTGGGTTGGTAACCCTGTATCTATGCTAACCTCAGAGTACAAAATGATGACAGGAAGGATCCTCCAACAGAATTTGCCCTATGTTCATCCCATCTCACCTCTCCTCTCTCCCCTACAAGGAAAAGGTGTGTTATAGTGAAGACACATAAGCTACACTACGAACCAAGTAACTTTCCATTGAGCTGGCCACACAGACCGTTCATAAAGTTACCAACAACTGCATATCCTGAAGTGTGAGGAACACACCTGTCTTTACACCGCACAACCAGAGCATTCCCTTCACTTGGATACTCTGAACCATCTCTTCTGCGAGCCAGCCTCCAGAGCAGCTACTGCAACCCCGCTTCCGAAATCCTCTCCCAGCCTCCCACCCAGAAAGAAGGCGGCAGGGGATGAGACAGATGAACTGTTCTGGGGACACAGAGAGTTGTCTTGTGCTCAGCATTGATACTATCTTTTCTGTTATTGTCTTTTTTTGCAACTGAAATCAGGAGGGCTCAAGGCACGTGAAGGGAGCAGCCCTCAAAGAGCAGCTTGGTTTTGTCTATCTCAGGAACTAGAAGGAAACGATCATACAGCTTACAGGTGGGTACACTACCTCGGCCCAACTTTTTTCCTCTATATCCCAGGCTCCCTTTATAGAGTCCTTTCCTTAAATCTACCCAATTCCCTCCATGTTCCTTTGCTTCCCTCCCCAAACCAGTTTCATTCACTTGATGTCCCCTCCTTCTGTCCCTGTCTTGTACCTGCCCAACAGCCTCTCTTCTACAGCAAGGTCCCCATTCCTCTCCAATAGCCAGATCTAACACACTCTTTCTTGCAGACGTGTGCATTGGCAGACCCGACGGCAAGGTTGGATGGGCACCACCACACAGGGGCTGTGGGAGACAAACTGGTGCCACCACTGGAAGTTCATGACGACTGAATCTAACCTTTCAACATAAATGCTTTTCACCCTTTGAACAAAGTTTTGTGATGCACTGCTGTAAGAGACAGAAATCCACATTCATTCCTTTGTGAACAGAGTTGCATAAATACGCACTGCATTTTAATGCTCAGGAAAAGCACGACAGTTTCAAATCAGTATTAATTATAAGTACTGAAAAGGGTGTTTCAGTCAAACAACGGAAGTCCACAGTGCTGCCCGTTAGAAGCAAAAAAAAAAAAAGATCTTAAATCCCCCTCTCAATCCTTTTCCAGTCCAACGCTGCAAACAGCTTCTTGGTTCTGGCAGCAGCTGATGCAGAGTGTTTGCATACCGTGCTCTCGTGGGACATGCAAATACTTTGTGCTGGTACTCTTGAATAAAGTAACATTCAGTATTGTGTACTATATTCCTTTCTCTAGTATCCAATAGCTGTTTATAGATAAAAAGACCATTTCCAATTTAAGTGAAGTCTTTAAAAAAACATGTCACAGTTGCCAATGGCTTATCTTTAATCACAGGATAAGCTTAGATGTCAGTCTACAACAGAAGGCTGGCGTAGGACAGAAAAACTTCTAGATTAAAGTAACTTCATAAATACCTTAATATACAAGTCCAAATTTGAGTAGTGACTTATCAATATTCAATTGCTGGAATATAATTTTCCAGACTTCTGAACCTCAACATCCCTGGGAGTTGGACTCAATGATCCTTACAGGTCTCCTCCAACTCAAGATATTCTATGATCCTACCAGCACTTTTAAATATTATGTGCTCCTTCAGTTATTCTCCTTGCTATGAGCTAACCTCCACAGGCAATCTACTAATTTGAATACTTTTATGGGATTAAAGCTTCTATACACAGAAGCCAGAATTGAGAACAGCCAGAAAAAGAACTCACATCTGTTTTACTTCTTAGTGTATTCAGGTTTTTAACACTTGGGACTGACTCGTAGTAAAAACTGCTATCTCACCTTCCAAGTAGTGTTCACTGGCTGCCCTCCAAAACAGAACTCTATAAGTGGAGAGGTAAAAAGCAGCAGAAATAATTTAACAGCTGTTATTCCTGCTCCATGAAGCTTTACTCCCATTGCAGAAGTTCTGCTTCTCACCAAACAAATCAAGTCTTAGGAATATTGGGGATCAATTACTATCAAAGCCAAAAAGTTGTTCTTCTATTGCCTTGAATACTATGACTTGTTTTACAACTA
>JAOXJM010000002.1:12668717-12691987 GCA_026413425.1 Tringa solitaria
AAATATTTGGTCTATTGAATTTAAAACATATGTCCCTTTTTTTTTTTGTGTGTGTGTATTAAAATTCTCCATGGAAGTTCCCAGGACCCTGGCCAGTTTCTGATCCTATGCAGGACATACTAAAAGGGGTGTTTGCATGGCAAACAGTCTACACTGTTCTACAGATGGCAAGGACTCTGGAAGAGTTTTGACTTTAAGCTTGCAGCATTGGGATAAACAATTCTTACATGCCAAGGACATATTTCGGGTGGGGAGTCCTCCCTTGAGAGTCAAGCCTAAAGATAGTTTCTGGACTTTGCCCAGTTCCAACTGGAAATACAGAAGAAAGAAAAGTGGACCCAAACAGCAGCACTTGAATTCCGGTAGACATTCAGGAAAAAGACCCTTATTAGAGATTAACTAATTGCCAATTAGCTTCTGAAAATATGCTATTGCCTCTATTTTCCAAAGGTTAATTTTGAATGTCTGTCCAATGAAAAAGCTTTCAATCTCTTGATAAAATAAAGCAGTTACACTGATAAAAGTAACCCAAATAAACCAGTTACACTGATAGTAAAATACAGATATCCATGAAAGCTCCTAATGCATTTTGCATCACTAGTCAAGACAATGTCTTGGGCTTCTGAAGAAAGGGGACAGAGGTAATACTATTGTGCTCCTCCCAGCTTATCCTTTGTTACTCAATATTATCAAATCCAGACCTCAAAGAAACCTATTTTTCATCAAGGACTACCTTAGAATGCCCAATTCAGCAATTAGGTTCATTGTCTGTAGTCTTAGACCCCCCTCATTTGTGAAAATATGTGATATTGCAACTTTTATCCTCTCTAGGGGTGCTCTTCTCCTACAGGGAACAGCGTACTCCTGTTTTCCTCATACCCTTGAGAGCTAGAAGATGTAATGGAAATATTTAAAAAAAAAACTTCAAAGTGTTTCTCAAACAGCAACTGCAGAATAAGACTTTTTTTTAAGGCCAGATTTTTGTTCTGTTAACATTAGAATCCTGGAAGTTTCATTTTGGGTTGCAGCAGAGCAAAAAAGGTAACAATGGAGCAAACAGAGCCCTGTAGAACTGAGAAATTTACTGGTTTTCTCTTCATCAGCAGAGGAAGTCAATCAAGACTTGAGAAAAATAATTTGGAGCTTTCAGAAAGCATCTTCACAGTTGCAATGCATACTTGCAAATCGTTCTGGGGGTTTTGGGGTGGTTTTTTTGTTTGTTTGTTTGTTTTTTTTAAATTTCGTGTTATTGCTCAAAGCCTGCCAATAGTCATGATGTGGTTGTAGCAACTCCGCCTAGTCACAACTCCAAAACACATTTGGGTCATTACTTTGTTTTGTAACATTAAAAAAGATCCATCAGTTTGGATAACACCTGAACAGGTTGCTCCCTATCATGGTGACAGCATCCTTGCACCACTGGCAGAAGGCAGAACACCTTCACGTAGAGACCACAGAGGCTGAGCATGCAGCAAAGAACAAAGGGCAGAGGGCAAAAACCAGCAGCAACAATAAAGTTACCATCCATCAGCAGGTATTTTGAGGATTTTTGGCCCACGTGGTAGTAATTAGAGTCTAATAAAAAAAATCAGTTGATTCAGACTACTATGTAAGAAAAAAATTCTTGGTGCTGCTACAAATCAAGACAGTGATAATCACTGAGCGGGCGAAGACACGTAGGGCAAGTGCTTGGGAAGAACTTCAGGCATTCAGTGGTGATGAAGAGATACTGTCAGGTAAAACTGTCTATAAAAGAAAAGATTCTGCACTTATTTAAACAGCCACCTAATTCTCTAAAGATTTACCAATACAATTTACAAGTACATACCACAAAAGATTACATAGCTCAAGGTTTAGCCTAGCCTTTAACAAGTCTAGGAAAAAAAGCTGAAATAATTTCCAGAAACAAACATTTATCTGCATGAAAAGTTAACCAATAAGTTAGGAAGTTTCTAGAATAAAAATGACTGTTTCTATTTTAGCTTGTACTTGTGGCACAGTTCTGTGGATAAGTTTTTGTAGATACGCGTTACTTTTGAGAAAAAAATCCTGCATGTCAGCAAAATCAGTTCATCTATATCAAGCATAAAATACTGTATTTTTAACTAATGCAGAATCAGTTTTGTCTTTTGCCTCCCTCCAATAATCCACCCGCCAAGTTTCTCAGCCTTGTTTCAAATTGTGACAAACTATTTAACTCAAGCTGACTTAAACTGTTTCTCGAAACAAGCAACACTAATCCAGCAACAATTTAGTTGTGCTCTTAGGACAGTTACAGGAACTGTTGTGACTACTGTATCAACTGTTGTTGATACACCAAGCCTGCTATGAAACTTCAGCCCACCAGTTTATGGTAGCTTAAGTATTTTCTGTGTGGGAAAACATCAACTTTTCAACCACAATTCCATCAAACAAGGATGATGCAGAAGGAGACAACCGAGGTAGTGCTACAGCCCTATCACAGGGCTGCAGGGTGAGGGACCTGCAGGTACCACTACCAGCTGTGGTTCTGTTTCTCACCTTTAATTTTTGAAGCAATAGAAGAAAAAAAACAAAACAAAGGTGCTATTATTCAGAAGCAGTTTTTTTTCCTGGCCCAGTGTCTAAATTAGCCAGTACTATTCTCACATACACAAACACAGAATACCCACACAACCCACAACTTCTGTCTGAAACAAAACACTGCTGTCCATCACCATGGCTAGTTGCTAACACACCGATAGGAGCTACAGCACAAAAATACCTTATTTTAAGTGCTGAGCAATTTTTTCTACAGTTCCTGTAAAGGCTTTAAGAAACTGCCTTTACAATAAAAAGAAACTAGTTCCACTTCCAAACCCAATTACCAATATACTGCTGTAAACAGAGGTTAAGTACAGTCCTAAGGTCCTACATCTCCCTGTTTTCTTGGAGGTCTGCAGTCATTAAAGGCAGTACACTAAGAAAAATTAACAACTATTTCAGTGCTGGTAAAAAATATCTAGTAGACTATAAGCATAAAAAAAAATCTACTAGCCTATAAGCAGTATTCAAAACAGTAAAGGAAAAGCAGCTGCACCCTCAATATAAAAAGAAAAAATTAAAAGACTGCAAGAATGACTACTTTCAGACAAAATAATGGTTTTAAGTGAAAAGAGCCTAACACTGTGCTGGCTGTGTTATACTGAAATGGTTGAGTGGATTCTACACCCTGCCCCACGTTCTGGAACGAAGAAAAGTACTTGCATTAAACTTTAAACACAGTAGCTGTTAAAAGCAGAGACATTTTTGCGCTGCAGACCAATTACATCATCTTGGACTGAAAGAACTGATTATTTCGAGGCCAACGGTACCTTTCTCCAGCATGTGTTTGCTTAATAGTGCAGACATCAGTACTGCTGAGATCCAGAATCCCTTTTACAGTAATGCTCTTATAACATGGTCCAACTTAGGGGTTTTTTTTTAATGGCAGCATGAACGGTATTTAATACTGTAAATACAAAAAAGAGGTAGTAGGGCAATTTTTTTATAATACTTATCTCCATCAGCATTACACTGCACCTTGAAAGCCAAATTCTATAGGAATTATCACTAACACATCTTTTAAGCGTGTCACTAAATGTTGAAAACTTAATGGCCAAATTTGGTTTTATAATGTGATCTGTAATTAAATTTACAGGCACTGAAAGAGAATTGACTAGAGAACAAGAGAACAGTACAAGGTGGCACAGCTTAGCAAACCCCATAACTATTGTACCATGAAGGCTCTATTCAGGACACCAAGTTCTTCAGCCTGACATGACCAGACCACGTTAGAACTCTCCCTCCAATATGAGTAAAGCAGCTCAGCGCAAGTCAAAAGCCTGAATATTAACTAGAAGTACCAGAGAGATGAGCAAAGAAAAACCCTGTAGCTTCATACTGAATTGCTTAACTACGCTGGAACAAGAGAGATGAATCAAATTTTTCCCTCCCACTGCCACCAGTTTCACTGGAAGTCTTTCAGTTATTTTTTACCATAAGCAATTGTGTCACACTGACTTTAGCTACAATCAATTATGAATGCCTCAGTACTTTAAGCAGTTACAACTTCCCCCCCTACACTTCTTGTGGTAGGCCCTTCTTCTGAAATGGATTTCTTGCTCCCTACTCAAAACACAAGATAATCAAGCAGTAATATTCTCATAATTAGAAATAAAGGTTCTTACTGTGTAATTACTGCTCAACACTACATGCAAATCGATAAACCCCCTGAAAATACAAACACCATTAAATGTCTGTTGTGACATTGTTAATGGGCTGGAAAGCATGTAATAAACATACCTTCTATGAAATCATTTTCACTATACAGCTGCCTCTCTCCTACTCCATCATCTTCATCTTGTCCATCTTCTTCATCTGGATTATTGATGACTTCTAAGCCAGCCTCAATAACTTCCACCAATTCATCTCGTTTATCCTTTCTAACAGGTTTCTCTTCTGGATGCCGAGTGAGCCCCATCTCCAACTGGAACACTTTCATGGACGTAAAGCTTTCAAAAGGAATGACGCCATATTCACTAGGTAGTTTGGCCCCCACGCTCACCTCAGCTTTGTCAATCTGGGAATGAAGAAACTCTAGGAGATCGTTGGATGCTTGTTCTTTGGTGCTCTGATAGGTCATACCATTGACCTTGGGGCTCTTTCTTTCCTGCAGGGATTTCAATTTATCACTCATTTCCTGAAGCTCTTGCTTTAACTGGGCAATCTGACGTTTCAGACTGGTAGCTCTGTTTTGATAATGCTCTTCTTGTTCCTGCAAGAGAGCTTGATAGTATTCTTTACCCATGTTTTCACCTACAACACCAGGTAGAGATCCATTACCATCTGTTTGTGGTGCACACTCGAGCAAATACATGAGCAAGACTAAACTGAATAGTAAAGCAAGGCCCACTAATAGCCAACGAGTCCTGGCTTGAATTACTAAGCTTCTTCTGGGCATTCTCATATTATTTCTGTTTCCAATCCAAAAAGATGACTTATCTGCTCCTGCCTTCCAGGGAACATCACCCCAGAGTTCAAATTTTAGAATGAGAGAGAAAGCATGATTTTAATAGTTACACAAGTTTTGATAAAGTAGCTGATGAGCAGTTTTCAACCTTTGCCTTAATCAGGTGTCATTGCAGAGAGACAAATCTGAAGTTCCAATGTCATCCATAACCATCAACTGTAAGTTTGGATGACGCCATACAATTGGTTCAGGATTTCCTACCCCAAACAAAAAACCCTGCAGAAGAAGACGACGACTGAAGACACCACCAAGGAGTCATATTTCCATTTCCTAATTCAACCCTAGTTGAAGGGTTTTAGCCTATGTGAAGTTTAGTGAGCAAAGTCTGCAAAAGTCATTTTATAAACTTTGAATTGACAGCAATTTTTTTCCCCCACTATGCGTGAGAGCAGTCTACAGTTTAGTAGCAGAAATTTTCATTGCCTAGTCTGGCTTTTCCTCTGGCACTTGAGTATTTTATTCCAGTTCCCCCTCCTTTCCTCGGAATCTGTGGTTTGAGTCAGCAAAAAGAAGACAGAACCTAAAATTAAAAGAAAGGTACATATTAGAACTACAAAGCTGTCAGTTATTTTAAAAAACACATGAACAAATTGTAACACATGGGTGCAAAGGATTGCTGGGGGAAAGGGTGGGAAAAGGAGAAAAAAGAAAACATTATTTCTTTCCATTGCATTATCCATCAGTGATTCCCTTTGACATAGTGTCTGGAAAATAGCAGTATGGACAGTCTAATGAAATACATTTTTCACATAGCTAGCTAAAGCAGTAAGGGTTCTTCTAAGTCTCATCAAGTTTTATTTGCTTTAACTCCCCCATTCCTTCTTGGGTTTTTGTTTTGTTTTCCTCTGTGGGAGGAAAAACCGCCACCAAAACCCATGCCCTTCCTACTCCTCTACATGAAAAAAAATTCCAAGAACTATTTTGAAGCAGCAGCAGCTTGCATTTCCATTTGCTTTTACTTTTAGTATATATCTTTTATGAGGGAATAATTGTTCCCTAAATAAAGTATCGCAAATTTAAATTTCAAAGGTCACAGAAACAGCATTTCAGAATAGGTCAAATTGAAAAGAAACTCAAATTCAAACTCCAGTTCCGGACTGATGAAAGGGAGCCTCAGACTGCCCATCCACTAGCGTTTCCACCTTTTGGTTGGTTAGGCTGCCGTGAAGAGGCACTGACTACACAGGTCACCCTCTTACACCGCTGACCAAACCAGCTCAGCGGAGAAGACCAGCGAGAAAGACCAGTTACACAAGAGGGGGTTATCAAAAATCCTACTTGGTCAGCTAAACAGTTTATGGGCCTCTCCAATGGCAGCATAAAGAGCTAAGTAGTAAGGTCAATGCGCGTTTAGTCTACTTTCTAACATTAATAAAATACTTTTGCTTAAAACTTGGTTTTATGAAATAAGTTAAGCTCATCAAAATTTATCCAGGGACCTATTAGCTCTACATCCATTTTGACTGTGTTGTGTAATTATTGTTTGGGGGAAGTTCTGGGACTTGAGTAACTTCAGTTTAGCTTCAGTACGCTTATACGACTAGAAGAAAATTGCCCACTCCAATACTCCTTATATATGGGGTGGACAGATTGTTATCTAACACTCCCAGCAGCCACAAACCCTGTCTTCATCCGTCATGGTGCCGTGATGCACTCCATCTGTTTACAACAAACACTTTGCAACGTTTCTCCCTAATTACATCCTTATGACACTTCTCCCTTCCCATTCGGCTTCCAGCATCGGGATATTGCTTTAGTGAGAACCAGGTACCACGGATCAGTGGTATCATGATACTCGGCATCCTCATTTGCAAGAAAGCTCCAATAACAAGGCCTGAAAGGTTAAGTAATTTATTCACACCACCAACACCAATGCCTGCAATTGCTGGTCCTAAGTTCGTACGCGTGTCATGCACATGAAGTTTTGCAAGAGCTGCACGCCTTGGCGTTGCCCAGCTGAAGCCTACAGGACTGCTTGAGGCAATCATTAGCATTTCTAGTGCTAAAGTCTGTGCCTACGACCCTGTTCACAAATAAATTAGATCCATTATGCAGAAATTCTTAATACAGCAGCTTAAAAGCAGTAGATACCTGAAACTGAAGCTTTTTGATCTCATGTAAAGCTACTAGACACTTTGGTACAAAGTAACAGTTTTATCAACTGAATTCTGGATGACATCCTTTTAAGTCCGAATAAGTTAGTCACTCCTCACTGCACAAACACAACATTATATAAATGCAAGTTAAATGCTTCTAAAGAGTGATCAACACCAGATGTATCCTCAGATTATTGACCAGGGTCCAAACGTGGTAAAGCAAAGGAGAAAGAAGAAAAAACAATCTACAGGATAAAACTAGTTCACAGAAATGATGTAATACCATCCTAAGCTTTCTTTAGTACAAAGCTGCCCATATGATGTTTTTGCACATTACTTACTGAATTCTTATTCTGTTAGAAGGCAAGAGATGAAGCCACAATTAATAATATAAAGAACCATATGTTTCTGTAAACCCAGATAAATGCTAGACTGACCAAAAGCCACTCCACGCTGAAGCTGGCACATCTTAGATCGGTCAAGGCAGTTTGAAGAAAAGATCAAGCTACCCGACTTGCATAAAATAGTGACAAATCCAGCCCCAAGTATTTTTCACTGCAAAGACTTATTCCTGCTGTCAAGAACAACAGCATGCTTGCATCACTGTATATGCAAACACAGCCACCACATCACTACAGAAATCAGGTTTTCAAGTTACGAAGAGACACTTTTCATACTGGGGGCAGGATAGGAAACAAGGCTACATCTCACAGCTCAGTAGAACACAAAGAAATGAGCTTTGCGTTTTTCCTCACTTTTACAGGATAATTAAAGAAAATGAAAGCACGTACTAGAAAGCAGAGGCTAATATTTCTAGTTAATACTAGTTAAGAGATTATTTGGGCCACCATGGTACAGCTCAATGATGGGCAGCGCAAGCAGCTGCAAACCACTGCCGGATTTGGTTCATCACAGAACCCCTAAGCTTAAAGCCACCTAAGTTGCCCAACCTCCTACCACCATGGGCTTTAAACAATCACTAACTGTTGTTAAGCGATAAATAGACACCCTGAAGCTGGGGCATTAGCCTAGCAGGCCTTTATTCAATTCTTGCTCTACCAATAAGTTGCCTTGTGTTCAACTTTGATGAGTCACTAAGTTTCTTTAACTCTCATTCATGTCTTAGAAGCAAGTGACAACAGATTTCCTGATGTGGTGTCAAGAGGACACAATGTACCGGGAGATTAAGGTTCCCTCAGACAATAGCAGGGGGCAATGAAAGAACAACTCTCTTCTTAATAACTTTCTTAACTGTGGCCAAACGTACATCATTATGGTAAACATGGATTAAGAAAGTCAGCAGGCCTCCACAGGGCCTAGCTGCTGGCATTGCCTCACCAACACCAGAACAAAAGATTATGAATAACTGCAGATTTCTGAGCCTTCCTCCTGGCGCGTTACCTATTTACGCTGGAGGGCTGTTTTCTGGAGCGCTGCCTTAAGGGGCCTTAGGGATGAGAAACAGCAAGCCCTTTCCGAAGCAATGGAAACTACTCCTGGTGGGCTGTAGGGAGCTTGCTGGTCCTTTTCCTCCTGGGCTCTAATTATTCTCTCATTAGTCGTAACCCTTTTCTAGTGGGCTAGTGACTACCCTATTAACAAGACAGCCTTTTTGCATAGAGATAAGCCTTGCCTATTTATCTTTGCCGGTTTTTGTGCAACACCATAAAGAACAGGCATTTTTCCCCACTACTTTCCCTGTAGCCTTTAAAGAGAAAGACTGTTTGTGCAACCAGTTATGTTAAAAAACATCAAAATTTTAAATTGTACCTGGAGAGCTGGAGGGGTAAGTTAGTTTGCTAAAGCAATAGGGACTGAGCCAATTTGAACATTTCTTCCCTCCCCCTTCCCTCCAACCCCTCCATTTCTCCCACTTCTGCTGAGAAGAGTCATAATAAAGGAGTCAGACCCAGATTTCCCTCTTGCATCCTTCACAGAGTAAGGGAAGCCACTAAATCTTAATTCTCATCCCATCAGAAAAGGAGGGTTTACAAGTCCTCTATTTCACCACCCTCTCTTTTCAGAAAAGCACTGGTTTCACATATTTACAACCCAAATTTGATATGAATTCGGCCTGGCACAGCACTATTTTAGGAATTCCGCTCACTACTCCCAGGCTGTGGAAGATGTGATTACAAGAGAAAGCAGGCTGTGAAATCTCAGAATTAGCAAAAGCACACAGGATCCCAAGAATCACAATAGGAAAATTAATTCAGTGTCACACGGTACATTCTTAAATTTATAAAAGAAGAACACTAAGATTACCTGGAAATAAGTAATCACGCAGAGATCCCTAGGATCAGCATTTCAGTGTTTAAAGACTAAGTTCCAAATCTTTAAAGTGCACGTGCTGGTATTTCACTTTATTTCAATTCTTCGAAACAAGTCTATTTGCAATACTCCCTATGATCTCCAAAGAACAAGACATGCGAGGCTTATACAATCCTTAAAGATTTGCAAGTTTTCCAGAAGCAACTGGTTGTTATTCTTTCTGCATTTCCAGGGCCTTATGTATATTCAACTATGGAAATGTTTCTGTTCCTTACAAAAGGGCTCATTGATTCTCTAAGCACAAGGGAATAGACCAGCATGCTAATTGAAAAAGCTTTTAAATTTGTTTTTATTATATTAGCATTCTGTTTTGGTTCCTTGTTGCAAAGGATGAATATGTCTTTCTAGAGAGGAAACATTCACACTTAAAGCAGTGATCTAATGCAGTATGCACTCGCTTCATGCCAGACTGCACGGACATTCCTCATTTTAGCATGTTCTACTTTAGACATGTCCTTTTCATTCAGCATGCCCTACATGGTCATAGTTTAGCTGCTTATGAAATTCCAGCTGATTTTCATAGTTATTTTATTGTTCATAATTTCACCCGGATGCCACAGATATTCACTGTCTTAAGCCCCCTCTGCTCACACACACTGCTCTCCTTGGCAAGTTATACAATGAAAACATAAGGTCCAATATTATCCCTTGATTATTCCTTCTTACTCTGAAGAAGAGTGTCACTGAAAACGGAATTGCTTGGGAAGGTTAGAGAAACACTGCACGCACAGCTATTTTCTCACTTACTGAAAGCAACACAAAGCAAGCTGGGCATCTTTGCTCTTGCGGATAATCTTTGCATAAACCCTAGAGTGAGAAACCTCAAACCATACTTTTAAGTACACAGAAACACATCATCTCTGATTAGACAGAGTGCTGAGGTATAGCTTCAGCAAAGACAAATACATTTGTTCAGGGCTTTATTATACAGTTCTAGTCAAATGAGTACCCAAGTCAGATTTTTCTGCTGTTGGGAAGGTTAACAGAAAGGAAAAAGCAAAGAAGAGAAAAAAATATCCAAAAGAAGAGTTAGAGGCCGTAGTTCTCACTTTCCGCAGAAAGCTAATCTTTAGTCTAGTACCTCACCCTCATCAGACTGACTGCAAATACTGTGTTTTTATCACAATTCCACCACCTGATTTGCTTTCAGCTACAGCTCTGCCTCCTGAGCACACATGCATTGCTGAATAGGAGCGAAGTAGAAAGTCATTATCAATTTAGGGAAACAAGATCCACGTCAAGAAAAATCAGCAGAAAAGTGAAAATAATCACAAGGCATCTTTAGACCTTACCAGTTTAATAATAAATCCTGAAGAATTTGAAAGGTGTGCTTATACACATTGTAACCGCTAGCCTCGTACATCAATCACGTTAGGCACAAGCAGCAACTGATTTTCACCTTTTGAAAGTGTAGATGATAGTACACAGATCCAGATCATCACAACACGCAAGGTTAGTTCGTAAGCGCAGACCCGCAGCTTTGCTACTCACGTTACTGACACTGAAGTGAATTTTTCTTCCAACTACCTCTTATGATTTTCATCAAAAGTTCCTCATGTCCTCCTCTGCCCCTGAGCAGCGTTCCCATGGCATGGCACGCTACCTCGGCACGCTCACACGGACATACCCTTACAGGGCAAAACCTGCAAGAGCACCCACCAGCACTCCTCAAACAGGATACAGCAGCTCCTATAGAAAGTGATCTTTCCAGGCATTGCACACCTAAACCAGAAGTCCATGAGTTAAAAAAAAAACCCCAAACCAACAACAACAACCCCCCAAAACAGTAAAAAACCCCCAACACAAAACAAGGTACCTGCCCTGGGAGCCTAGATGACAGAATCCGCTCATCATATCTAGCTCATCCCCATAAAATCTGTGATCCTAAATTCTTGTAAGTTTATATCAGCTCAACCTGGTTGATAAATATGAAAACCGGCTGCATTCAGCTCGCATCCATCCATCGCACAGCAGATTCCAAGCGCTATCAGACACACAGCCGCCTGTGTTTCTGCAGCCAGCATCACCTGGCTGCTCATCAGCCAACAGCTGGGGATAATGCTCGGCTATCGGTTTAGCACTGATCATATTCACTCACAGGTTTGGGGGTTTTTGGTCTCCCACCGCTTTCTTTGTTACAAACTCCCACTGGTAAACATTGCCAAAGCTGGAGTCCCACGGGGAGGGGAAGGGGGACAACGACGACTGCACACTAAGCATTTTTGCTCATTTTTAGTTAAAGACACAGGAAAAAAAAAACAACCCACCACACAGTCAACACAAGAACCACTGCCTACATTTTATTCTCTCTACAATCATCTGAAAGGGGTTGTAGCGAGGTGGGGGTCAGTGTCTCCTCCCAAGTAACAAGCGATAGGACAAGAAAGAATGGCCTCAAGTTCTGCCAGGGCACACTTAGATTGGATATTAGGGGACATTTCTGCACTGAAAAGGCTGTCAAGCATTGGAACAGGCTGCCCAGAGAATTGGTTGAATCACCATCCCTGGAGGTATTTAAAAGACATGTAGACATAGTGCTGAGGGACATGGTTTAGTGGTGGTTTTGGAAGTGTTAGGTTTACAGTTGGACTCCATGATCTTAAAGGTCTTTTCCAACTTGTACAATTCCATCATTACGAACAGCCTGTGATGAATTAGCAAGTGCTCGAGCATATCTGCAATAGGTGACTTCAGACATTTGTTTAGTCCCTAAATGGGAAGCAAAAAAAGCCATGCCTTTGGCACAAGGATCGCAGTAGTACTCACAGTACACCAGGCACTAGTAGTTCAGGCATGGGAACCTATAGGAAAAAGCTACTTCAGTGGTAGGTGACAACAATCACAGGATGCATTACTCAAAAAAATAATATTCCTTCTGCAAATGTTTTATTTTAGAAAAGCAACATTACGTTCTTGTCAGGAAAAATGTTGTGCTCCAAAATAAAATTGAGACTACCCCTCCACAAGTCTCCCCAGTCACATTACAGGCTCCAGAAGACATATAGGGTTTCTTATCTCCCTTGTTTCATGCAATAGATCAACCTGCTCTCAACACTAGAGAAACACTTTATCAATTAAAAATTTTTCCTTCTTCCAGGCTCTGATCCTGTTTACTAATTGCATCTTTTCAGGAGATGGAACCGAAGCAGCACACTTGATACCAACCTTCTTTAAGAAGCAAAAATAGAAAAGAGTAGGGTTTCACGTTAATAGTGGAGTTTGATCATCGTAAGATCAAGTCTACCTATGTTTAGGCTACGAAGGTCAATCAAGCAGGTCTTGCTCTTTACAGCCTTCTCAGACCCTACTGAAATCTCGTCCTCAGTTTCAGGAAATTCACTGGCATGTGTTTTTAAAATAACAATCAAGGCAGCATGAAGGACCTGTCCTGCCCTGCACCACATACCCCTTCCCCACCCCATGACCAAAAGATCCATCATCATGGCAACCTGACAGAACAGGAAATAATACGGGTTTTGTTATCTCTCTTCTCAGTGCCACAGCTAATGTAGCAGAGAAAGCAGGCAGAAGGTGACATCCTACAACCTAGAAATGGGGATGTTTTTGCAACAACAGTCCCTGAAAAAAGCAATGACCCTGTCATCCTCAAAAGAAGGAAACATTAACTGTACTGAAACGGCTTAAGTGCAATCCTTACATAATCTACTGTGACATGACAAGGGAAAAAAAATGGCCTTTTGCTGAAGTGGTTTTATCTCCCACAAGTTAGAGAAGCAAGCAAATTATTGTCTGTCCTGGCACTTGTTGTTCCTACACAAAACAGAATCCATTACATAGTTAAGTGGACAAATGAAAGAACAACATTATTCACAATATTTACTTTATACCTAATCCAAAATAAGCAATGAGCTTATGAATAGGAGCCCTGCTTTGGCTTCAGTGAAGCCAGAGCAAGCCCATTTGTCTGGAAACTGCTGAATTGAAATTGGAACTTGAAACCCAATCAGCCAGACCTTAACCACACTGGTCAGTATTATCCTATTTCAGATAAGGCCAGGAAATAAAAGCCAACTCGTAGTCACTTCACTGGTTTTATGAAGAGAGACATCTGCTTGGCAAGAAAGAAGCTAGGTAAAGTGTCCTAGGTAAGACCAGCTGAAGGAGTTTTGTTTGTTTACTTGCTTGGTTTTAAGCTGTTATTATTGAATAATTATCCTGAAAGACACTACCTTCAGCTTCCATAAGATAAATAACTTTTCTATTTTATATACCCTCTCCTATAGCTTATGCTATTTAGCTTGCTGTAGGCACTATTCCCCTTTTTAAATTTGGCAAAACCCCCACAAACTCCAAACTTAGAGAAGCAAGTCTTCTTCCCCTTACTGTAAAGGGATCAAAGGAACAGCAGTGTTACACTACTACACTTATTTTGCCTACCCTATAGGTTGTTAAAGTTCAGTCTGGAAATGGGAACAAAAGCACAAGTAGCTACCTTAGTTCAGTTTTCAGGGAAGGACTTTCTGGTATTCCTAATATCCCCTAAACAATAAGTCATTTTTTACATGAGCATGACCTACTATTTTCGTGTGCTTTGAAATAACCTTATTAACAATATAACTGTCCACGAGGGACTGCATAAATTATATGGGCAACTGCAACCCGGCAGCAATGTGGTCCCTGGTCCAGGCCACCCCACCAACCTTACCCAGCAGATGGGAGTATCCAGGTCCGTTCACTGAAGGCTGGCAGAACCTCCAAACCCTGTACGTAGCACTGCACACTCCGTCGAGGGCAAAGGGACAGCTGCATTACTCTGGAGGACAGCTTAAGCAAAACTAAATCACAGCTCTTAACGGCAACTTTAGCTTATCTTCAACGATGCCCAGTAGACTCTGTTCAAGTACGTGCTGCAAAATTTTTATACTCCTTTCAGCACGACAGCAACAGCTGCAGCAAGAAGCAGAAATAAAACTTATGATGCACACTAATCTTCAGAAAGGTAGTGCTATAGGAGGGTTTTTTTGCACATCTGTTTTAGAAGGACATAAAAACCAGTTACACTTAAAGTGCATACAGGGAATGAGGAAAGGTAAAAAATACTCTTTAAAAGACACCCAAAGTATCTAAGCACCTTAAAAGGCCCCAGCTAAATATTTCCCTCACACAGGACGAACGTGGTCCAGCAAACTCAGAGCAGTAAAGATAACTAGTCATCCTACAGGGGTGCAGAGCAAACCTAGATTTTCACCGATGCCATTTTCTATTCATTAAAAAACCAAGCACTGAGAATGACTGAAATTGTCCATGGTGGGAACGGTAGCAGGCAAAACCAAAGAGCTGAGAATGATGTGGCTTTCCTGGAATTGGTTCACCCAAGTACCACACCTAACTACGTTCTCAGAATCAAGTCTTCTTCTGTTTTCTCCCATCTCTCTAATTATCACCTAGTTCTCTATGCATGGAGTTCGAAGACAACATAGTTACTGTTCCCTGAGCATAGTGAAAATATATGCCAATACATGTAAACTCTTGTGCTATTTTTAAAGGATAGTTGTCATGCAAGTTCATACAGGGAGCCAGTGGAAGATTTCCCGCTGTGGGAGGTAAGGAGAGAGGTCGTGCATTCAGCTTCCTTACACTTATGAAGCAAAACTGGAAATGCTGTAGAGCAAACCAGATTCCCTTTGAGGCTCTCAAAGGCAGCTAACGGGAGGTTATCACACACAGATTTCTTATTTTGCCCTATGAAAAGAAGAGACAGAAAAGGACAGTTCTTAGCCAGGGTGTTCCTTCTAAAAGTTGCACAGCTAATTAGCCAGAGTTTTAAAAAAATGGACTTAATCCTGTGGAGGAGGTAGATTTTTATTCCACCCCCCCACCCAGTTTCTATGGTAAGAGCTATACTGTTTTCAAGGGGGTATAAATGCAGGTTACGCATTTATGCATGCAGCTGTAGCGGTTAAAGTGAAAACAGCAAGAAGTTAAATTCTCAAGTGCACACGACTTTCTTAAGTCTTAAAAAGACTTTCAGACTTGTGTTAATACCTGCCTTAAAAGCAGAAACATATAAAGGCAACTGACTTAAATTTCATAAAAGAGTTTCACTGGACTGTGCACCAAGTATTACCACAGCAATGTTCTCATTAAAGTTATGATTTATTGCCAAATTTTTGGGGTGGGTACCCTAAACCAAGTAATATTTGCACAGAAATCTCTTCATTGCAAGTTTGCAGAGCAATAAAACTCTTGAAGTGACCACTGGAAGACATGTCTGTGCATTTTGTCCAACTGGTAGTTTGGCTTGAGAGCTTTAAAATATCTAAAACTAGTTTAAAATACAATTTGATAGAGAAATCCTGAGAAAAATGCTGCCTTGAAAAATCAATCACCCTGAAGTTTTTCTTAAATAAACTAAATCAGTTAGCTTAAGTTCACATGCGGTATTCAAACCTGGGCTCACTTTGCTATTCCTCAGTCCATGAATCTAAGATGGAAGAAGGAACAGAACCTACAAGTATTTCTAGACTGGCTAAAAATCAGCGCAGTAGTTTAGGTTCTGCTTTCAGCACAACAAATCAGCCATGAATATCACCAGAAGTGAAAGCTGGATGCCAAGCATTGAGAAACATCTGGTGCGTTCCAGAAGTACAGCTAGATGCACTTATGTCATCTGTAATTTTTCAATTTGACATTACAACTTACTCTTAAAGAACTAGCAAGACCAGGCTCCAATGAAAGCAGAGAAGCTAAGAGCTTGTCAGAACTATCTACCTTTGATATTCGTTTGTCTTTTGGGGTGTGTTTTTTTCAGTTGTCTTGCATTTGAAAAAGACACCAGTATGAGAACTAGAAACGCCAAACACCCAACACTTTGCATTACCCTACCCCATCTCTGTTTTGTTTTTCAAGCCCCTGAAGTCAGTCTTTGGACCGCTTGGACCATCCTTCCTCCCCTTCAGGAAAAGATGGTCATGATTTGGAGGGCAGCAAAGCCAGGAGTTTCTGTAAACCTCTGTTGAGTTTTTGCACGTTCCTTGTGCCATTTTTCTGTTGTTCTCATATTGCACAATTTCAGTAGGTTTCTCTAGTTCTGCTTCACAGCAGGGACACACAGGTTGTTACCACAGACACTTGTCACAATCTGTTCAAAGTGACACATTTGACACATGGTCCTACTGACAGCAACTTCTGCTACTCTATTTGAACACTGGTTTAAAAGTTTTGTTACGTTCACCTCTTGTCCCATCAGACAGTTGATTTAAATCCCTATCGCACTTCCATCTCTCCATCTAGGTAGGTAAAACTCTAGTAGAAGCTTAGGACCTTACACAACCAAGGAACAACTCCCAAGGGTTAAATGGAAAAAACTCAAAGTCACTGGATAATGTCTGAAATCTGAAAAAAAAACCCCACCTACTTAAAGAAACACAGTTGGTAGCACTTAATAGCAGAATCTAATACAGCATTTGGATGTTAAAACTCAGTCCTGCTCCATACACTGGGAGTGCTGGGGCAGAGTTTGCCCCACAGAGACATCTTACTGGAGCGCTGCGTCCAGGCTGTGCTGGGAAGAGGCAGGCACACCAGTTATGCCAGCCTCTCTCCAGCCAGCACCAACCACAACCCACACACCTCCTCCTACTTTTCAAACTGTAAGTTTCTTCTTCAGAAGACTTCTATCCATATCAGAAGCTACAGAATCGTTAGAGTTGGAAGGGACCTTAAAGATCACCGAGTTCCAACCCCCCTGCCATGGGCAGGGACACCTCCCACCAGACCAGATTACTCAAAGCCCCATCCAGCCTGGCCTTGAACGCCTCCAGGGATGCGGCATCCACAACTTCTCTGGGAGACCTGTTCCAGTGTCTCACCACCCTCACAGTAAAGAATTTCTTCCTAATGTCTAGTCTACACCTACACTCTCAGTTTAAAACCATTACCATCACATGAAAGATGGACTATATCACTCAGCAGTCTTAATTTCCAGTCTGCCAGAGCACTAGGAAGCCATGCAAGCAATCTGCTGCCCCAGGGCTGTGAGCAGCATCAATGGCGCTGACAAGTGTCTTACAATTTTTGACACCACTGCTTGGGGAAACCTTTAAGAGACAGCAGAAGTGCTACCACAAGTCATCTGAAAGCCATCACCCAAAACGCTCTTCCAGGACAGATTTTATTTCATAGAAACTGATGACTTAGCCCTCCATGTAATTCCAAAGACTCCAAACTGTGCTTAAGACTAGCATTTTGTATTTGCAGTGTGCGCTTCAGAACACACACTCGTTTACCTCATTTCCTCCGCTTTAACACGGTGGAGTTCCCAACGAGCTTCAGTTGCTTCCTGTACATCACTGCTCAACCCCTGCTCTTGCAGCAGCAACACAAACTCAACCCAGAAGAATCGTTTAAGTATTACTTGACCTGTTTCTACAGAGAAGATACACGTACACAAACACCAGATGCGGACCGGAGTAGCAGAAGATCTGCCTCGTTAGCTACCTTGCTACAATTAACTGTCACACGTTAAATGTCATAGGACATACCCACAGCATCTGCAGACAGGATTACGTGCAGCACCTCTGTACAGCTGCTCTCTCACAGCATCCTGCAACTGCACACCCGCGAGCCAGAACCTGTCCTTCCACATCCTTCTCCTGCAGCTGGCATCAGAGAAATTATTAGGGCCCTTTTCCCTTACAAGGTTATCTGGGACAAGTCACCCCAATTTCCAAATCCCAGTATGTTAATACAAAACTAGCCTGGCTTTGTATGCAACTTTTTGGAGAACGTGGGTGTCCCACAATATTCATCCTTCATGAAAGCATTGATTTGCCGTCTTGACAAAAAGCCTGTTTAACAGTGCAGACACATTAACCTCCTTTTGTGGTTGATACTCATTGGTCAAAGTTAAGTACAAGAAGCAGGTATCTACACAGGGATAAAAACCTATAGCAATTTTACTTGGGAATATTTATTACATGCAAGTGCCGGATTTCTAAGTCTACCTTTAACTCCTAGCTGCTCTGCATTGTATTATTTTACCTTTGAACACACAAGAGTCTTGAGTTATGTCCAGCTGAATGAGAGGACTGTTGCCGGTGACAGCCACTAGGCCTGGGGCAGGACCCATCTCCAGATGATTTGTTAGCCATGAAAGAATTTTACTTCTGTTCTACAACTGAAATATGAGTTTCCTTTAACAGAAATTCCCTGCTAGAGTAAAATTAGTTCCCTTAATTTTTGGGGGAGCCAGTGCCAAACATGTCTGCCCCCCCAACCCCTCTCTCGGGGTCAGCCCAGCCATCCCTCTGCTGCCGAGATGGATGAGCTACTTCAGCTCTGCACATCTTTTCTTTGGGCAACCTACATCTATCCTTGTAATACATTAACTGACAACTTGGGTCATTTCTGGCCATAGTAGAGAAGCCGACAGAAGACTCACACCACCAGGACACGTATGCTGGCCATCAGGTGCTGGTCTGGGCTTTCCAGACTGCTGCCCTAAGTGGCATCCCTGCCAGAAAACCCAGTACCATAAAGGAGAATGATCCTCTTCCACAAGCTGCCTCACCAGTGAAACAGCACCACTTTGTACAGGGGAGGAAGAAAGGGCAAGAATAACAGTGAGACAGACCTGCCCTTTGTCACCCACCCACTCCACCAGTGAAAGACTCATTTAATACAGAGGAGGAAAAAAGTGAAAGAAAAACAGCAGCAGACCTGCCCTTTCTGTCACCCACCAACGCAGCTGCCAACAGCAAGATCCTCTAATGCACCTACTGAGGAGATCTTTAAGGTCCCTTCCAACTCTAACCATTCTATGATTCTACGTGCCCATCCACCACCGCAGGGGGGGAGGCAGATGGGGTCCAGGCCAAGAACTCCCCAGGACCACGGCGGGGGCGAAAGGAGGCGAACAGACCCAAGAGGAGCAAGGTGTTGAAAGGCACATTTACTGCAGGCGGTTGCTAATGAGTAAACAGGCTAATCACTATAGTTATTTTTGATTACAGTGGGAGATGATTAAGAATGGCAGGAAACGGTTAGGTTAAAAAAAAAATACTCCTCGGAAGATTTCCTCACACGCTAACTTCCTCGCCTCAAGTCATATTTGGATGCTCTGAACTTCGTTTTGAAACACTGATGCTCTGAACTTTGTTTTGAAATGCTGATGCTCCACTGAGGCTCTTTCCAAGGCTCACATCTGCACTGCCAGCACCCACCATGGCTTGCCAGCTTTACCAGCTCACTGAGAGGAGCTTTAGAGCATTGGGTTTGTGAATGGGAAAAGCCTTTAAAAACAGGTAAGGGAAAGCAGAGATCATTCCAAGATACTCTTCCCGACACACTCCACTCAAATAACTGGGGAGCAAGCATCTCCTGCCAGCCTTACCATACACAAAAGAGGAGCAGCAGGGACAGCCTAGCGCTAGCACAGAAAGACTACAAGCTTCTCACACATATTTTCGAGTGCTGCATTTTCATGTGCAGCAAAATCTTCCAGGATTAGGAGAAAAGCTTATTTTCCTTTCCTCTTGAACCCCTGATCTTTAGTGACTACATATAGCTTGAAATGATTATCTAGTTACTCTTTTTCAAAGCAAACAAACAAACCAATCCAAACAAAACCACAACTTTCTCAGCTAGCAGTGACCGTCAGAAACACCAATTCAGGTGAGACACATAAGATATAAGATACACAAGAATTATTATGCTGTCTAACCTGTCTGTCTACATTTTTAGGCATATGCAAGATATCCGCAGCCTTACTATAAAAATGTTTAAACGGGCTTAGATGAAAGCAGAAGCTAGATGAACCTAGAAAAGGCCTCAGACTTTAGAAAAAGGCCTTTAGAAAAGGCCCCTGTCCCACCTCTTTAGCACCCGAAGAGAGTCAGGACAAGGAGGACTGCAATCGGCAGTACTGTTCCTGCCTTCAGAAATGTTTTCGTTTTTTTTCTCAAAAGAGCTTCATAAAAAAAAAGGAAATTAAGACTATTAAAGTCATTGTACACTTTCAGATTTTCCTAATAAACATTAGTATCAATGGAAGTGCTGGGCTTTTCCAGTCATCATTCAAAATGAAACCGTTCTGGCAAACAGTGAGAAGTGCCCTTCCGCAAATTCTTCTTACAAGCTGTGGCTACAACTCAGAAGTAAAACTATATTCCCATTCCCTCACAAAAGCGTTAAATTTCTGAACATCTTGTGAGTTACGATTTCATTTTCCCATTTGCAGCACTAAGCTTGCAAGAACATAATTAGTTGCATAGACATATCACAGTATTTTTTCTTTCTTATAACAGCTATTATGCTCCTGAAACATTTTCTTTCCACTGTGCCCTTTGAGAACTCTTTTTTTTTTTAAACACTTTTTTTTTTAGTAAAGTCTTGTGCTTGAAATCCCTGTCTATTTGTTATTTTATTTTTCCTGAAGCAAGATTATTACAGTCTCTTCCCATACTTTTATTCTGAAGGGCTGGTCCTCTGAGAGACTGGAAGACAGATGAGCTAACTGAAAGCCAAGGATATTATCAGCTCCAGTGCCACCCAAATCCTTATCCAAAGGCTGAGTTTCATCCCACATCCATGATCCTGCCTCAGCATTATCTAAAGAGAAAATACTGCAAGTCATGAAGCTTACTTCATAATGACAGACTGTTTCAGAGCTAAGAAAAATATTGTGCAATTTGTTTTCTGCAGTAAAAAAAAAAAACCTGGCCTCATATTTCTCACACCCTCCCTCCCCCAAGTTTAGTTTTATCTCTTTTAAAAGTTCAGGTAATTTTGGTGATGCTTTTTACAAAGAGGCCCACAGAACACTTCTGGCAAACGCAGAAAGTAGCAGATTGTGGTGCAGGGATAGAAACTGTTGTGCCAGATAGGCTTGTGGGTTTTCTTGGCAACAGACCACAGCTACTTATCATTTAACTATGCCCTCAGATGATGTTTCTCACTGACTTGGGAAGACCCGTATCCTGGGGCTGGAACTTAAAGCAAAGAATCTAAACTCAAGAATAACTTGGTGCAACTTCAACCTTGATGCAACAGCCTTAATGATAGGCTTGGAGTTTTCTGTTTCTTTTTTTTTTTTTATTTGTTTTCTTCCCCCTTTAAGTCTGAGGAAGACACTGAAACAAAGTCATGGGACTAAGAAGGGAAAGAGCTATTCACCATCAACAGATCTTAATCACACTGAAGATTTCATGGGTTTCCTCCAGGAATAGACAAGACAAACAATTTCTATTTGTGCCGTACAGTCCTGTACTTCAAAATCATTGTTCTTCCTTCCATTCTCAGCTCAGGGATGGTTTAGGACAGTGGTGCTGTAGCAACAGTCAGTGTGGGTCTCCTGATACTTACGATAAGGACTTACTGGCAAGAGTAAAAGCCTCAGGGTATAATTGAGGCCCACAGCTAACACCCTGTCCACAAAATGCATCTACCTCCACTGACAGCTACTGGGAATACTTCCAAGCCACTGTCTTTGACAGTGTTTGGGGACTCACTATCTAGCTAATAAATAAAGGGAAGCCAGAAGTTTCCTTCAAACACACTAAAGCAGGACAAGAACTTTCAGCTAGTATAGGCTGGAAAAGAAGAAACTGTCTTATTCACGGGCCCCGGCATTTACAGAAAAGAAAAAAAAATAAAAAAAGAATTTTTACTGTATGATCCTAAGCTTGAAGGATATTCATTCTGTTAGAACAATCTCACTCCTTTTTGCAGCTCTTCCACATTACCTATCAGAGCAATAGAAGACACTTGGTCCTTATCCATCATCTACAAGCTTAGCAGAAGAGATCAGTGTCTCTATTTCTGCCCGACAGAGGGAAATGAAGAGGAAAAAAGCACAAACAAACTACAAAACCACAGAATAAATGTTAATTAAGCAGATCTGTATTATACTTCACCAAAAACATGTAGCATCAAGTTTAAGTTTTTGTATAGTCAGCATTAAAACTGTCTTGAGAATTGTAACGCCCGTTTTCGCTCCAGCGTTCCTCCTATAAATGAGTTAGTTTCAGGATGATGGGTTAGTTTTCAGGACTCGTAACGACGACACTATTTTATTTCAGACGTTCACTGCCAAAACGTTCCAGCTGTCACAGTTTACAGGAGCACGGAACCGAGGGAGCGAGAGCCCGGCTGACAAAAAGCAGGCGATCTGAACCACGGCTGAAGGGCTCGAAATAGCCCACTGAAAATAATTAAGGGCCCTCTAATCACCCCTTCCTCTGTTTTGGTGGGGGGGGTGGCTAGTAGAAGGAACTGGGTTTTCTGTCGGTTTGCCCTAGGTGGGCTGCAATCCCCGTGCCCCGAGGGGGGGGACACACACACTCTGACCGCCCCCCCACCCCGGGCACTATCGCCAGTCGCGATAGCGGGGGGGGTGGTGGGGAAGCACCGGTGCCTTCTGCGGGGAGCCCCATCCCCGCCGCACCCCCCGGCCCCGCACCTCCGCCGCCTTCCGAGGGCACCGAACACAATGGAAACGCAGCCGCGAGGAAGAGGAGGAGGAGGAGGAGGAGAGATGAATTTTATTGTGGAGATAGCGCTAAGATAAAATAATAATAATTAAAAAAAATCAACCAACCCAATTAGGCTTGCAGGGCCCCCCGCCACCGGGACGATTAGGAGCAGCCCAGATTAGCGATTCCATCTGCTTAACCCCCGGCACCGCATCCCACCCCCGCAACGCCCCCGGCCCCGCAACGCCCGGCGCGGCCCGACCCGCTCCCGGCCGGCGGACGGGGACGGACCCGCCGGGAACGCCGCTGCCCGATGCCGCTCCCGGGGCCGTTTCCCCCGGCGGCAGGGAGCGGGAGGAGGAGGCGGCGGGCCCGGCGAGG
>JAOXJM010000002.1:12693057-12722894 GCA_026413425.1 Tringa solitaria
AGGGTGGTGGAGCACTGGAACAGGTTGCCAAGGGAGGTGGTTGAGGCCCCTTCCCCGGAGATATTCAAGGTGAGGTTCGACGAGGCCCTGGGCAACCTCGTCTAGCTGATCTAGTTAGGGGTGTCCCTGCTGACAGTGGGGAGACCGGACTAGATGACCTTTGGAGGTCCCTGCTGGCCCGGACCATTCTGTGATTCTATATCCTGGGCTGCATCCCCAGCAGTGTGGCCAGCAGGTCGAGGGAGGTGATTCTGCCCCTCTACTCCGCTCTGGTGAGACCCCACCTGAAGCTGTGTGTCCAGCTCTGGGGCCCTCAGCACAGAGAAGGCATGGACCTGTTGGAGCGAGTCCAGAGAAGGACCACAAAAATGATCCGAGGGCTGGAGCACCTCTCCTGTGAGGACAGGCTGAGAGAGTTGGGGTTGTTCGGCCTGGAGAAGGCTCCAGGGAGACCTTACTGCAGCCTTTCAGTACTTGAAGGGGCCCTACAGGAAAGATGGGGACACAACTTTCAGCAGGGCCTGTTGCAACAGGACAGGGGGTAACGGCTTTAAAATAAAAGAGGGGAGATTTAGACTAGATAGAAGGAAGGAAGAAATTTTTTACAATGAGGGTGGTGAAACACTGGCACAGGTCGCCCAGAGAGGTGGTAGATGCCCCATCCCTGGAAACATGGAAGATCAGGTTGGACAGGGCTCTGAGCCACCTGATCTAGTGGAAGATGTCCCTGCTCATTGCAGGGGGATTGGACTAGATGACCTTTAAAAGTCTCTTCCAACCCAAACCATTCTATGACTCTGATTCTCTGTATACAACCACAGCACTACAGAAGTAGAGAGAGCAGACGCTGCTGTGCCAGCTGTGGAGATCAAGGGCTAGCAGAGGTGCAGCAGCAGCACAATGATGCCGATTTTTCACGTTAGCAAAACCGTAGAATTGTGATGTAGCCTTTATGCTGGAGATACAGGGTGTACAACAAACAGCATTTAGTCATAATTATTTTCTACTTACCCATTTATGTACAGTTCTGTATTTCCAGAACAACGTACCTTTTAATTTCTTTTAAAATTTATTTTTCTGCAGGGCTAGACTTGAAGCCAGGCTTAGAATCTCATGAACTTTTCAGCTGTCGGCATGAAGGGTGGCCTTTAACAGCTTAAAAGGGTAAGGTCAAGAACAGCTTAGGAAGCAGGTGAGGTATTAATGTTCTTTCATAACTATGTATCAAATGTTTCTGGTCCTGCTCATCAAAAGTGGAGTCACACACACTCAAAATCAAACGAAGCCTTATTCTGCAAAGACCTGCACCCCTCACTTGACATCACTCCTGCTGATTTGCCTGTGATGCTCACCTGCCTGGAAGGTGGGCACTAAACGCTTTACAGAGTGGAACCCCCCAATGGTTTCAGCAGCAGAGGTCACCTCCTCTGTCAAGTTATTGCTCTTTTGAGGTCTGCACCCCATTTAGCACAGAGCAGCCTTTTGTCTTCGGGCAGATGGAAGCCTGTTCATTCATAAATAGCTACAGTGCACAGCCTGGGAGGGGGCTGGGCTGTTCAGTCTAGATTTCAAGCCCCTAGAGAACAAAGGTCTTTCCAGGGAATACATCAAATAAACAGTGATTTTAAATAGACAAGGTTTTTACATATGGACTGTGAACCCTTTTACTACTCTTGGCTGTCAGGCTCCACTTCACTGCTCTGGCCCATTAACAGGAAAAGCTCACTTGGCTGGTGTGACCAGCCATCCACGCGGGCACTTTCCTGGCCTTTGAAGCTTGTCATGAGACTGGATCGTAAGAGTTAGGTATCCATCAAAAAATATTTGAAGAGGCTCATGGAGAAGAGAGTTATCAGCAGGTTTAGATTTTCACATATGCACTCCTGAAACTCGGTAAACACGGGTTCATTCTTTTTTTAAAACAGTATGTAAATTTACTGCTATTTTAAACCTGACCTCACGCGAAGTTTCAGTGTTGAGTGGTACAGATGACTGTTAGAGAGTACTCCTCAGCTCCTGCTTGTCTGCTGTCTTGTGGTACGTGGGGTAGGCGTTTACTAGACACCCAGGATATTTTACTGATACCGGAGACTGCAGTGTTCTGTAGACATAGTGTTATTTGGAAGTACAAGAAGATAGCAGAATGGAAATAATTGAAATTACTGATTTCATTAACTAATGCTATGATGTAGATCTCAGACAGACTCTGATGATCCTACGTCACCCATTGGTTGGTCTCCAGAGAGCAACCAGTCTCTGAATATTGTCCTAAAGGCTTCCCTGGTCCCTCTGTAGAGTTGTCACTATAAGGGGAGGTCTCCAGAGTGCCCTACAGGAGATTGTACACATCCTCCTTCTTTTCTTAAGTGCCAGTTTCTTCTATTTACTGGAGTTCCTTCACTTCCAGAAAGATTACTATATTTTTTTCAGATTGAGAGAAGGAAAGAATAGGTTTCTTAAACTCTGGTAATAACAGCTTGGGTATTCATAGTCATCTCCGTGTAAGAGGTCTACCAGGACAGGAAAAATTATGTTTTTGCAGTGATGTTGTGTATAACTTCCTGACTCTTCTGTCAGAATGAGCTATTCCCAGATTAGACATTCCTTCATAACTCAGACCTATATTTATGCTGACAGATGTTGTAGTTCCTATTTGGTGTTAGTCTTGCAGGCTTACAGAGAAATTCCTGGGTTGTTTGTGAATAAAGCAGGCAATAAAACATTTAGCAAATGCCTGTGTTTTAAGACACAATTCATTTCAGTTTAGGGATTCTCTTTAGAGAGCTATTTGCAAACCTCCTAGCATCCAAAAGCAATAAGTGTGTGTATATATATAGGTGACACAGCTTTGAATTTTATTAAAATATTATGATAGGATGATTATTTTAGAGACATAGAGGCAGGCTTTAAAAATGTTTTGCTAAACTTTGGTAGATGCTGTTCTTAAATTGGTACAGCTAGGAGAAAGGAAGTGACTGGCAATAGCTGATTCCAAAAAGAAGAGTTTTCCAGAGCAGCATTATCTCCAGCCTTTAGTGGTTTGGGGTTTTTTTCTTTACTTTTCTTTTTTTTTTCCCTTTTTTTTTTTTTTTTTGTAAGCATATGTGTGGGTTGGAGGGGAAGAAACAATAGAAAAAGAGAGAGGAGCTGATCTGAGAACATGAAGCCAAAGTGAAGGAGTAATGTAAATGAGACCAAAGGAGAAAAGAAAAAAAAAAAAAAGCAATCCTTCAACAGTGGGTATTTTTGTTCTCTTATCCTCTCGAGCCGCAATGAAATGTGTATGTGGAATAAGAAAAATGGTCTGTTATTTTGCCTGAAAATTCAGAGCTTTAATTGCCAAACAATAGTCATTAGTTTGCCTTGACACAGGGCTTTTTGTCAAATACCACAGCTCAGCCTTACTGGTGGCACAATTCCAACATGATCCCATGTGAAGCCGCTTTCTTTATCCTTGTTTTAATTGTTGCAAGTTATTTATAACAGATATTGAACAATGCAGCCAAAAGTATCAAGAATTTTTAATAGTCTGAAGTAGGCCATCCTACAGTATTTTAGTCATCTTGATTTATATTTTTTTTTCCCTTAAAATCATCATTTTGAGCTTTTATTCTAAATTATATTCCATAATGCTTTGTCCGTGGTCCTGTCCAAATACATCTTGTTGTGATGGGCTGTGAAAGAAGGGGTCATAGGAACGGTGGTACGCTACGGTAGAAATAACTTATGTCTGGCTTGGGAAATGCTAACCTTGACCTCAGCCTCTGCTGCCAATGCTGGAGTGTGAGCATCGAGCAGGTCACCGAAAGGCTAACCTAGGGCTGGCTTTGTGTGCGCCTCCCAAAGTAAAAAGGCCACCATTACTGTCTTACTGTTATCATGGGGCATCTCCGGATAGTATTAAAGGTACTTGAAAGCTCTGGATGTTTTACTTCACTGCTGTAGAGGCTGAAATAACCCCCTGACTTAAGATAGGTTTAGGAGAGACAGTGCGGGTGTAAACTTGCTTTGTACCAACACATCAAAGCAACTCTACCATGCAGTGATCTTCCTATATTTATTGTTACTCTTCCCTTTATTTTGCTTTGTAGCAACATTTTGATTTTGGCAACGCTTAAACCTTTGGCCTCTACATCTTTGAGTGTTGAAGGACTGCATTTTTTTTATGTAGTGGTTTGGTATCAAATAAATACTAATTCTTTGGTATTATAATGTACTAAATTTTGGACCTAGAAGCATATAATTTATAAGATGTTTGAGAAATGAGCTGCTGTAGATCTTTTTTCCTGCTGCTTTGAGATCACAGTTGCTAAATTACTTCCTTTCAGAAATTCCTGTTAGAAAACAGTCCGTACAGACTGTATCAACCGACTTTAAACTTTATATAGAGCCTTTTCATACATTAAAGCAGACTTGGTAATTTTTATACTCATTCATTAAGATAGAAGGCATTCCTTATTGGAAAAAATAATCAATACATTCACAGCTGTAAGTGAATGTAAATAAGATTTAATTTTACTGCTATCTGAAAAAGCTTTATTCTGGTAACAAAAATGCTTATTATAGTCTACTTGTTTATTCTTTGAATAGTGATAATTTAGATTAACTTTATCAATGCTATTGACATCTGGAAAAATATATGGAAGGATATATCAGAATTGTTCTGATTCAATCTCTTAAAATAACTTTTTGAAATGAATATATAGTCACTGTTAGCAACAAGCATCTGCTGATCTTTGGTGGTAGCAAACAGATCCCAGAAGCATTAACCGTACAAGAAGTACAGGCATCACTTTGGTTTGTGCCGCAGAGGAACAGGGAGGCAGAAGGGGAGTTTTCAGGGGTTTCAGGCAGTTCAGAGCCCGGGCTCTGCTGCCTGCACCAGCCGGGAGCGGCAGGCAATATTCTGCAGTGAGAGCTCATCATCTTTCCTGGCCACACAGCCTTATTTTTACTGGCAGGCACAACGGGTCGTACGCCCAGGGCTCCACCGCCCACTTGCAACTGCACCAGGGCGTCCCAGCAGACTGACCAGCAACAACACGTATGGAAAGTAATCCACGTACGTAGTGCTGGAACTCTATATTGCTTTATGTCTGACACTTGCAAGAGACCTCCACTATAGAGCTTGTCTAATGACACCAAGAAGTGCTTTACGCATTTTTCTCGGAAAGAGAAGACAGTTTTGTCACAACTATATTGACTATAAAGCTTAGACTGAAACAAAGTCCAAGCAGCTGTATTCTGTACCTGAAATGGAAAACAAATTAGGAGGACTTTGACTAGAGGACTCAATACTCTGCAAAACATACCGAAATATTACACATTACTTTTATTTTCCTTCTCCAGTATTGCAGAACAGTAACCTGTTAAACCTATAAAGTAATATATTTAAAATTAATCCTATTAAGTTACTTTTTAAACTGTCCTAGTTCCTAGACAGATTCCACTGTCTAGGAAATAAAATAAAAAAAAGAGAGGAAAAAAAAAAGATACATAAATTAGATCATTCGATACATGAGATTTAAGCCAGACAATCTTTCATAAGCATTCCTTGTCTGAGAAGATATCAGTATAAATTGTCAAGGTCTTTTGCATGGTTATCTGGTTGGGTTCCTTTTTGTAGTGGATAACCACATGCACCAAAACTCAAGTTATTCAGTTAAATATCTACATTAAATACAGTATCTTTATAGAGGGAAATAATCGGGCTTCCTTGATCTCAGATGCTTCATGGTTTATACAAGATATTCAGCGTGTCAGTATTTAATATGCCTTACTGCATAATCTGTTGTACCCACCAGGCCTGTCCAGCAGTCCAAAAACCACCACCACCACACAAAACAAAAACAAAGCTGGGGAGAGGTATGGTATAGAGATGACATATGTATGGTGCTCCTGACAGGTAGCAAACAGTTAGTACAAAATCATTGTTCATTTCTTTGTACAACAGACAGGACCAGAGACAAAGAAACTTACTGTGTGTTCATTGTCTGTACCACGTTGGCCTATTTTTGGCAACATCTATCTTCTTCGCAGTTTTGGGGTTTATTTGCTAGTGTTAGCTACAGGCTTGTCTGTAATAGCCCAAAAAAGTCTCCCTTTAAGTCCAAATTCCAGTGAGTTAGTTTATAAAATAAGTTTGTTTTGCTTGTTTTTGGGATTACTCATTGTTGCAAATACATGACTAAAATGTTTTTAAGTGCAACATTTTCCATATTTGTAAACTAGTCCTCCCATAAAATGACATGGAAATAATAATAAGATCACATTACGACTTTGATTTTATTAGTACTACTTTACTATCAAGGACTGAAAAATTCTCACAGTGTTGAAACAGGGCTAAAGGAAGGTAGGATGTAAGGATGTCCCTTGTCAGGTCCTGGGTACCGCAGAACATCAGTTGACAACCAGGAAAAGATACCATACTTCAACTGAGGAGTTGAAAATGCTGTGTTTAGCTTTCCATGGAAATCAGCATTTGTTCCTGTGATGCAGAAAAACAGCAGCTGATTTTAAGAAACATGTTAAAGCATGCTGTTGAGACTTCAATATTACTGTTATAAAACTAATTGGTAAAGATGAACTGATTTGCAAAGTCAGGATCAAACATCACTGCGCTACCTGTCTAATGGTCTTATGAGCTCCTCTTTAATTTTTGACTTGTAACAATTGTTTTATCTTTGCTAAGAAAAAGCTTCGCTAATAAGAGTGTTGCAATGGCTCACATCTGTCGGTAAAATGGAGCTCCAAATCAAATTAATTCAAAGCAAGATTTTACATTAGAAATGCAATCATAGGAGAGCTGAATAGCAAGATGCTTTGAAATTCACTTGAATGTGTTCCCACTTCTTCTCAAGAGCAAGTAAAATTTGTTCCCACTTCTCCTTTCCTGCTCCTATTTTTAGAACCAGAATAACAAAGACCTGATCTGGCAGCCTGCACCCCATTTAAATTAAGGAATATAAAGTTGAGAAGTATTTACTAGATGGAGTTGAATGGTTATAAATGACATTTTTATTCCATTTTTATTCTCTTTTTAATTTAAATTTCAAGAATGTCAGTTACCAGTTCTTTGACTCTGCTAGACAAGCAACAATTTGTACTATTGTGAAAAACCAAACCCTATCTATGACAGGATAAGCACAGAGGTAAAACGTTTTTAAATCTGCAACTCAAGCCTCTTAGAAACTGTGTGCAGGCAGCGTTAAAGTTCCTGATGTACACTCAAAACATGAGGATGTTCATTAAAAATGCAGACAAATGCAAATTATAAAATTTGGCCGTGTGTAGTAGGTGAAAAAAATAATTTAACCTGCTATCAGGCTGCTGATAATTTTGTATATGTTTATGTGGGGTGAATTTCCAAAACTTTGACCTCCAGTCACAAGCCTGCTGCTCGATAGCTGTGCAGGCTGGCTGTAAGGTTTGATGAGACCTGGTAATGAGTCCTCCAGTTAATAACGAGATGTTAGCCAGAACCAGCAGTTAGGATGGCGCTTGCTTGTGCTTCTACACTTAGGCTGTTTACACGGGGGGAACCCAGCGGGGCCGGGGTTCTGGAAAAATGAGGTGATGCCAAAAAGAAGGGGTCCTTGGGCATCCCCTCAACTGGCACAACTTTCTGCCCCAGGTTCTCAGGCAAGCAGCATCCTCCCTGATGCGGAGGGAGGTTGGGGCACAGCACACACTAGTGCTGGGGACAGGACTGAGGGAGCAAGGAGAAAACAAGCAGACTAAAAACTCTAATCTCAGTTTTTATCTTAACTCCAGTATCCCCATTAACTAGGGACTGTTATTTACCTGTGACACGTGAGGAGGTGCTGCTTAATTGCTGGGAGGGATGTGATAATTTTGTGCACTTTCTGCTGTATTGTGGGTTACGGGTCAGTAAGCAGGGTACAGCGCTAAACCTTCTCCCTCTGCGCCCCCAAGCTCGGTTCAGATCTTGTACAGCAAGGTCTCTACTGTATTTTTGATGTCTTTTATAAAGATAGTATGTGTTATTCATGTTACTGCATTTCAAGGTGCAATACTATGAATAGTGTTCTGTTCTGGGTTGCCTAATAAATATACAATTATCATTTGAAATGGTAACTATTGTAAGTAATCTCTTGTTTAAGGCCTGGCTTTTCAAAACATTCATTTGACATTTTGTAACGTTAGTAAACCATAATAGAGACTCAGTTAAGTAAGACAAAATGATTCAATAAACATTATTTCTGTTTGGTTAAAAAGTTGTCTCTGATGACAACTTGTTGCAACCTAATTTGATTGCTCACTTTAACTTTGTGCATGTAAAAATGGTGATAAATGTCTTTCAATATAAATTAAAATATTGTCAGTAGTGTTTTTACAAAAAAACCACATCATCTGTTTCTGCTCAGTATTTAACAAATCCTAACAGTTCATTTTAGCAAACAATCCTGAAAGAGCAACACTGGGTGAGATTTGCAACTCTTTAACATTTTAAAATAAAAATTGTTATGAACAGCATAAACTTACCGCCTTTCTATTTGCTATGTCTGGACCAGGCCACTGTTCAGAAGGCCTCTCTGCACAGGAAAACCAGTTAAGTAAGTGCTTGAATGGTTTCCTGACTCAAGGCTAAAATCTCTATTATGTATACCCTGTAGAAGAAAGAATCATTCTTGTCTTCTGCTGTCACATCAATTGCTGACAGTCCTGACCAGACAAAAAGCGTCTTGGAGAACAGTGAGCTCTGCTTGCTTCTTGCTGCTGCATACACATTTAAAAAAATGCACTATAAATCTGGTGTTGATCTCCTGGATATTTCTGTGGACTCCCTGCATCTCAGACTACAATGCTCTTCCAGACTTTTCAATCACCTTAAAAAGATGAACCCATTACCAGTTTTCTTGAGAAAGAAGAGCAGCCTCCTCATCTGTTATACCAGCCTCTGCTTACTTGGGATTCCATCCTTCTGACATTTTTCTCCCCAACAGATGTAAGGTTCTAACGAAGTTACTCCAGATCTCTTCCTTGTTCTTTTAGAATTTTTGTGAAATACTGTTGAATAAATGAAATACTATTCTTGTTATCGGTAGCAATTGGTAAACAAGTAGGATCAGTGTATCCTACTGTTTTACTGATTTGCATTGGGCTATAGCTTGCTTCTTCAAAAAATTTGAAAGAGAAGGAAGTGGAATTGTTATTTTTTTCCTCAAAATAGCCTTAAAATTTCCCTAAGTACAGGCAAGGAAGATTCTTAGCAAACCAAATGCTTATAAAACCAGATTCATTTGATTTAGTTTTATTAAAAAATGTAAAATACTTCCATCCTTAAGCATAGTAAATTCAGACAGGAAATTGCATTGGCAGGGAGCTATGAAAATGGCACGTGTTGCAAATGAAAATCAGTGCTCACATCAAACTCCTTCAACTACGATCATGTCAGGAGGGAAAGCCCAGAACAGCTGAAAAAAGGGCTTTAACAACTACTTATGCGACCTGCAGACTGCAGAAAAATCAGACTGGAAACTGCAATGTTTGACTGATATCCAGATCTAGGCTGAGTTTCTACAGGAAAAATCTGTTCTACGTTCTACAGAATTAAAATCTGTGGCTATATCACGGGCTAAAAACTTCAAGTTTGGCAGTCCAAACTTTCTTGAGTTGTTCTAAATGAGGCAGAAACGTGGGGAAACCAAACTTGCTTCGTTTGCGTCTGAACACAGACTGGATCTGTTTCACATCTCTGAAGCCTCTAAAGATGCAGGAGGTTGATTTTGGCATTTCTAAACCTTTTGTTGCTGGGAATTTGTTGAAATTAAAATTCCAAGCATTTTTGGCTACTGCCAATTGCACGTTTAGAGAGAATGATACAAACAGATTGGTTAACAGCGAGAACCTGGGGTTAGAAGTGCCAAGGGGTTTTAACAGACACAGCTTTCTGTGGCAGGGGATGTGTTAGCTACAACCCCACAGGATGACCTTAAAGGTCTTTTCCAACTAAACAATTCTCTGACTCTGCGTAAAGATAACTTTCTCTTTTCATAACAGCCTTAGAGCTCTGGACATACCAGTCACAAACCATGCTGTTTATTAGGTACCAGCCCTATCTTGGCATCAGAGGGTACATGTGCATTAACCTTCTCAGTTCAGATCAGGACTATACTTTTGAAGTGAACCTCTGTTCTTTAACTTCAGATTCCTTTTTTTTTTTTTTTTCCACATTGCAGGGGTTTTTATTGCAGGGTGTTTACACTGCACTTCTCGGTAAGCCCTCACGAGCCCTCACGATACATTTTGTGTGGCCTGCCCCTGGGAGACAGGACATTTTGTCTTCTGCCTATTCTGGCCACTCAGTAGCGTGTCCATTCACAAGCTTCAAGAGCGAGAACCTTGGGAATCTCATCCTGCAGGATATGAATAGAAGAATTGTCCTTGTCTCCTCACTATCTCAAATCCTCTGTCCCTGCAAACTTCAGCATATGGAAAAGTCTCCTGTGGGCAAATCTCTGTTCCCACCCGGATCAGATCAAACGGGGAGTAAGGGAGCAGTGGGGTGGTAGCAGAGAAGACAGACCACACATCTGCTCTTGCAGTCATCTGTTGGCTCCTTGTCCAGCAGATGTGGTGCTAGTGTGGTATGCAGTGGCTCCAACCACATTTGGCACCAGTGTTGTGAAAGATTAAAATCTTATGTCCCTGCAGTATTCAATAATAAGTTATTTTGCAAATGTAATTCTAAAACTAAGGCCCTAGATGTGTTGGCTTACATTCCCTTCTGTCCTTCACTTAGAGGAGATTATGAAATACATAAAAATCTAATCCTGCTACAATGGACATACTTTCCAGCAGGGGACCTCTGTGTCTCTTTTGAGACAGGCCAACATTTCTGAAGTTAAGAAATAATCATAGTATCTGGTTCTGTTAATCTCTTGCAGAGAGGGTGAGAAAATGAAGCTTTTTTTCCCCTGAAGTCTCTAACTTTTTGTTTTATTTGTACGTTGTCTTGTAAATACAAGAGGAAATTTACAGTAAATGCTAGGCTAACCTAACTTCCCATAGGGACTTCTGCTGGTACCGGGCTGATGGGACCTACCCCTTAACTACAGACTAGGCAGGAACAGTGACCACTTTTACCTTCATACCCCACTCACATTTTAAAATACTGTTTCTATGCACAGACATACTCAACAGTTCTAACCATGCCAACAGTGATTCTTTCCACTACCTCAATACTGTGATAAAATAAGCATCTTTTTATATTGAAATTTTGAGTCAAGATTTGCCTGTTGGCTTTACTTTCTCTCCATTAAAATCAGCAGAGGTTTATCAGGGACAGAGTGGGGGGTGACCTAGGTCAAAGCTAAGCGTCTTGTGAAAACCCAATGCATTTTTATATTTGGGAGCAAATAAAAACAAAACAAAACAAACAGAAACACCTACTGTAAACATCACTATTTATTCAAAATATGCACATTACTTGCTATCAGTGTAACGGTTTGAACCTCTACAAACTTCTGTGCTTAAACTGAAAGCTTTTCTTGTGGCAAGGTAAAAATGCATTTAAACCCAGTTATCTTACATGTTACTACGCATTTGCTTATATCAGCAAGGACAGAATGAAACTCTTGGTCTGATACCTAATAACAACAATCATTACATTGTCATTGATTTCAAAAGTTATTATTTTTTAACTACCTTGAACACACTTTTCTTTCATTCTCTGTTCTAATAGAGATACTTGGAAAGTTATTTCTTGACGTGTAAAGTATAATTGCAATGCTCTTAAATCGTTCATACCATTTTGGATTTGCCTGTAATACAGATGAAACAGCTTCCAGATGAGATGAAGTTGGATTTTTATGAAAGGTACCTTATTAGCCCAAAGTAAGGAGCTAATTATTTCAGATGAGCTTAAGGGGGGGTGTACTTATCTGTACTCAGGTAGGGAAAACCTTTTTACTTAATTTCAGAATGTTATCAGCAAAATGAACTTTAATAACAGCTCAAAGAATTATGTTTTGAGCAAGAAATTTGTTGTGGTGAGATACCATGCAACCTTTTATAAAAAACAGGTAAAACCAAAAAACACACCACGAAAAAACCATTCGCCTTCTCAAAATGCATTGAGTATGTATCTCCCTATCATAACTAGCAGGTTGCTATCCCAAAGTATTAAAAATGAGAAATAAATATGAAATGCAGCTTATATGAACAACTTGATAAATACTGAAAAATACTTCATTCACTGTCTCTTCCAGATATACATTAGAAATACATTTGTGCTTACCTGTCTTCTAAACATGGCTTCTAGATAAACAGGTTACAATATTGTGCTAGGGATGGGGAGACCCAGGCTATTGCTACTTTGTCCATATTTTTATAACATCTTTTGTACTTTTGCTAGGAGACTATTGGGATGTTTGATTTTAGACCAACAAGTGTTTGTTAATAATTTAGTCAGGAATGTTCCCACTAACTTTAGAGGGGCTACTGAAATTATATGAAGTTAGATGCAGCAGACCTAAACAGCTTAGGCTTTCTTATTAACATTTTAGATACTTTTACATACCTTTAAAGAATCATAGAGTTCTTTTTCAGTAAGATAGCTTAGGCTGAAAAAGTCAAACTGTTCATCTCTCTTTGGACAATCTGCACCTTGTTTATGGGGAACTTTGTCTGGTGCTACCCAGGAGCTGGTGCTGCTGTACATGGTCTCTGGTATTTTGTTATAAATTTACCATTGTGGCTGCAGTGAGAGACACAGAGCTTTTAGGTGGGCTGAGTTTTGAGACAATACATTTCAAAATTGTAAGTATTTTTTGAACTTTCAACAGTTACAGTAGAAAGATCCTTTTTAGATATATTTTGAGGCTTGTATTATTCATATAAGATTGATTATAAAACATCAAGGAATATAAACTTGCTTTTACTGTATGTTTTTGAGAATTACTTAGGTCCATTTGAGTGTACTATAGAGATTCATGTGCATTTTGCATGACAAATTGTAGACGAAACCACATAATTTAAATATTATGTACCTCATATTCGCAGGACAAGATTTTTTTAAAGTTCTATTATGTGAAACAGGCTAACGAGTGCAGATTAAAATCTGCAACATCACAGTAGATTTTCTGAGTATCATACCTCTGGAAAGGCCTGTAGAAATATTACAGTAACTTCCTTGTGCTGCTCTAATGACCAGAAGGATACGTGAGATTCACCCTCTCCCCCATCTGTCCCCAGGTAAACTGTGGTCTCTGCAGATATATAGAAAAGGCTGGCAGAAATTTTTAGAAAGTTATTGCCTGTAATAGGTGAGTCATTTGTTCCCTTTGAATTCACTTTCCTCAGGGAAGCCAAGTGCATTAAGTATTTCTGGCACCGATGGAAATCATCATCTGCAATATCACTTTTTTTCCCCGCATGGGAAGTACATTTACTCTCTAATGGGACACTGAAACAAGACTGTCACCATCCTGACTAATGGCAACACAGAACAAATGGGAAACACTTCAAGGGAAATATTTACAAAACTAGTGTACACAGACATAAGAAGCTTTCATATTATGAATGAATACTTGAAAGCAATAATCTCTTTCTTACCAACATTCATGAGCAGGAAGGGAGTCAAAATTAGTTGGATTAGGAAACACTTGTTAAGAATTTTTCATTAAGCTGCACTTAATGCAGATAATTGTGTAAGGCAACAATAATTATGAGCTGTGTATGTATTTTATATGCAGAATCTATGTCCAGTAACATCAGTGACAATAACTATTAGTGAAATTTTTCACAGGAATTAATGGCTGAAACACTGACTCATACTGGAAGTCTAAAATGCACAATACTTCCTGCATCCACAGGTTATTTCAGCATCACTTATTATCTCACTCACCTACCGTACAGCAATGTTGTCGCAGGGCTTTTCAGGTTAGAAACTGGGCACTTCACATCTCCCAGTTGAACACTGTTGCTGAAGATAGCTGATGAAAAGAAATTCTTAATTTAAGGAAGAATAAAAAAAATAAACAAAAGTCCTGATGCCTTGGTTGCTCATGGCAAATAAAGAATTCCCATTTACATATATAAACAATGGGAAAAGCACTGGAAAAATTTACCGTAAGTTCCATTTTTATCTCCTTTTCTCATAGATCTCTCAATAGAAAAGAAGCCCATATAATGGGCTTAATTTTCAGTACCATTTATTTTAAAAGTATGCATTCTGACAGTTGTGTTGTGCCAGTGAAGATGACCGTTATATCACAACTGAACCCCTTCTATATACATAGCTATATCTCTTTACTGCACATAAGCATTACACAACATGGCAAATGTTTGTACCAAGAAAAAGTCACTCTGTTTAGCACTCGTCTGAAACCAGGACAGGATCAAGTATGACATCCAACAGTAAAGGTGTTTAAATTCCAATACAGCACTTCATATCCCACTTTCTGTAAAATGAAAATCTGTGTTCGGGTTTTGGCAGTCTGACTCTCTTGTTTCTGAAATCACAGACTTTAATGGAAACATAAAGTTGATACACAAAACAACATCTGAAAACAGCTAAACTGGATTGTAAGTGACAGGAGCAAGCTTTGGTAGAATTGGATTATTTAGAATAACCGTCACAACGCTAACAACAAGTCACTCGGGATTTACATCCCAACATTTGTAGCAAACAGAAAGTTATCTTTAACCATATTAGATCACAAATAAAGACAAAAGTAGCGCTGATCATTTACTTTTCCACACAGAACACGACCCACAGTCTGAGTGTTCTCCCAAATATCGTCAGTGTTGTAAGCACGACATTTTTATATTTCACCTTAACAAATTCCGAGGAGATTTTCCTTGTACAGTTTCATTAACAGTAGAGTTTTAGACCTATCTTGCTGTGCAAGTGTTGTTTACGCATGACTTTCAATGGAATAAATTTATTTGGAGTTACGTCATGGCAGTGTCCTGTGCATGGCAGTGTATCCAATTTGGAGCTGAGAGGAGGACTCCGACTCACTGAACATGACTGCAAACAAAATCTCTTTACTTGAATTCAATCTAAAAGTGCTGTACAGTCTATTTTGAACTCAGAAGAGGAATTATGATTGTACAAGATTGTACTTTTTAACATTAGTAAGATGTAGGTGATCGAAAGTAAATGGTGTGAGATGAACACTCTTGATTGCCATACAGCTTATCTTGTATCAAATTTCTCTCCATTGTGCTAAAGGTAAGAGAAGTTAAGACTAATAAAACAAACTCTCTTCTCATTAAGACAATACGTTTTGCAAGACTTCAAATGTTGAATCTCAAGTCCTCTATTGAGTTACTTAATGTTTGCTTCCAACCCAAGATACAGGTTTTGGTAGCGCCAACACCATTGTAACACCTCTCATTTGACAGTGAGCTCAGTAATTTGGGAGCCTGTTTCCCCCCTCCCTTCCATATATTGTTTGTGCTTCCTGCTTAGATCAAGTGGTCGTACACTAACAACCACTATAAAAGTAGCAGTTCAAGTACAGTTTCCCATCCAAGAAAGCTGTAACGCAGGATGGTTAGTCTAAAAAACAGCGAGAATAAAGTGTGAGGCCATTTGCAGTAAGAAGTTGCCAAATGGAACCATTTGCAAAATGGCAATCTAGAAAGAAGTACTGGAACTACAACTCTTATCCAGCTTGATATGTTTTCTGAAAGGGGAAATCACCAATTATAGTCTTCAGCATGAATAACACACTTTAGAAACCACCAATAAAAGGGTTTGCCAATTTAAAAGTTCGTTGTTGATTGTACAAAGAACGAGCCAATGGACTTTCCATTCTTTGCATCTTTGTTCCCCTCAGGAATCCATTACCTTTCACAAAGAAAATTTTAGCTATCAAACTTGTCCATAAATTTTGCCGCTGAGTGTGAAACCATCCAGTTAGCATATACACTATCATTTGCATATCTTGAAAACACAGAGTTAGTGCCATCGAATCTTGTGAGTGGAACGGGGCTCTCCTCAGGCCAGTTCGGGTATGACATGCCTAAAAATGAAAACAGATAATTTTTTCTGCACTGAAGAACCATAACTTCATGTGCAGACAGTAAGGCCCTTGGCAAAACTCCCTTCAGTATTTCAAGCCAGTCCACTGGATTTTGTCCCAAATCAATTCGTATAAATGATGTTTCAAAATCCCTGAAGCACAAATTCAGATGTAGGCAAAAACCCTGAAAAAATAAAGTGCTTACTTGATAAAAAGTGTGTGCGTGCACGCACATGTGCATAATAAAAAACTAGTAATTTTTCTTCTGATGAGCCTCCAACTTTCCATAATTCTCTTTTTTAACAATCATGTAGCAATATATTGCTTTGCAAGAGGAAGTTCTTGCTGTACAGGAAGTGCTCCAAGAATTAATAAACCTATTTGGGACAGGATCCAAAGTCCATTCTAATGACTGAGAGTATTTCCATTTACTTAAATGGGCACCTTTCCTTTGGTTTCAGTGAGGTTTTGGGGACAATCTCACACCCTCACCCGGGTTCCCCGCTTAATTTTAGGAAATCCCAGGAGCACAACTGACTAAAGTCCAACAGAGTCCTGAGCACTCTTGTCTCAATTCAGCATTTAAACGTGTATTTCAGGCATGTAATTATTTAGATTGAGTCCAGTAACTGCTTCTCAGTTGAGGTACAAGTGATCACCAAGACGGAAGCAGAGTGCTTAGCACCATGTTGATCCAGCTGCACAAGCAGAGAACCAAACCAGGGTCAAGATTTTCAAAAACAGAAATCTGATTTTGTTGCTTATCAAGCATTCGGCATCTGCCATCAACCTCGGTGGCAACTTTTTCTGTTACTGCATTCTTTTAACAATCTGCCACTAAGTGCCCCAAAGTGCACGTGAGTTGGGGGAACCTATTAAAGAAAATGATAGCTAGGGTATAGATCAAAAATAGACCCAAAGCCATGTTGTAATGGCAACTTTTAAGCTAAAAGATCCAACTTTTCAAAAGTCATACTGCTTGAAGAATGAAAAAAATATCTGTGATGTTAGTAAATATCTAAAACCATGTAGAATATTTAATCAGGAGACAAAATGTAGGAGTTTTGGCAAGAACCATTTTTACTGTCCATCTCACCATCACAATATGAAAGCATATGTTCTTTTTAAAAACGCTTGCTACATCATTCAATCAAGGTTTAGTACTGACATTTTCATAATAAATCAAAGGACGTGAAAACAGCTGAGTATTTTCAAAATGCCCATTGTTAAGTCAATTTTCAAAGAACTTTACATGTTGATTTAATCTGTATATAATACTTATATACAGTATTTCTACGTTCTGTATATAATACTCTGGTTTCATTCTATGATACATTAAATAGACATTTCAGCTTATGGATCCAGAATGCATTAACAGCAGCTGAAATTTAGAAATCCATCTTGACAAATGAAAAATGTTGCAGATGGGTCCTATCATTGAGCTATGGCAAGAAAACAGTTTTTTTTAAAAAAAAAAAAGTCTATTGCTTAAATTAGAGGTGCAGAATCTAACATACTTTAAATCTTCCTAGCCTCCCCCAACAGGATAGTTGAATTAGATACTCATTATCATTTTATATTTCCCCTGAGAATACTTCCCTGATCTTTTTTTTTTCTTTTACTGTATGATATCTAGTCATTTTACTTATTTTCACATCCTTTTAAAAACGTTTATTTTAAACACAGCTGCAAAATGACTAAAGGATGATCCTGATGCAAACTTTGACATTTACCAAAAGAAAAAACAAACAAACAAAAAAACCCAAAAGAAGCTTCCAAGCAAATTTTGATTGGCTTCATTCAGACAAGAAACACTGTAATGGGGTTACAGAGTCTGAGAACAGTGCAGAAGAAAAATCATTTTTTTTTTTTGTGTTGCTAGAATCTAGTAAATGCATGTGAAATTCTACCATAGAGTTTGTTTTCAATCCATGTGGAAGGGAGGGTTCGAGGGAGGGGAGCATTATTACAGTCCACGAGTGGTGTCTCCTCTTCTGAGAGCCCATCATCATAAAGTAAGGAATCGGAAGGTGTGGAAGCCGCAAGATCTAAGTAGTCCTAAGAAGTGGAGACAGAAAAAACTGGGTTAACATGGGCGGCAGTGTAGCTGGTGAGGTATAAAGGCTAAAGGTGCACCTCGTTTCTTGAAAAGAAGTAACTACAGACCCCACTGCATTTGTCCTCTGATAGAACCTCTGGCACCTGAGCGGGCTCTCCCTTCCTGCAGCTGTAGCGTCTTTGGAAGTATCTGATTTGCCAGAACACGAGATGTGCTAGAGATATATTAATACTTCCCTTAATTCTGCACCTCAGTAAAATAACCAAGAAGTTTAAGGGCTGTGCTAACTGATTGGTTTGACCTTCAGTTGCTGTTATGCCTGATACATATGTATGCCTGAAATATATACGTAGATGCATATGCACGCTTAAAGGAGAAGGTGCTCGGATCTTCTCATCATTTTACAAAAACTATTACATAATCATGTATAAAATTAGCTGCATAAATATTGCCAAATAAAGCTTTTGCTGCTGTTTTTCTACAACTAATTATTTAGGACAACCATAAGAATTCGTAAGTTTTCATCTATGCTGCTGAGTTGCTTTGATGTAAAAAAAACAAATATGAAGCATTTTCAACTAATCTAAAATATATTTTTTCCTTTCAAAATGGCTTTTCCTTTGGAAACTTACTGAAATAAAACTTTTAAAAGGTAAATTTACCCAATTATAAACTGAAAAATCTTCAGAATTTTTCATTCAGAAAGCCAAGAAGAAAAATTACTAATTTGTTGAGCTCCATTTTGGATTGGCTTTGGTTTGAACTATGATGAAGACTTCAGAAAATCTGCCAGCCTCTGTATTAAACTCTGTCACTGGACATGCAGATCATTTGCATACTGATTCTCAGCAGCTCTAAGTTAGTGGCTGACCAGTCAGAGTAATTTAATGTACAGCCTAGACCTTTCACTTTGTCATTTTTAACTTAGAAGTTATTTTTACATTCACATTCTGAATAAAATTGTTCCCAGTGGTTTATTAGTCCTTCTTGCACCCAATGCAAATGTTACCACATTCTCAAATCTGATAATGGTCGCTGTATTTCCTCTGTTTTTCATTTTTAACTGCCCCCCTTCCCACTACTAGTAGATTTTTTAAAAAAAATATTATGGGTTTATATGCAAGTAGGTATGTATACATTTTATAAATATATGCAATTTCAAATTATTTTTAGACCTCAGCATCCATTAATTCAAGGAATCTATACAGAATTATAATAGTTCTAAAGTAACTCAGAACGGTGGAATAATAGTTTTCGTATCTCCATTGCTATCATCATATAACTAAATCGGATTCAAGGAAATACTAGTTCTAGGCTTCCTAGGGTTAGTTATTCAGGAGTGCAATTTAGAAGTATCTTTTCACAGCAATTTTTTTATTTTTTTTTTTTTATTTAAGGAAGCTAGACAGATAACACATCTGGATTTAGGGCTGAAGTCACCAATGCCACTATATGAAGTAGTACTGCTTTCAAAAATCTGAATGCATTTGGAAGAAACTAGATATTTAAATGCTGCAAAATTTGATGAAAAGTAAATTACTTCTCTTTTATTAAAAAAATAATTACTTTTGTATATTGAAACAGAGATGATCACAAAACCTTTCAAAAACTCACGCTTTCCCACACTTACCCTACTTTTCACCATCATTTTCTCTAGTTCCTTGCTGATCTCAGCAAATGTTGGTCTTTTATCGGGTTCTTGCTTCCAACAGCGCAACATCAGGGTGTACCTGTGACCCGCATGGAAAAAATAATAAATTGTTAGAAGTGGGTCATGCTTCTGCTCAAATAATTTATTGCACTGAAGTTGAACTGTGGCATGAAGGCCATCTACAAGTACATCAATCTTTGTTGTGTGTTGCGTTAAACATTGCCTTGAATCAACAACTGACATTCACAAGAACGGGCGTTTATTTTCCTGAGTATTTATCAGTTTAAATGATGATGCACTTGGCCATCCTTGAAGGACTGTAGTCTTAGGTTTCTTTCCCGATGTTCACTTTCCCAAAGGCCCACCCCATGTGTAGGCTGTATGCCAGATTTCTAATTGATTTTGTTTGCATATGACATTGGAGAAATTTGTGTATCATCACCAATGTACATCTCTCAACATGTAAACTCTGCTGTTACATCAGAAAGTAGAATTTTGTTCTTCATTAGTTTAAATTCTGAAAGGTTTGTATAAACTTTTCTTCAAAGCGAAACCTAACCTAAGACTACTTGCACAAACTAACATTCTTTTGATTACTTCCATTATTTTTGTTTTGATTATGACTATTACTACTCTGTCTTTAACTGCTTTCTATAGCATACAGCATGGAAATGAAAGGCAGCAGAATTAAAGCTTTATAGTTGAGTGACTATCAGACAGACATTGGCCACGTTATGGATGTGTAACTCTCTGACCTCTGCTGTTCATGGTAGTTTGCTAGCTCAAGTGTTCTCAGGTTTAAGTAATCTAGTCACAAAAGTGCTCTAATTGTGGTAATAATAGGCTACAAGAACTACAGCAAGCTATTGAAAAGCACTGCATTTTTTTTTCCATCATCCATGATCTCTCTCTTACTTGAGTGGAGAAAGAAATTTAAGAAAAATGGTCCTTCAAATGGGCTCTCAAAGGCTGTCAGAAAAATTTCTGAGTAAAACAGAAAAAACCTAAAGCAGTCAGAAAACCATTATGTGGCTTGAATAAAAAAAAGAAAGTCAGACATAGTCAGCTTGCCTAAATAATAATTATCAATGATATAACATATGCTTGAGGAATGAAGTCTTATTCCCTGTTGAGATGAAACAAACAAACAAAAAAAGTTAAATATTAAGTATTTGCTAGAGGATGTTGCCAGTGACTCTTGTAAACTTTTACCCTGCCCTAAATTCAGAAACCCTTAATGTTTTTTCTCTATATATGGTATTAAAAAATTAAATTATATTATTTATAATGTATTTTCTCAGCCCAGATGTGGCCAAAGCATCCTTCGTATTGAAAAATCAATCAAAAGAGATGTCATAGTGATTATAGCCTGGTAACTTCCTAAAAAACTCTGACCATGACCAGATTTGGAGGCTGAACATAAAATCATTCCTCATCTCCAAGTGCCATGGAAGAACCACAGAGAGATGGTATTTCACATTGAGAGTATTTTAATAAATCAGCCAATAAAATATGAACTGTCTCCAAATAGAAAAGAAATTGCCAGTGGCTTATCAAGTCACAGAAAATTTGTCTAGTTCTAGAGTACAGATTTCTGGGTCAGGGTCTCCTTTCTATGTAATGCCAGGGCATCAGATAGACATTCCATCCGAAGTCACTATCTCATTTGCAGAAAAGTATTGAAACATTTTCTTGAATATTTCAGCTACCACTTCATTTTATGAAACTCTTCTTCTCCCCTCACCCTCAAAATTTATGAATATTCAAACTTCTAATTGTTTGGCAAGTGTTTTATTCGATATCCTACAAATAGTTTGGATGTAGCTGCAAGCATTCTGTTGCCAATTCTTTTCCTGCACACTACTGTTCACTGATTTCATTACATTCTTTTGAGTGTTACATATTTTGATTATACCTCTGAGATATACAGAATAGTATTATGTGCTATTTATTTAAACTTTTTCAAAAAATGTATTTATTCAAGAGATGTTTTATGATCTAATCAGATCGAGAGCTACTTACATTTCTTCACTGCAGTTTTCTGGTCTCTCCATTCTATAGCCTGTTTTTAGGAGGTTAAAGAGTCTTTCAGGAGCAATACCTGGGTAGGGATTGCCTCCCAAAGTTACAATTTCCCATAGCAGAACTCCAAATGACCACCTGAAAATGAGAAAATGAGCTTTTAGAGTGGTAGGTTTCAAGAGCTGAGTGTGGCTTTCGTCCATCAAATCTCTTTCCAATGTTTTGAGAACCCAACTGAACTCAAGACATTGCTGAGCTGGAGGGGCCATCCTTGTTCCCAAATACTGTTCATTAAAAAGATTAGCAACCAAGAGAGTAGAGACAAGGGATATGTCTCTTTTATCCATTGACAAAAGCTAACTGTAACCTGGGAAGGCCCATCTTCTCTAGAAAGCAGAAAGAGTAAGTCCTTCCCATGGTGACCCAGCCCAAAGGCTTGTTCCTCTTCTGTACAGTGCTCCTGGAGGTGCCTCTCTTTTTCCTTTGGCTACAGAGGGAGTGTAACCTCCCTAATTAGACTTTATAGTCCTATTCAGAAAGAATTGTCTAAATTTACAAAAGCTTGTTCAACCAGTTACCAAGGGACTGGTTTGCTGGCTTGACTATGAGGTTGTGTTTCTTTATATGTACAATGTCTTTATTTCAATCATAAGCAACACCTTTGATTTCAGCTTGTCTGTTGGGCCGTTTCAGCAATTCAGCACTTAATTTTCTTCTTAGAGGTGATGAAAGAAGAGGAAAGAATTTACTCTGAAAATGCCAAATCCTAAAATATAGTTTAACATAGAACAGAAGAAACTGTTTTCTGAAATGAACATCAGAAATGGTGATATTTTTAACCTACTTTCTTGACGAGCTCAAACAAAAAGACCTTGCTCAACGAGTGGGAAATATTTAGGTGGATTAAATTAGCCCATTTTTGGAGGGCAGGTCAGGAGAAGAGAAGCAAAACTGTTTTTCTTTCCTTAGTGGAAAGCTTTTTTTGAGACACAAAGAAGCTACAAATTACTCTGAATCTGCTCAACTGACAGAACTGCCAAAATTTGGATGTTCAAAATGAAGGAAACCAGCCAACACTGTTTCAGTCAAAGGGGATACTCAATGGAATGCATCTGGAAGCAAAATTACATACAATTTAGGACAAACGTTAGCTTTTGTGCTCTCATCATGGGGCAATTTCTGTGAAACCTCCACTTTTAAGAAGATTTTAGGAAGTGTTACACACGTAATGCCAAACCAAACAGCAGTGGCTAACTCCCTTTGAAAGTTCCATCTCAAAATGTTAGTCACAAACCTCACCTCCTGCCCAACTACATTCCACCTGTGCTTCTCACAATTTAAAGAACAATTGTAACCTCAGAAGTCCAGCAATAAAACTTCCAAAATGGGCAGAGAAGCCAAAGTGAGTCTCACGCAGTCCTCAGCGGTGCGCTGCTGGTTTGCTCCCTGATGCCATTCATTGAATTAATTTTTAATCACTCTGCACATTCTTGAAAGCTAATGAATATTTATAGCATTTTCATATATTTATTAATATACCTCTTCGTACCCTTTCTGAAGCCAATTATGCTGTGCCATTAGGTTATAATTCTGTCCATGATTAATTCAAATAAACTTCTTAGCGTGGCAGGTTTTATTTTTAAAATCCACCACTTCTGCTTAAGAGGAATTTATAGAATATGTAAGGAGGGATCAGATGAATAGTTTCTTAATTAAAGTTGTTTAGTAAATGGGCGTATTAGAATAGAATGCTGTAGAATGCTGCAGTGCTTTCAAATCATTATACAAATTAAGTACTATGGGAGGAAAAATGGGAGATGAATAATTTCCCATTGTGCTATGTTTATTGCTGAATAAAAATGTGAACAGAAAAAGCCAGGAAAGAAAAATATGTCAAGAGGAAGACAGTAGGCTAGCTTTCCACTGATGTCATCGACCTCTGAAGCAAAAAGGGGTTTTGTAAATGCTGGCAAGTGGTACTGCTATTAAGCACTGCTAACCACTAACTATACAGAAAGGCTTTAGAAGGAAGAGGCTGGAAAACAGAAACACTGAGTATCAGAAAGAGAGAGCATATGGTTGTTGAGTATGGTGACCTAAAATATAACTGCATCACCACAAACAACAAAGAATATTCATAAAATAATATTTTCAGTGAGTGTAATTATCTAAAATAAGAATAAATGCTGCAAAGAAGTACTTCATTTATCGGTTTGCTGCTGTTGGAATGGCATTTGCGGAACCTAGTGCTGGAGAGGATTTGCTTTGCAATTGTCCTTGTGTGTCTCAGTACTGTTCTGTAGGGCCTTGGCTAAATTAGGAGCTGCTTATAACACTCTTAGATTGCTTGAAGTATAATGACATGAATAGTGAAGGTGACCTCACCAGTGAGTCAAAGGCACCGTGTAAGCGTGGAAGGTATTTGGACCTTTTATACCATTGCATTGAAGTGGACCCACAAAGCACAGTGCAGCGCTCTGCTAAGAGTCCCTGATGCATCTCCAAGAAAGCTGGTAAATCAGTGTGGCTTGACATGGAGATACTAATCCAGGCCTGGGAAGCAGCAAAGCTACACAGCATGGCCGTGCTGGCCAGGGCTCTGACACCAGCTGGGCAATCTCTGCCTGGCGTTGGATCGCGCGTACAAGAGACGGGCTCCAGCGCTTAGTGGCAGCCCATCAGGAAAACAAACAGGGAGGAATGGTGTTGGATCCAGAAGATCAATCAACAATTAAAGAAAAGGCAGTTACACAACAACACAATCTGTTCTGGCCCCAAAGCACAGTGGCAAATCTGTTTTGCAGAAAATGAAGAAATTAAAAATATGCTAAGAAGTTTTTAAAAGAATTTCAGCAATTGTCTGGGAAAAGTCATTGTAGAGGAGCAGGTCAGCACGATGGATACTCTAAGGAGGATCAAAAGAGACCCAGAAAAACTTTAAAGCAGATCTATGTAAAAGTGACATTCTCCCAAGAATTACCCCAGTCTTTTTTCTTCTCTTATTCCAAGTGCAACAAAGTAAATGAAAATAGTTTGGAAATTCATTTTCTAAGGAATTTCCAAGGCAAGTAAAATATTTTATTTCACTAAAACTGCTCTGACCTGCAGAGAGAAGTGTAAAAAGTGAATGTAAATAATTTTAGAAGTATAAATCAAGAGGTTCCTATTTGCACATAGTGCTGTTGTCAAAGTGTTTGCCCCTAAAGTGAAATGTCATTGAGATTGATATATTTTACTCCATTTGAGTTTAATGAAAACATTACTTTAATCAGATCCTCTTTCAAGGGCAACTTGGAAAGTATCAAAATGCTACCTAGCAGAAAATTAGGCATATGTACCGCTGCTTTTGCGGTCCCTTAGAGGTTTTTCTCCTAAATAAACAGTACTTAGTTTTACAGTGTCTGCCTGGTGACTAGTCACAAGCATCATTCATCCCAGGCAGAAAGCAATGAAAGTATCTGATCCTGAGTTAAATGTATACAAACAATCCTCTGCCTGGCTCCTGGCACATGAGATGTGAGAACAGCATAACTGTAGTAGCTTTGCCACCTTATCATCACAGGTGGGGAAAGAGCATATCCATCTTCAAGATCTCTGCTTCCCTGATGCAAATTACCACAGGATCTTGCATCTTGGCACTGGAACTGGTCTATTCCCCTAACGTCTGAGCTGGCTGTCATTCAAATTATTTGGAGTTTTGTCATTGATTTCAACAGGAGTGAGGCCAGGCATTAAGTTCTTTCTTCTTCTCCCCCTCCATCTCTCATCTGCCAGAAAGTGTTAGAGACAAGTGAGGAACAGGAACTGGGAAATTCGGGTACGACCATTATCTTTAGCAAAGACTAATAATTTGTGTCTATATATTCAAAGGCAACCATGTCACATGAACAGATCCAACCCTTGCTGATTTCAACAGGAATTATATACCTAAATACCTCCAATAATCTTTCCTTCAGATTTAATTCAACAGCAAAAATCTTATGTATCACTGCCAGCTGATGGTGTTACCCAGGCTGTGTTCTTTGTGTCTCTCTGTAAGAGTTACAGCTTTGGCTGCTGTGTACCTTGTTGTGCTTCCTCCCTCATCTCCTTGAACAAGTTACATAAACCACAAAGAATGCAAGAATTTAGACTTACACATCACTTTGTGTTGTATAGATATGATCAAACAGGGACTCTATGGCCATCCATTTAACAGGTATCCGACCCTAGGAGGCAAAAAAAAAAAAAAAGCAACAATGCAATTACTGGTCAGAAAATTAAATTTACATGTGGAAAATCAAGGTATTTTATCTTCAAAACTGTAACAGATACTGTATTCATACTCTAATATTTTCCAATAGACTGAATGACAAGCATTGTCTTTTCATAAGAAAAACAGTGAGGAGAGCAATTGTAAGAGTTTTTAAAACGACTCATTCATTTCATTGCACACATTTCAGTAATCTAATTATGGACAATAAAGTGTTGTGGTTTTTTCCCAGATGGTCACCAGTTTAAGCCAGATAAACTCAACTCTCCTCTTAACAAAGACCTTCATCTAAAGCATTCTGTTCTTCAAACATGAACGCCTGGCTTCTAGCAGGATACACCTCATTGCTGTTGGGAAATGAGCAAATGCAAAAATGATGGGGAAAGAGGAAGAGCTATCCCTTTGTGTCAGCGGTGATGCATAAGTGGAAGAACCTAGATGCTAAGATTGCTTTGGTTTCAGAACTGTACCTGGACAGTCATATTTGGTTACTGGTTACTAAACTGAATCTACAAGTTGCTGCTTTCCACTGGCAGAAATTTCCTGACAAACTCTGAGAAATCTGCCCCAGATATTCAGGAAGATCTAGCTTTGCAAAATTTCCAAGATGTTTCATAACCTTCACAATATCACTAGCATTCATATGCCTTACTTCTTGTTCTCATGAAATTCATATATATATATATATATATATATATATATGCAACAACTGTTTCAGCAGGATCTGAAACTTTTCCTTCTCTTCCTTCCACTTTTTTCTTTTCGCCATTTCCCTATGCAAGCAGACAGATGCTTGTTAGGCCCCGAAGAATATTACAACTGTGAGTGTCTCAGAAGAGAAAATATCCATTCAGTACATCTACACACTGCCAAATAAAATGAAAGTGCCTTTATGCAAATGCATCATTCTTAAAATACAGAGCAACTGGTATAGATCACTTTAAAACACACACATCAGAAGATAGCTAAATGAACATGGCCATATGATCATGTCTTCCAAAAGGTGGTTCTTTTTTCTTCACAACTTATTTTGACTTACAAAACATTCACACAAACTGGCCTAAAAAACACAGGGAAAGCTAAACTGAAAATTCACAGTATTTATGGAAATCTTCTCATACAAATCTAAAATTTTCACACGCAAAAGCTTCTGTTGGCATCTCTTCCATATTAAGTCATAGAGGGAACTGAACCAACACTACTCATCTCAGAAAGAGTCAGTAGAAAGCAGTGTTAGCCAATGTCACAGTCTGGCCTGGGACTGACTTGTAAAAGTTCCCCTGATGTCAGTGACAGGTGGATGCAAACAGGCGGAAAGCAAGATTCGGCCTGCTGTATTTGCCAGTATTTTTTTACCAGAATAAGTAAATGACAAGCCTTAACCCATCTTCTTAGTCTCAAAGTTATAATGCTCAAGCGTTTCTTTTCAGGAAGGCGGTGATGTGGCTCAACAACTCGTCTTTCCATCAAATTCCCTTTGCCCAGTCCAACAGGTGACACGTTACCGTATGCTGAATCCTGCCATGAGCACTGCGAGCAGGCAGACCTGTATCTACACACCTGACAATAATTTACTGTGGCAGGCAAAACAGAACTGCTTTAAATAAACTCTGGCAGGTAGCATTAGCTCTTAATCTACCCCAGCCTGTGATGTACCATTTTGATTAAGATTTGCTATCTTTCATACATTTGGAAGTATTTGTAGGAGGGCTTTGCTTCAAGTCTTCTGCATAGATGTGTTAATTCCTGAAATTAGGATCTTTATAGAAATTGTCTGCATTTTTTTCAGTTCCTTGGGCTTATTTTTTTTTAAATATTTTTAAATAGGAAAAGAGACAGAGAACAACGATGGGGTTTTTTGTTTGTGTGTTTCTAGCAGCGTGATGAGGAACTGGATAAATGAGGGTCCACCTCCTTTAAAAATGGGCTGCCCTCTACCTGTAAAAAGGTTAATAATTAAAAGCACCTGCAATGAAAAAATGTCATTCTTCTGTATTACATTAACAAAACACATGCTATTTTTAAGCATCCTGTGTGTACTCTCTAGCTTTAAGAAAAAGAAACAGTTTATTACAGATTATTTGGCATACTGCTTTTAAAAAAGAGCAGATCTCATCCTACTCTTTACATGTTGTCCTGTACCTTTTCACAGGATCACAGAGCTGCTGGGGTGGGCAGGGACCTCACCCCTCTGCTCAGAGGGGGCTCAGCCACGTCAGGTTTCTTGAGACCATTTCCAGCCAGGTTTTAAATAAAAACAGCCTGATCCAGTGTTTGATCACTGTTACAGTAAAATGTTTTTTTCTTTCCTTTAAATGGAATTTCTCACATTTAAAATAGTGCCCATTGCCTCTTGTCCTGTCACTGGGCCACACTGAGAAGAGCCTGGCTCTGCTGGCTTTATTCCCTCCCATTGGGTATTTATACACATCAATAATACCTTCCTGAGCCCTCTTCTCTCCAGGATAAACAAACCCAGCTCTTTCAGCCTCTCCTTGCATGTCAGATGCTCTAAGACCTTAGTCATCATAGTGGCCCTTCTACTGTTATTAACTTTTATGTAAAAGAAATAAATCAATTTTGTTGAGAAGTCAAAAAAAAAAGAGGTGGAGGAAGTAATGGTGACTTAAATGTTATGCTTTCCCTTTTTTTTTTTTTTTACACATAATATATATTATCGTCCCACTGATTAAGCTCATAATTTTGCTTTATCTTAATTTTTATTTCTTTAAAATAGAGAATTATTCTAAGTTAATAAAAAATAGCTATTATCTTTTTCTTCTGTGCTCAAGTCCTGCAGTATAAATTCCTTCTTTTGATTAGGTAGTAATTCCCACTACTGTTTTTAATGTGCACTGTACCTTACTCCTCTTGACATAGGAATCTTCTTCGTACACATCACGGGAGAGGCCAAAATCAGAAATCTTCATTTTGCGCCCTTCTGCCACCAATACATTTCTGGCTGCTAAGTCACGATGGACAAGCTTTTGGAAGAAACCAACAACAGTGTTTAGTCGTCTTGTGGAGGAACCAACCGCTGATACGTCCATATATCCCAAGGACATGCACTATTCCACTGCCCTACCTTCATTTCTGCAAGGTACTGCATTCCCCGTGATATCTGCCATGCAAATGAGATCAGATCTCCCATTGTTAAGGCTCTCTCATCAGGGTTATCCAAATAACTTGAATTTCTATTCCCATCACTACCCACGTAGCTGGGTCCTACTTTTCGACTTTCCCTGAGAAAACTGCGCAAGGAGCCATATTTAGCATATTCCACAATTAAATACAGTGGGCCTGAAATAAACAAACACACCGTTAAGTAAACAATTAATAGATAACCGTTTCATTTTATTTTCAAAATAAAGTATATTCTAATCAACAAATTGTTTTGAACAGTCAGAGGCTCCAGACACCTCTGGTCTTTATATAAAAGGCACTGAACAACCATGGAATCACAGAATATTTTTAGCTTTAATCCTCTATGCAAAGTGAGTGAGTTTCAGCCTAAGTCAAAGCAGAATTCAGGCTCTTATTACATTCCCTCATCTAGATAATTTGCAACTAAAAGGCAACCTTCTTACATATCAGATCTGTGAAACAGGCCAAGTTAAAGAAACTTTAAAAAAAAATTTAAAATCTAAATACTTTCCTGGAGCCTGTGACACTGAGCTTGCAAATCATCTGCTAATTCCAGGGTTGTATTTAAGGTGCCTTTTCAGAGCACTTAGAAACATTCTGACATTTCAATCCATTAGTTTCTCCTCCACATTACCCACATGAATAATATCCACTCAGTGCTTTAATGCTAAATACATTTGTCTGCTATATCAAAGCTCTCCCACCCCATAC
>JAOXJM010000002.1:12727259-12737892 GCA_026413425.1 Tringa solitaria
GTTAGGAAAAATTTCTTCACCGAAAGGGTTATCAACCATTGGAACAGGCTGCCCAGGGAAGCGTTTGAGTCACCATCCCTGGAGGTATTTAAAAGATGGGTAGACGTGGCGCTGAGGGATATGGTTTAGTGGTGGTTTTGGCAGTGTTAGGCTGATGGTTGGATTTGATGATCTTATGGGTCCCTTCCAACCCAGACGATTCTATGATCCTAAAGATGCACAATATTTCATGTTACATTATTTGCAATAATAATTTTGTTTTTGTTGGTTTTTTGCCTTTTTTTTAATTTAAAAAAAAAAAAACAACAAACCAAACAATCAAACAGTATTTAACCCTCATCAATCTTTTTCAAACAACTGTGCAGAGCTTTTCTGTTTAAACAAAGGTCAATGAAAAAAAGTAATCCATTCCTCATCCTAACACAATGGGGGCTGGCTGTCCCTGACATTCTGAAGCTGAGATTTTCAGAAATGATAGAAGTTGTTATTCTAATTCTCCTAGCTATCTTTGCAAATATCAAGTGAGTCTCACTGAAATGCAAATGCTGCTGGAAATCAAAGGACGACCAACCTGTTTGTCATGTAGTAACCGGTAAAAAAGAATCTTTAGCCAAGGACAAAAATAACGCTCCTCTGGAGATTTTCCAGCTCCATTGTAGGAGTTAAGGTGCCGGTTCTTAATTAGTTTTATATTTGCAGTCTCTGACCAAAGATACAGCTTATTAACCAAGTTTAGATCCTTGTATATATACAGATGGTAGATGCAAAGAGAGGAAAAGATTAATACAAGAACAGCAGATAGTATTTAGACTTACCCTTGATATCATCTTTCTCACAGTAACAGTTCTGTCTTGGGAAGCAGTAACAAATCCCGTGTCCTGACTTAATTCCAAGATTGCCAGTGCCTTTCCCATGACCACCAATAATGTTTCCACCTAATCGAATACAGACACAAGCTAAGATTCCACATATAGTTAAAGGGGAAAAAAAAAAGGCTCAAAGATTTCCATGGGTTTATGCTTCTGAACATCTGAAATTTAACAGGGCAGCACAGTGCCATGATAAAGACAGGGATTATTGAGAATTCAAGGAGTCTAAATTCTGGAATTTCTGAGATCCTGAGAGGAGAGGACATTAACACTGATTAGCAGCTATTTCCATAATAAAAGACTTTGGATTAAAATTTATCTATAATAAAAATATAATAGTTCTCTTTGCATTGGGATACTTTCCTAATTTCATGTATCCTTAAAACCTTATATAGAATCCTATTATTTAATGCCAGACATCTACCTCATATGATCATCTCATGACTGTCCTGATTCCGTTTCCTCAAAGCCTTATGATTCTGTATCAGTGAGGTCATCTTACATTTTAAAATACCTTCTCTACTCATTTTAGTTTCTCTCCACCATTGTCTTGGGCATTTTTTTTTACGCACAAGATGATGTACAGTCCGGTGGTATAGACCAGCGGTCTACAAACTTCAGTTCCGTTCCTGGTTCTGATGCTAATTTCCTCTTACCTTGGAAAAGCCAGCATACTGTTCTAGATATCATTTGTTCCATTGCCAAATGGAGATAACAGAACTTAACCACATCTATAAAATGCCATGGGATAGTCTAGTGAAAGCACTAAGATTAAGTGCCAAGTGTAAGCAATAAAAAAACAAATCTTTGTCTAAAAATGCATTGTTTAATATTAGGAAAAAAGTGCAGCAACTCATACAGAACTACTCTTGATTTCAAGCAGGAGTTCTTCATGCAGAGTAATTGCAATTCTCTTTTCAAGTAAACAACTTTTTTCCTGCATATATTATAAAAATGACCATTAGCTGTGACATTTTTCATCTATAAACTGCCTTTAATCACAAACAGCATCGTACAGACAGAAACCGATCAAGTTCTGCAAGTTTAGCTGCCTTTCAGAAAAATCACCTAAACCATAAAGGGATTCAAAAGACAAGCAAGATGAAGTTATTTTCAAAATTGTCTTCTTTTTATTTCAGCTCATTTTCCTCCACCCCATCTAAGTCAATATGAGCGTGAATGACTGTTTCTTTTACATTTCTTTGGATGTATAACGTGAATTGAGGAAGAGGATATTTTTGGCCATATAAAGGCAAACAGCCTTTTTTAGAAGTGAAATGGGAACTTGAGCATGTATTTATTTGTATCTGCCTATGTTTGAGCATGTATTTATTTGTATCTACCTATGTTTGAGGACCTGGTAGAAGAGGGAAGCAGGGTTGAGCAGGTCCTATTCAAACTGTTCTTGAGCGAGGGATTAGAAGATTTGAGAGAGCAGGGAAGGTTTTTACACAGCAAGGAGTACATTTTCACTGCAGGTGTACACTGAAAACACAGAGCTTCCTATATGCATTCCAGAGACCAAAAATATATTTTTCACCAATGCACTTCTGGTAGGAAAATTCCATGAATTATCAATATTGTTTTGAATTGTGTCATGTCTCACATGCTCCTGTTTTAATTCACCAGCTGTTTCCATTTCCCTGTGGTGGGAAAGAGCTTTCCCTGCTTCAGGATCATTTGGAAAAAGGAAAAGCTGTGGCCCTGTCCCACACACCATGTAAAAACTACAGAAATTCATAAAGTAAAAAGACTAGTTGTTGGACAAAGCCAGAGATGTCATCCAACTACCAAAACAAAGACGTGCAAAGCAAGGTAGAAGCCTAAGCACTATATTTTTTATTTTTTTCCATTATCAGAAAGCCAAAGTTCAGAGGAACCTACAAAGATCAATCATTTATAAATGTTTAGCCAGATTCACACACTACAACCAGCTCTGAAGCTGCTACTTACTACAAGAAATTTTCTTGCTTAGAAGGCAGTTAGATTGCCTCTATTTGACAGGCACAGCCACACCACCAGTTGTTTCAGCTGAGTGCCCTTGAGTGTAATATTCAGAGTGTTAGTGTGAGCGAGCAATTTTGGGACTCAAGTACGTAGCCATCATAATGATAGATGATTTATAAAAATAAGTATTTTAGCAACTGTCTGTTCTTAAAAAAATATCCTTGATCGTAACGCATCTGGGGCTTTGTATTTATTGCTTGCCGTTCCCAAAGAAATATCCCCTGCCAGTAAAAGCTGGTATAATGGTACTCCTGCGCCTCTGAGCTCCCAAAATACACTCATTTCTTTGTCTTTAAATATACTGCTTTTGGGCACCAGCCCAGCTTCTGAATTGTGTCAAACCATGTATAAAATTATCCAACTCAGGCATTAAAAAGGCATACATGACATCTTGAAAGCTTGTCTTACTCGCCCGCTTCTATTATCTAATACGACAGTATTTCTTTCAGGCTTCTGTTCAGCAAAACATCTGATGCTGCATATGTTGCACATTACATGTTTGAGCATTGCAGCCTCTGGCACAAATATTTCCGCCATTAGAATAACAACTGATTGTGGTTATTACCGATAAAGAATTCTTTTCAGATGATTAGAGGAGTTACTTGCATTCACTTCAGGCATTTCTGCCACTTTAGGGATTGTTTTTATGCACTCTACTGAAATAATTATCTTTGCGATAAAAGTAATTTACAATACACAATCGCATTCTTGGATGTAAGAAATACAAAGATGCCTCTTCATTGATTCATTTTATAGAAGAAGGTAAGTCCCATCCTGTAAGAAAATGCTACTTCCTCTAAGACTCCATTTTAAAATGGAAACTTGGAGTGTACCACGTCAGAGCCAGACAAATTATTCAAGAAACATCTATGTCGTTTTTCCTGCATTAGATACTGATAGAGAAAAAGATCCACTTAAAAATTATCATCTCAATTACTCAAGTGCAATACACTGTTTTTCTAACCTTTATATCTCGGTTTCTTTGGTGTGATTGTAAACTTGCAGGAATGAGCAGGTATAGGAGTGGAATGTAGAAAGATGTGTTCAAGAAAAAACACAAATGCATTTCAATTCTTCCTTCATAAGTGCTGTTGATATGAATCCCTGCCTGTATCTTCAAACAGATAAGGTAATGGATCATTTTGATGTCACCGGTCAAATAAGGCCAGGTGCATTTCCCCACATGATCCTCTGTAAGCACATTTATTTAAAATTGAAATTTGTTCCTTCTTACTAATTTAAATTGTAGTTCAAATAGGCATGGCTTCTATCATACTGTGCTAAATAGTATCCACTATTTGGAAATTGTGCATTAACTTGCCTAAAACCTCTACCTGTTCCAGGAAATACCTCCACTGAAAAACTCTACCTGTGAATTAACAGGGGGGAGCAGAATGAGAATTACTGAGAAAACCATCACTGTCAGGCAATAGGTGCTGGCTGACTGGCTTAAAAAAGAACAAGATTAGTCCCTATAACCTCTCTTGCATGATTCAAATGCAGGTACAACAATGCAGAGATGATAAATATGTTGAGCTTGTAAAGGTATTTGGGAATCAAGAAAGTGGAACTTGAGCAGCTATCAAGCACTGACACAGAAAAGCCCATCCTACAACATTTCCGTACTTGTGCAGTCCTGGGGGCATATGGCTGGGTCTTTGCTCTCAATCACATCACAGGTGCCGTCTGGACAAGTCTTGATACTCGGGGTGCACGTGGAATAGTTTGTGGTGATCCCTGTGGACACAGAAACAGAAAGCTGCCCGAACACGACAAGGCTTTGAAGGAAAGCTTATTGCATCTTCTCAGTGCAGTGCATGTTGACACACCGAAGCGCAGGTTATTTTTCTTTTTAAAATAAACATCTACGAATATAAACATCATCTGCTAAAGTAACAGGCAAGACAACAGCTAAAAGCCACTGGAAGAAATATATTTTCCACTGAATTCTGCTTTTGACAGCCCTTTGGGCATGTCACTTGCAGTTACAGTGAATATTAGTTGAAAAAGAGCAAGTTGACCATTTTGAGACTGAAAAGTGGCTTTTATAACTAAGGATGTCTCTACAAAATTTCACACATCCTTGAATATGAAGGTTACAAGTAGTCAAAGAGAATGTGTGATAACTCATGCAGTTTGAAGGGATAAAGCATGGGCAGATAAGCACTGTTCTGAAGGAGTTAAGAGTACTGTCACCCATCAGATCCGGGCTGCAGACCACAGAAACAGAGACAACAGAGACACAGCTTCTGTGCTCACTGCCTGCTGGGGCATACCTGCTCAGGGGCTCACTGGTTTGTTCCACACTCAATTCAAGGTCGCAGAGATTATATAGCAAGGCACCCACTCCAGTTATATGGCTGCCAACCCAATTCACTGCCTGGTGTTTTATATATCGTGTTCAACATCACCAGGGACAAGATCAAGAATCACCATTCCAACTGAACTTCATTCTCCTTCCTAGCGCGTGTTTCATTTGGGCACTATGATTAATCCTTTTAGTCCCAGCTTCTGTGTAGTTTATTATACCATGTTGTCCAGCCAGAATAAATCAGTTTACATCTATGGAAGTCAAATGCACAATTACGACTAAACAGAAGCTTGATTTCACACAACAGAAATGTACCTTTTCCACTCCCTTGTCTCCACTGGCACCTTCCTGTCAGCACCCCCAGGCCACCACACTCTTCGCATTCAGCACGGTGCTTACTCACAGCACAAGAGTCAGGACAGTCCTCCTCTTTCTTTAAAACTGTTGGGAAGAGGGTTTGCTGTCAGCGCAGGACAAGGCAGACCAATACACAAGCAAAGCTCAAATCAGAAGGAAAAATCCATTCTTAGGAGTAGAAGATAAGGTACCTTTCCTTCCTTTCCTTAGGAAGAAAAGAAAGATGAAGAAAGGAGAAAAAGACTGAACACTGACTGACCCAACTGTCAATAAACTTAGATAATGATTAAAGAAAAGCCCAGGCATTTCTCTTCTGTGAAATAGAAGACAAACATGATGGCATGGTTACCTTTGCTTGATAGCACACTGCCAATGCCTAGCACTGTAGAGGTAGAAAAATGGGGACCATAAGTACTTATGGCTTCATAAGAAACTTCTAATTATAGGAAAACAGTACTTGGGCTAATGCAACAGCAACCCAACGAGCAATAGCTAGGAATGTCTGATTTCAGACAGCACAAGGTTCTTGCAAGAAGACAAGTCCACTGCAGGCTTTTGTTTCTTCTTCCTCAGCCTGTTTGTTCTCGGCACAGGAGCTGTGATATGATAGATGGGAACAGAGGCAATTGTCAGGTAGAATCATAAGGTTCTGCAAAAGTGTGATATGACTTCGAGAGAAATGATTATTTACATTTCCAGTGTATCCTCCTCTGCTGTGGCTGTTGTAGAATATTTCTAACAATCTGGGCATATGAACTTTTCAATAAAATTAAGTCAATACAATTGCTACATGAAAGTTAGGCAAATATATTTTTTTTTAAAAAAGGAAAAACTGAAATGAGAAGTAGGAGAAAGATGATTGACTAAACACACTTAGGCCAGAGATTTGTGGTTTCGTGTATATATATATATATATATATATATATACACACACACCACATACTTTTTTTTCTTGCACAGGAATATGTGAAATACAAAGTAAAGGTCACACAGACACACGAAAAGATTCTTCTAAATCAAATGTCATCATGAACATTAGGAATTGCATACGATATACCACCTTTCTGTGCATTAGTTCTTCAAATATCTGCTACAGGCAGGTCTGATTCAGAATTCAAAATGCAAACTTTGTGATCTGTATCTTGCAACTCGGACTCATTTTCATTGCTCATGCCATCAGTTTGTAGATGCCTTACTAACGCATCGCCTAACACCCAAAACTCTTGTAAATAGTTCTAATTGACTCGAGTACTTACGAGTTCCTTCCAATACAACAGTGAGGAGGGTTTTGGTATGTTTCCTGCTCTGCTTGTCTGTAGCTTGAATAGTGTATTGTATTTCCTTGCATTCGGGTCTGTGTAGCACAGAGGAATCATTCACATAAAGGCTTCCCCATTTGCCTTCTCGGCCTTGAAGTATGCTGACAGGATAGCAGCTTGCGTTGGGAGACAGTAGCTTGTAGGAGATGTTCACACCACGGAATTTCATACAGTTTTCGATGCAGATTTTTCCTATCTAGGCTCAAACACCAACAAAGAAATCACAGACAACAGAAACAAAACTATACATCAGTATCTGAAAGAAAATAGAGCATATTACATATGCAGAGTTCAGTATTTATCTTGGGTTTATAGATTTGATAATTTACTACCAATGCAGTACATAAATGCTTCACATGTGGTTTATTCTCGGTAAAAATGAGAGGTAAAGCATTACCATTGTCTTCAGACCAACAGTGGAAATACAAAAAGCCTTGGCCCAGAGACGCAGTGGTATTTGGTGCCTACTGCTGATGGTCAGCAGTCTTCAGTGAGAACAAGACCCCGTGATTTTGGAAAGTCTGAGTTCGGTCCCTGCTCTGTCCCACTAAGAAAAACTTCGTTTTTGCTTGAGAAAGCAAACAGCTCAGTGGGAACAAAGCTAAGACTCTTTTCAAATAAGACAGAAATAGAAATTGCTAATACACAATTTTCCTAGTATTACAGCTGAAATGTTTCTGGCCAGCAGAGTTCTCTGAAAGCCTTAAAAGGAATAAAAACCTCATTGTTTCCCATTTGCAATGTTTTAAAATGTTTTTATCTAAAAATTAAAATATGTTGGTTTGCCATATTTGAACTAGAGCCCTCTTCAGTGTGAAACGATTTATCTAAGCAGCACAGGAATGTAAAGCCCCATTCTTCCTGTCCAGCTCCTATCGGAACTGATCCAAAGCTCACTTTGGTTTTTCCATTCACAAGAGTGGGATTCGGATCAGGTCCAGAAGCACTGGCTTTCCTTGAAGGGAAAACCACAATGTGAAGGGTGGAGTGTTATTTAAGGGAACTCAGTGATGGATTCTTTTTAAATGCTGCAGTTAAGATGTGTTTTGAAGTAACACCACTGCTGGTAAAAGCATTTATGTACATTTTGGTTTTAGCATTCTTATTAAAGATTGTTTGAAAAAAAAAAGGAAAAAAAGTTGTTTGTACTAAGACCTCTTCCTATGAACCTGGACTATATAAAGTCGTAGAGGAGGCTTTTGCAGTCCTAGAAGCATATTTTATCATAGGATAGTCCCACTTCATCTAACTTATTCGCATTCACATCACTGACTGGTCGCTTGGCACCATTTGCTGGGGGGGTTGTTGGGTTTTTTAGTGGTAGGACAACATACAAAGACTATTAAAGCAAAAGGCCATTTCTTCCATGCTGTCTCCTCTCCACAGCATGCAGGGACTGGCTGGAAGAAGAAAAGACTTCAACTGTTCATAAACTGTCTAGACGCGAGGTCTAGACAGATCCCCTCCAGAGCCACGTCATCTCAGCTTTGGTGCTGCATTGCAACTGGCAGTGTTTTGCAACTCCTTACAGGGTGTTTCTTTGAGGCAGCAGGAGAACATAATGATGTTCCATGGCATGGACCTTTATATAGGCTAAGCTGTCCTTTCTGCCTACTCTATCTTAACTGCTTTTTCCAGGCACCTTTTTAATCAACAGAAGCTTCCTGCAAGGGGGATGGAGAAGACTCCATAAATTCAAGGTCCCTGAAGAGCAGATTTTCCTTAGAGTAGTGCATGGACCAGTTTTGTTTTCTCTGTATAATTTAAGGAGAAGCTAAAAACACCCCCCTCAAGAAGTTTCTACAAGATGGGCTTTCTCTTATTGCCTGCTTCCACTAGACAAAGCCCAAGCTGCTAAATTTGCCCTGCAGTGCAGGTTCTGGAGTCAGCACAGCTCTTGGATGCAGCAGAGCACAGCCCCAGGGAAAGAAGGTAGAAGTTCCTCTTTCTCATGAGGAGGGTGAAAAAGAGTCTGGTAATCAGGCTTAACATCAACATACAAGAGAGGAACCTACAAAGGTGCATTTGGCAAGACATGCAATAGTTAACACAGAAATGCCATTATCAGAAATAGGAATGGAAAAATCCATCTTTTGAGCTCTGGAGTCTAATACAAAGTCTGGATAATGATAATGATAACGTTCCTCTTCACTGAATTCCAGGGACATTTGGACATATAACCTCTCTAAAAATCTCAGCCAATGTTATTCATCATTTGTCTCAGTAAATGTCAATAGAGCTTTAAGTCCTTTGATAAGTTAAATGCCACTGGGCAAGTCTGTACCGTCAAGGCCGTGCTTCTGTTATTCAATTCATTTAGCTGCTCAAATAGACAAATGGCATCAGCCCAGCAGTTAATCATTTCTTCACGCTCTTGTGTTTTCCTTAGGGCAAGAGACAGTTCAGCCTTCATATTGATTTGGCCCAGTACTTTTCCTCCCTGCTCTGGCACATCACGGCTAATTATGCAGACAACTTTAATAATGTGAAGTGCTGGGGACTAAGCTGCTTCCACTGACTTGTGCTCCAACCCAAACCCACTGCAAATTCAAACCCAGGCTCAGAAGTAAGTGAATGACAGTAACTGCTTGAGACCATCTCCTGAGCCAGGATGAGTTTTGCATTTTCCTGGTCAAGGATCAGAACAAAATCTCTTGCGAATTTGTGTTTAGGCAGCACAAAGAGAGATCTCTTCCCACAGACTTGGAGTCCTTCTTGACAGAAGCAGTTCTCCCTGCTACTACTGCCACCCAGTGAAACTGCACAGTTAGTGGGAAGCGCCATCAATTTCAGAAACCCTAACGTTCCCTCTCAGATGTTTGACTGTCCTGACAACATGCAAAAGCAGCAGCTTTAAAAGTTAACTTTTTTTTAGGTACTTTTTTTTTTGGTTGCATTCTGGAACTAAAAAACTTATATACTCCCAGACTTCACTTCAACCAAATGCATTCAGGCCATCTAGGGTATGCACAGATAAATATGGTTTAACCAAATTTAATTTGGAATTCATTCATTCATAATATTATTGTATGCATAGACCCATATGTAAAATACATATATATACACACACACAAAAATAAATTTCTATATGTTAATACACAACTAACAGTTAAGTTTCCACACTTTTAAAATTACAGTTATGTTGTGATATATATACAGTTGGGGGTTGAGGCCTATTTCTAGATGCTAAGAGCTAGACTATAAGCATCTTACACATCTATGCTGTTATTTCTTTTAGGTACAAACCCACTGATTTCACCTTATCTGCAGGCAAGATTTTTCTACAGTGCTGAGAATAAAGCTTTCACAATCTGCTGCTACAACAACCCCAAACCTAACATCAAAAATATTGCAATCTGCACAAAAAGCAGAAAATATGCTCTTAAGTTTCTGATGGACTGCAATTTTAAGAGGTGCAGCAAGAAGATATCATAATATGTCACAAAGAAGTAGGTTTTTGTAGGCAGCCCAAAGTAAGCACACTTGGTATCTATTTCTTATTTAGGATATTCAGTGCAGACTATGGGTACAACATCCCTTGACTAAGTAGCATTTTTATTGTTCGTGTAAAGCCTGTTCCATACTCTGAAGAGCTATCAAGCCATGGTGCATTTCCTCTGATTAAATGTAAAAACACGCAACGCATCTAACTTTCCTTTTTCTTTCTTTTTACTATTAGCCAGAGGCTTAAAGATGAATAAAACTGAATTCTTCCTTAGAAGTCTTCTAATGAATTGGTTTTCTCTGCAGCTGGGATGATCATATTTAGA
>JAOXJM010000002.1:12795407-12811918 GCA_026413425.1 Tringa solitaria
AGTCCCCTTCTCTGGAGATTTTCAAGATCCGCCTTGATGCAGTCCTGAGTGATGTCCTCTAGGCAATCCTGCTTTAGCAGGGAAGTTGGGCTAGAATTTCTGATGAAACTCTGTCAAATCCACAAATCCATGAATTAAAAGGCACATGGTGTGTGTGTTCACCATGGTGCGTACTGACACCCAACTGTTGCACTTCCAGTAGCACGAGTTTCAAAACCCAGAGTCAAATCCAGATCTGCAATTTTTTTATACTACTGTGGACCAGCAGGATTACAAGAGTGTGATTAAAATAGGATGTAAACCTCTCGCTGCGATGATGCGCACTGCCCCGTGCAAGAGAGTCTGCAACATCGCAAGGCTGATGTGCACGTTTCAAGGCATCCAGCAGAGCTGCGCCGCAGCAATATCCCCCAGCCAGTATCAGGACAGCTGATGACTCATGATTATCTCATTTGCACAGCCAATCCTTTTTGCCTGGAACCGTACTATAACATAATCCCAACAGTTGTAACCCACAGGCACCTTGGCATTGAGGCTCAACATTTTCTCCATTACTCAAGAGGCATTAATTTCCCTGAGGTATTAACAGACATTAGTATGATAAATCTCTCCACATCAGTATGAGCAGTAAAGTTCTGCCGAACTTTGAAGACTGGATTTTCCTAGCTTTTAAACAAACATTTTGAATCTGCCTGGAAACACTATGAACACGCACAAGCACACTCACACATCCCCCATCAGAATTTGAATGGTAGGGGGTAGATATTATTCCAGAAGTTACAGTACAACTAGTTAGAGAGATATATTGAAACTGTCAGCTGATAAATTAAAACCAGCTAACAAAATATAAAACATCCTTTGTTGACTCTTCTCCAGGTCCGTTTCCAGTAGATAATGTACTACTACGATCATACCGATAAAAAGGTTATTTTCATCCTTGTTTCTTAGAATTCGGTGTCAAATATAATAGCCCACCAGAGATGCGAAAGCTCAATTCCCTACTTATTCATAAAGAACTTACAGCCCGGGTTATGGCCAAGGCAAGCTTCCTGCTCCCTGCCCAGCTAACACACCCCCACAGCGACCTGGGGGAGGTGAACGTGTTAGAGAGGGATTCTGTTCAACCTACAGCCAGATCCACCCGTCATGTCTTACAGCTCACCAAAACCATTTCTGAAGTATGTGGATGACCCTTAAAAATACACCATTAACAACTCTAATAAAAATCGTGAGAGCCAGATAAAACCGTGATAAATATTTGTGAACCTCAGCTTTTGGGTTTTTTCTTCCTTAGATAATACACTTGGCTGCAGAGAACTTGAAACATGACCACAGCGTAACCCAGAGGTCTTAAACCTCCAGAGCAAATCTAAGGAGTTTCAAATGTGAAAATTTTAAAAATAAATAATAATGTAGAGAAACTAACTAAAACTATACAAATGCTTGGGGTTCAATATGAAATGTAGTTAAAATTGGACTGACAAAGTCATATCTGTCTTGAGGAGCATAAAATACTGAGTTGCTTTAAGTTCAACTAAGCTCTGAAATCTTTTCAGCTTTACCTTTGCCACATTGCTACTGGGAAGAGGCCTCACTTTCCTTGCACAGACATCTCTGTGCAGGTGAGCTAAGAGACCTTCAAGCCATGCCACTCTTCCTGCAACCCACAGTAAGGTCTGGTATGTGCCATTGTGCCACTGGTAACATCACCCACAGTCACAAATGGGGGTCTGCCAGAGTCAGCAGTCTTCAGTCCTATTGGGGTACCATGGTGGGAACCAGGTTGTTGGAAAAGCACGATAGCTGCTGACTCACCATCTTACAGAGTTCCCATAGAGATCAAACAAAATGCATGACAGAGATTCTACAGAGCCCAGGGCCAAGGGTATGAGGCACAAAGAAGCCACTGGCAGCAGAAGTCCTAGGCGCTGCTACTCCTATGAGTGATCTAGTACTGGAAGGAAAAATTATACACACACACAAAAGTGCATCTTCTGTCTCTTCTTTGTAACACAGCAGCTTTATGGTAATAGCAGGTAAAGTTCTCAGTTGTTGTAAACTTTCATAGGTTCAGAATAGAGCTATGATAACTTATATTACTGGGGGATTTGCCCCAGTACCATAAGGGGAAATAGTGACTTGATAGTTTTCAGTCTCCTAAGTCATCAGGTCAAATTCTGCCAGGGAAGAACCGACAAAATCATGACCATTATTCAGTTATGAACATAAGCATGAAGGCACACTAAAGTTAATGAAGAGAAGAGCACATTCAATGGAATAACAATTAATTTTGTCACTATAGGAATTAGTATAAAAATATCAGATTCAGGACTTACAAGGGACTTCACCTCTAAGTTAACCTGTATTGGGTTAAATGATCTACATAATCTGATTTACTTTCAGCACCGTATGTTACTGAATTGTAATCATTAGAAACCAGGAAATACGATCCTAGGCTAATTCAAGAGATCTGGATTCATACTAAAATGTGTCTTTAAATATATGGTATCATGGTCATAAAAGAAAGCACTCAGATAGTCAGGTCACACATCTTCATTCGCGCCATGGTTTATAGAGGTACGTTTGCCCCTGCATTCTATCGATCTAACAGGATGTGTTTTTCTATTACACATGCACACGGTCTCTACATTTAAAGATCATTACATTAAAAATGAAATCAAGAGCTTGCCTGTGAGGAAATGTGAGAAGGGAGATTGCCCCATACATTTTTTATTTGTTCACTAATATGCCTTCTAAGTCTTATTCAGGAACAGCTAGACCTCAGTGTCAGAAGTAGTACTGGAACTTGTAAATTCCTGAGGTCCAACCCAAAGATTTAACCTCAAAATAACATACCTGTGACAAACAGAGGGCTCTGCTTTGTTCTGTGGATTCAGTAAGGCCCGAGTCCTGTAAATGCAAGAATATTCAATTACATGCACTCTAACAAATACTCTGCACAAAGAACGTGAACTCAGACCAAAAAGTTAAAACTTTGTTCCTATTTTGAGTGCTTAATACTATACCACTATCCATGAATGTAAGCTTTTCCAGTATGTCATTTCCTAAAATCTTTTTAAAAAATCAGAATTGCAGGATTGCATCATATGGAGCCACACTGAGTGCTGCGTAAGTTACCACAAGAGTTTAAATGGCTGAAAACAATGATTTCAAAGGAAAATAGCAGTCTGTTGGACCAGCTACTGTAGGTATAAAAGTTATATTATAAATATACAAGATACCAAGCATATTAGTATAACCTGATTTTCCTTAAAAATAAACCAAAACCACCATCACCACTGCCAAATGAACAAAAAAGTGCTATGATTAATGTCTGCCCCTTATCTTTGGAATTTGATCATAATTTGATCCTAAAAAAGTCTAGAAAGTTCTCCAAATCATCATGACCGATAAAAGGAGAAACGGATGCTAAGTCACGGACAGCACAGTAGAGATTCACCCTGAGACAAGAGGTCCCTTACCCTCTAACATCCTGTACAGTGCTAAGGCTCTGTAGAGTGGAGAACTCATTACAGACAAGTGGACCACTCTGGGATTTCAGCAGAAACTCTTCAGAAAGTGCTGGGTGTGCAAGTTCCTTTAGTTAGAGGCTTAACACGCAGGCAGATGTGGGTTGATTTTCAAGGATACAGGAAAAATCCAGTCCTCTCTTCCCTTAGGTCCCTGTTCGAAATGTCAGGTCATGACAGGTTTTCAAAGTATACACTGAAAGAGCATTTCCTACCATTTCTTTTAGAAAAGACATGCTTACCTATATACAAGTGCAAAATACTGTGTAAATTGTACTTTGGGGAGAGGAGCCAGCGTCTCTGTTGCAGTTACCCATTATCTAGCACAACAAGGCTCTGACGGCATGTTCTCTAGTACAAACAGCAACAGCATGAGACAACAAACTAGGCTCTGCCTGTAATACACATATTATAAAACTATCATAAAATTTTAAGTATTTTTTTTGTCTTGGTGTTGTGAATCAAATTACGAAGGACACAGAGGACAGTTTCATATTGATTCTTCCTGTTTTCCGATAGAAGAAACTATTTCTGTTTTAATGAAATTATGTCTACCTTTACACATATGCATAGAAATAATATAAGCCCTTAGAAGTTCATTCCACTACTCCTTTGTGTCTTGACTTCCATGAACTTAAAGAGTAGAAATCAGAGCCCATGAGAGAAAGACAAGAGGAACTTCAGATGCCTAAAGCAGATAACCAAAAGTAGGTTACCATCATATTTTTAATTTATGCATATTACAAGACAAGATGACAGTCATATATATATGTCCCCTATTATCAATGGCTAGGCAGTTTCTCTTTTAAGTTGGCGCAGTTGGTTCAGCTACTTAAAGCCTATTTCTATTTGTCTGGGGTGTGGACCATCCTGTATTTTAGCTCAGAGAAATTTGCTTTGCTTGGAATTTTTCATATACAAAGGGAATAGTTTCTTGTTTCTACCTCACAACTAAATGGCAACTCAGAGCAATTCAACACAGCTGTTTCAGTTTTGTTAGCAGGTACAACAACATTTAGCAAAACCTAGAGCTCAGCGAATACAAGCAAGGCCACACGGTGTTTGATATGGGGCAATAGTTAATTAATTGGAAAAGAAAAATTTGGAATATTGGCTATTGTCCCTTAGACTCTAACAAAATTAATGAGATATGATCTAAAATTTCTGAAATTATATTTTTTCCCATTGCACTTACTACACATTGAGCAGTTAACACCTGGGAGAAACTGGCTGATCCAGGTAAACAGAAATCAGGTAAATCAATGCTCTATCAACTTGCAATCAACATTTTTACAGCTCCAATATTTCTAACTTAAACCAGACCTCTTCAGCCTTCCTATAATACATCTCATGTAAACTAGGCACAGCTGGTCTCTCCAGCAATAAATCAACTGTTGAAGGAGTAACAAAATATATATAACTAAGGCACAGACAGGACAAAAGATTGCAATTGAAAGAGAAACCGTGCAGTGAACCTAAGAAGTCAATTTAGTGAGTCTTGACATGTTTCATCAACACGTACTGAGGAAGTGCTCCCGTGGGAAAGGTGGTTTCGACTTAATTTTTTGATGTTGGTTCCTCAGCAAATGCTTTGCATGAGGCATCTCTGAATGAAAGGGATGTCTGGTTTACAAAAAAAGCTCCAATACCTTTTAACTACTGATGATGGAAACTGTAAGAAATAAAATCCTAGAGCAAAGAGTTGTAGGGATGTTGACATACAGGACGTTGACTTCTGCAGCCAGGGAATGCAGTCCCCTGTCACACTGGTAGACTGGTTTCTCCTGAAAGTTGTGGTGGGGCCACGGAAGCAGCCTGAACTGATATGCACTCCCAATGTAATAGAGTGTGACTCCCTATATAATAGTAACTATTTAGATATTATTTTGGAGGGAATATTAATTGCACTCTGCTGACCACAATCCCAGCTCTATTAGGAAAATATTGTAGAGGTGTTGTACTTGCTTTTTTCAAGGGATCCTGTATGTCCACATTGAAAAGATGCTCAATGTCAAACCAAATTAAACAGAGAATTATGTATTGATGGAACAAAAAAATATTACCTATTGGACAAAAAGCATACATATCTTTCTGTGCTATTGGCCAGAAACACAGAAAAGCACTGGCTAAGGGCACCTGAGACTGGCTTGACAGACTCTTCTAAGAACCTAGGCAAGAAAGTGCCTCTGGTGAATGTACTTTTGTTATTTTGCATGCCTAACACAATAATTCTTAACTAGATTCTGCAGATAAGAAGACATGAAATGAAATCTTTTGCATTGAAGTACAATCTTAGACATTAAGCTGACAGTCCTCAGTACCCCCGTCTAAGAGGCTAGTAGGAAACAGTGTCAGAATAATTCACAAGAAAGACATTCACAAGAAAGGGCCAAAGATTAAGACTCTTTAACCTTGTTAACTACACTAAGGAAACACTGGTTGTCACCTGCTGACATTTTGTTCCGCAGAAAACTGAAAACAAGAATGCCTGCTCTGTCAGATCTAATTTCCAAGTCGCTGGGGACTTCAAGAAGTTTAAATAGACAGAAAATGACAAGAGGCTCTAGCCCAAACGAACTGGAACCACGCTATCAGAGCATGAGGTTTATAATATTCAGTGCTGATGAGTTTCTGTTCAGTAGCTTCTTCTAAGCTTTTAAACAAAACCACCAAATCACAACCCAAAAATCAACTTAAAGGACTACTGCCTTCAACATCTTCTATCTTGGATTTCAAGGCTTCAACATCACCTAACAGTGTTCCATGGATCCTGAATTTGTTGGTGTTAGCTTAGGAGTCTTCCTCTAGAATATGAATCAAACTATTTGCTGGATGTTTTCAGACAAAGTTATTTTTCTCCATGTGTTCATTCTGAATCCCATCCAGTCTTTCTTAAATACATCCTGAAACGCCATCATACCTGGGTCAGCAACATGTCCATCCTTTTAAACTTCCTGTGATTACCCATGAGATAGAATGCCTGAGAATAGTTTTCCCTCCAGGAAATGCCTGAAATAAGACTGAAAAGAAGTTTCTATTGATTATTGCCATAAGAAACCTGCAGTGACTTCATAAAGATGATTCAGAGCTTAGCTTAGGCAGGGTGACTTAATGTGGCTACAAAATCCTACATGAATAGGAATTCAAAATATCTCCACTATGTGATCACACTAAATATGTGTCTTCTGAACTTTGCTTTTTTGTACTTTCAGCTTCCTCCATGAACTTTGAGCTACTTTTTCTGCTTGTCCACATCTTATTGTACTTCTCTACATAATTCCTCTCTCCACTATACGAACCTCCTGCTAACAGCTGTTCAAGTGCTTCCCTGAAGACTCTATACTACGAACCCACTAAGGGTAACATGAGGCACAGTGAAGGGACCTGAACTAAGGACATACACCACTGCATAATGAAGCGGTGAATGCCATCCAGCAGGACACCTTCAGGCAGGACAAGCTCAGTCCTTGTCAATGTCCTGTCCAACAGCCACCTTCCCAGCACCATTGCTGAGCAAAACATCAGGAGTGACTTAAGGCTTCTTACCTGTTCAGGGCACACTAGGATCAGCTTCCTCATGAAGTTAGGGTCCCAGGTCCAAGTCATCCCCTAGACTTTGGTACTGAGTGGCTGCAGACAAGCTGCACGTCACAGAGAAGTGACAAAGTGGCTCAGAGCCTGCTGACAGAACCCGCAACAGTGGCCTTGTTGCTCCAAGCTGCTCAGCAAGCCTGGGAAAGTGGTTTTGCTGCCACCCCTGACCCAGTACAAATTGGCAAGGAGCTCACATATGGCTCACATCAGCCTGCAATCTACACAGTCAGCGTCCAAAGCTAGCTCCAGGTGTTAGAGCCTGCAGCGTTTGGGACAGGAGTGATGATCGAGTTTAAAGGCAAAGGGAACAGAGTCAGGAAATTCCTTTCCCAAACAGGATGTTTCACCTGTTCAAACGTTTATCCCCCAGCACAGCGCGGAGACCTCAGCTCCCCAGCTAGGAGCAGGAGGGCTTCATCAGCTGCGCTGGACTTCAGTGGGTAAACCCAGCGAGTTTGTCGGCAGCCAGAGCCTGGCTGAGGCAGCCGTGATGCATCTCCACCGTGTGAGTGGACCTGCTCTGGAATACCGGGTCTGGCAGTGACAGCTTTCCCTTTTGCACATCATCTGCTCCACTGCTCTTGCATAAGGGTCATCTAAAGCTTAGCTGGAAATATTACACAGGCAAAGTAATTATGGTAACACTCCCCATTTGCAGAAAACAGATCATTCATTAGCTACCCAAAATAGCTGAATGGCTCGAGAAACTATAGCTAACAATAGGCATTTAAACCGTCAGGTAGCAAAGAAAAGAGCGAGGGTGCCTTTGTGGGGTGGAGTATTTCTCATTTGCATAATTGCTGTGGCAAAAACATTACTATTACTTCCTATCTATATGACAGAAAAAAGAGTTCACTTACAAGTATTAGAACAACGTATTTTGCTTTTGTTGCTACTGTGCAAAAAAGCTTATAATTTATCTTTCTGCAGTACAAATACAATATTGTTCATGGAAATAACTCACATGCCTGTTGCTTCTAGTGTTGCATGAACTTTAACCACATGCTCTCTGTTCTCAGAATTATACTTTCCATCTCAAAAAGGATTCACTGAAAACCACATTTACTATTAAATACTACAAAGGTGGACTGTGATATGAAGTGAGTGGCCCAGAGTCAGTAGCATAGCTGGGAACAGAGCCCAGAGCCAATATCTACAGACCTGTTTGGTGGACCACAGTATTTGGCGGGCAGGAGGAAACAAAGGAAAGTTTCACCTGACTGCTGGAAGTTGGCAGGGCGCCCCAGGTAAGCTTAGCTGTGTCCATTCCTCATTCCCCGTGACTCACAGTCCTCACAAATCACCTGCTACTTGACATGGTTGAAAATCAGTTACCAGGCTGCTTCATCTTGAGTCAGTTTGATGTCTTCTCCTTAAGCCTCCATCCCTTGAAAATCACAAAGATGCAAATCATTCTGATCCTGCAGGGGTTAGTCATATTGCTAAGCCTGTGGATGAACTGACAATAGTCTTTGGAGGACTTCAATCACATTACTGTGTTAATGTTCTGGGTCACTAGTCTAATCAAATGCATGTTTCAAGATGGAAACAAGTAAGCATGATCATTTTCTCAATCAAGAGAAACAGCCAAAATGACCAGGGATGAGTACTGGAACAAAATAAAAAGGTATTAAATGCTAGAACAATACAAGACACTGAGATGAAGAAAAATAAAACTGAGTTTTGGCCCATATACCAGGAGAAATTGCTTTGTTTATCTGATTTACTTAGACCCTGTTTTATTCAAGGCTCACACATTAAAGCCTAGCATCCAAAAGTGCTACAACCCTACATGTAGTACAGCTCCATCCATGCCCCTTGGAAGACTTAGTTTAACAGTTTACTTTCCAAGTATGCCTTTAGATTGCTAATATTAATGGTAGCTTAACTGCTCCATGCAAGATGGGTTGTTGCTCTTTCAAAATTTCCAGGCAGTCTGCAAACTTGTTTGTGGGATATATATAACATATTTGCCACTCCATAGATACTCCCACAAGATATAATGACATACATGTGTGGAGAACCAGGATCTCATGAGCCAAGTCAATGTCATCACTTGTTTGCTGTGATGGGTCCTGCTAGCTGCAGCAAAGCCTGCCTCAGATTTATGATGAGCAAATTCATATGCACATAACTACCCACGATAACACAGTTTGCCTATTCAAAGCAGAGAGAATGGGTGTGTGTGTGTGTAACCGTGTTTGAGTTGAGGTGCTAAGAAAACTGTAAATAAGCACTACGTTTATTGTTTAGTAAATATAAGAGTATTTACGGGTGATGAAACCAACAGTGTTATTACAGAGCATAGGAGGAGTGTTATAATATTAAACCCTATCCCTTTCATCATTACAAAAAGGTTGATTTGTGGCAAATGGCAGATGATTTCAAAAAAATATGTGTGGACCCTCACAACTATTTCACAGAGACTCCAAATAATTTTTATCAGACGAACGCTGATCAGTAGTGCCTTTAATATCTTTTTTTCTCTGACAGATGTCAATATTCCTTCCCCTCCTCACTCTTTTACTCCTTCACTCCCTCTGAAATGATAAAAACCTCTGCATTTTGATAATAAAGTATTTAGTTCAAATGAAAAATCACCTCATAATAAAGCAAGTGTTAGCCAGATCGAAAAAATCAATTAATCAGTGAGGATTTTTATTAGTCAATCATGTAACTAATTAAAACCATTGATTGATAACAGACAACACTGCAACAAAGTTATCTTACTCCTACCCCAACAAAATGATCTGCCTGCTGCACATATAGATAGTATGGGATGACCTGCTTACAGATAAGTCTGCAACTGCTGACCAATCTATTTTTACTTAGTGGTAGTATTTTCCCAGCTCAGCAGTTCTGACAGATCACAGCTTTGAGTCTGAGACATTTGTGAACCATCTCTTTGTTAGTCACAAATAGCAAAGTGCACATCGATAAATCACACCCTTTGTCTCTTTCTTTTCCCTCCCCCACACAGTTGCTGCTTTTTCTTGTCAAGCCAACCCAGGCTGAACACTCCTGAATCATCTCTATTAACCTGCAAGAAATTCTAAAGAACAGATCCTATGTAATCGAAAATGACCTCAAATAATTAACATTTTTGAAGTGGTTTTTATCTGAAATTTGTCCAAGGTACATAAATCATCATTCATCTTTCCTCTTCCTGGCAGTGCACTTAGACATAGCAAGTCTTAAAATGATGACATCACCATCCCATGATCCTTCATTAGAAGTAATTAAAGCAGGAATATGGCTCTTCTCATTCACTAGTCATCAAGCAGACTTACTCATATGAAATCTCAGGCATAGTGCACCTGAGGTGAATCAAAAGAGCACAGGACTCAATGTTTTTGGTGAACTGCTGGTACTTTTGTGTGAATTTATTGCTGCTGAGAGAGTAGTGCATGTTAACATGCAGGGAGACTAAATTCTGCTATTAATCCATGAGACAGGCACTGCAGAGGTAATATTAGGTTTCCTATTCACGTACTGTATCAAGGCCTTGACAAGGAAGAAAGGAAGGAAGGAAGGAAGGAAGGATTTAGTTTAGTCTGTGCCTCTTCAGATTTTGGCCTTTCTCATAAACACACTGGCAAAGCCATCAACATTAATGTCTGGATAATATGTTCGGTGACAGGGACAGTACCCAACAGGAACTCAGTTAGACACTCTTAACACCTCTTTGCAAAGACTAATGATGATGAAAACTTTCTTATGCTGCTCAACAAGCTTTGATCTAAAATCAGTAAGCTAGATCAGCTACCCAATAGCAGAATATTCATCTAACATGTAGCCATTACAAATTTTTAGTGTTACTGCATGAATTCCAGCTTATTATTTTAACTAATTACAAAGTTTTAAAATGTGCACTAGTGTTTTCTACACAGCAAACAATAAAGCATTGGCAATTGCAACACTATACATCATATTATGTTTTAATTCACATCCCACTTAGTGATCTCATCTATGTATTTCTCTTTAATAGCGACTCCAAAATATGATCCAATTTGGGGGACTCCTTGAAAGGCTCCATTCCAGCCTTAGTTGCTTCCATATATACAACAGTTTATAGTCCCACTGCCACAGCTACATTCATACTATGGATTGTTCTGTGTATCTCTTTTTTCCTGTCCCATTCTGGATCCTACTGTCCTGGCACCATCAACACTATTTATGCTACTGAGCTTGGTTAGGTGACTACCATTGTTAGACCAAAAATTTCTTGCGAGTAGACCAACCAGCATTGACATTTGCAATAAGCATGATAGATAGGCAAGAAAAAAAGGTATCTAGGAGAGGAGCAGACTACTGTCAAACAATTGTTCTTTATCTGTTGCTTTGCCTGTGACAAATTCTGAATTACAATTAAATATTTTTACTGCTTCTGCAACTTCCTGAATTAAATTATGTTCAGTATCCAAGAAATCTGGAGGACTAGCTATTCAGAACATGATTATCTAGAATAACACCTTCATTTCTTTGGCTTTGGTGATTCAAACAACCTGCACACCTGCCTCACACCTACTTTTTGTCTTTCAAACCTATGTCCTGCCTCCACCCATCCTGAATCCACACGATGGCACCACATCACACCTGTGTCAGAAACTGCCCAGACAGCAGAGCTTAGAGCTCAGCATATAAAAGAGGGGAAACCTCGCCAAAACTAAATGTCAGTTGGAGCTTACCTTGCATCACTAAGTATAAATCTTCATTTTAACCTTCTCTCCAGCTGTACAATGCAAACTGAGGCAAATCTGAGAGTACAGGGAGGATCCGGAAGCTGTGGTCATGGTCCTATGGGTATGATCAACTTTGGCAAGGTCCATAGAATGCTTTTAGGAAAACCTGTTTAATTTCATCTAGAAACAATGAAAAGACAGAAAAAAGGAAAAAAAAAAAGCTGAAACCATCCTATATGGTGAAAAATGATTAGGTGCATACTGACTTTCTCGTCAGTTTTTTTAAATAGGTAATGCACAATTCTTTTGATGCTTGTTCTTCTACAAAGGTTACAAAGTCTGCCCCCTGTTCCAGAGAAAGATCAGACATGACTGTCATTCCTAACTAATATTTGTATAACTATTTATTTAAAAAATGGAAATTACAGAGCCTGGCTAGGCTTTCTGTTCCAATGCTTTGTATCATCAATATTAGAAGATAGAAAATGTTCTTCCTTATACCAAATATAAATTTTCCTTGCTGCAATTTAATCTATCTTGCTATACTAACTGTATTCCCACCTATCTGCAGTGGACAAAAAGTATAATTTTCCTGTCTTTACATTCCACTGATTAGGAGATATGCCGTTATTTTGACTTTATTTTGCAGGTAAGCCAACCACAGAAAAATTTACTACAATATTTTAAGCACAGAGAGAGAAGTCTTATAAGAAAAGCAAGCAAGCTAACTTGTCAGCCAGTTTTCATATTTAAAAAACCTCACAAAAAACAACACACAGAACCCCTCTCCCCAAAACCCTCCTAAAAGAATATCGTAGGAATAATACTACCCTGAGAGATAACAGATTATATCTAATTTAGGATTCAAGATACGATAATTGGATCTTTTAAGAGCAGGTATTATTAGTCACCCTTCAGTCTCATCACCCAGTATTCAGAAAAATCTATTTCCATAGATAGCTGTATTTCAACACTACCTGCAAGAAAAGGCTGGCTAAAGAGCATTTTTTATTTCTGACCAAAAAAATACATGATTGGCTTTTTGCCTTGATACAAAAAATCTCTTTTTTTTTCCCCTCCTATCAATATAATCTCTGCATTAATCCAGCACAAAGGGTTGCTTAATTAGTTAATTCTTCCATTCATTTAATCTATTTGCCAAACAACATTTTTCATTAAAAAATTTTGGACTGCAGGCCTCTAAGTGTGATCATGTCTGTAAGATTAATGTGTAATGCATATTCAAGTATGTACTGAAACTAATAGATAATATTTAGAAAATATTTTCTAATTATAATTCTAATCCATTTCCTCTCTGTGTGAAGAACATTAATAAAAAAAGGGTTTATATTTCTTTGTTTGAATGAACATTCAGTTACAATTCTGGTTTATTTGTTCAGACTGCTGACATTTCCATGGTCTTTTATTAAAGACCTGATTAACCTGCAGAAAGAGCGCGATGTTTGTACAAAGCTTATGTTCTCTAAGCCTACTTCACACCCACATATTGCCTTCCGCTGGGGGAACACTGCTAATGTCAGCATCCCCTATCATATGACAACACCTTCAGAGGACTGACCCCTCTGTCAATACAGCATGATTTATAGCGCCAGGAACCAGAGTATGAGTAACAGCAGCGTGTCAGCCCGAGCCTGTGGGCAGCTGTAGCTCTGGGCATGCAGGAAAGAACTGACCGTGCAGCTCTCCTGACGCCTTTATCCACTTTCTGTCCACTGTGCTGGCATCCAGTTGCCTAAATAATCAACTTTCTCACAGTAGGTTTGCTATTTCTAGACAAAAGTGTTGGCTTAAAATAACTGAAGCCCTCTGCATGTGACTCTCTCAATGTGCTGAGGACACTATTTTTCCCAAGCTGATCGTTCTTTCCCTGGTTTAGGAGTCTTTGATAGTTAAAGCACTATCTCCATGGACATGGGGAAAATGAATACAACTAAGAAAATTTACCTACGTGCATTTTAAAGTAAGCTGTCAGAAAGATCTTGCAGCAAATAATAATAATAAAAAAAACAGTGGCGTCTAAAATGTCATAATTTCATCAATAAAACCAAACTCTTTAGAGCCTCAATCTCTATTTTTCTGTTACCTGACGACTCAGGTTATGGCACTCATCAACAGCAGCATAAGCTAACCAAGAGATTAGCAATTCCTCTTTTACCTAAGTCAAGTGTTCAACAGTTAGAGATTCTAAATTCAGAGTGAATATATTAACATTACACAGTACCGTGAGGTCCACACTGAGATGTAAAATTGGTAACAGATTATAAAACGCAAGATATGACCCTACCAAAGTCATTGTCAACTAATTTAAGATATGACATGGTGACACTAAAGGGAAACAAAGAAATTGAGAGGAGATGGCGACAGGTAGAAAGGATTCAGTGTTATATAATTACGGTCTCAAAGACAACTGCAAACCTGAACTGATTAAGCTTTCTCTGAACAACTTTCACTTGCATATGATGTTTATATTATTTCCCAACTTTGTATTATGTAGAGAAATCAAACTGACTGCATACTCAGCCCAAAGAATAATTTGCAGATGTAAAAAATATAGACCTGGGTTTATATTCCTCTGTACGTGTTCTTTCAGTGCTTCCTTGTGTACACACAAGACTTAATATTCAGTAACTTCACCAAGTATTCAAGGAAGACATGGACTTGCACACCTTATGCAAGACTTTTCTGTTTTAAGAATCCCTGCTGAATGTGATATTGTTTGTTGAGATAATCTCTATGAAAATCTCCATGAAAATCTCTCTTATGCGATGGGAATATAAACACAAAATTCTGCTTGTATATCCACGCCTACCCTTTAAGGTACACTGCAAATTCATGCTTCAGTAAACTCCAGCTCTTTTTTTGATTCAGATAAATGGATGTTATGCCTCTACTCTTGCCAGATAGCTACGGGTTCCACTAAAGGGCCTGCCAAATCTGTGCAGCAAAGGCTCCACACAACAGAAACATGAGACTTGGAGGCTGAGTAGAGATTTTCATGCATTTTCTGTCTCTCTGTACTTTTCCTCTTTAAACTCCTGTTATTCCTTTTTATTTCCTCTTTGTCTGTTAGCACATCAGCTCAGCCTGCTTCCTGAGTGTTAGCAGTCCCAGGAGGCAGGAGACAGCATTTTCCAACCAGCAAGGTACATATTGACAATCCAAATCTTCACAGTGTTCTGAGTGTGAAGATTATACACACTGAAAACAGCAGTGTAGAAGGAGGTTTGTCTTTCAGGACCAGCAGAATAGCAAACTATATTACCATGCAATTGTTTAAGGACTAGTCAGTGCTGGAGTAGGTGGTGGCCAAATTCTAAAAGGTTTTGTAAAAGTGTTCAACTTCCAGTGAATATGTACAGCTAAAGACCTTTCGAAAGCTGGATCCTAGATCTTTGAGAGTATACAGTACCAAAAAAAAAGTTAGTGGAAATTACATACCATTTTTTTTTAGAGCATGACCCTTGAAAATGCTAGATGTGAGATATATCAGATATTAAACCAGAGCTAAACTTCATCTTAGCCAAAAGGGCACTTGCCTGCATTCAGTTTTGAGTAACATCTGTATCAGATTGGCACTCATAGCCCATACAATGACCTTTTTAAAATTCATTATTAACATTTGTTTTTATGTAAGCGGGAGAAAACTTTAGCCCAGATGCTGCCTTTAAAGGAGTGCGTTTGTAGTACAGAAGGGAGGAAGCACCTCACAAGGCCATAGTTGTTATTCAAAATAAAACAGAACTTCTTGTTATTTAAGAGGTATAAAAATCTCTCTAGGTTATCAAAAGCAAGTTCTTTTCACAGAGAATTAACCTTAAAGAAAGAGCTGACATAAGCTAGAGCATCATGGTATGTTGCATACATACATGTGAAATTTGGGATAAAAGAGTTTAATGGAGTTGATTACTGAAAAAGTTTTTGTATTTATTATGGAAAGAACATGTGCTCCTAGTCCTGACTGGCAATCAAAAAGTATAGAGATAGCAGAGCATTTAGAATAGGGCAGATTATTTTGTAGCATTTTGAAAAGGTTTTCTTGCCCAACAGAATTTAAATGATACCAAATATAAAGCCCTTTGGACTTTATTCATTCCAGCAGAGAGAGGGGTTGGAGGAGTTTAATACCTGATTCTTAATCTAGTTGCTCTCTGTTCTAAGGATGCAGGGAAATGGCTGTTTCAATCTAATAACTTTTCCATTTCTAAATTCTGCCTCTCAGAGCAACAAAACAACAGCGTTCTTCTGCTCAGTCAAAAATGAGACTTTGAGAAATGCAATAGCAAATCTTGGAGGGTGAATATTAAAGCTTCCTTCTTCTCTGTACAGCCAGAGCTGCAGTCAAACATGTATGAGTTCTGCTGACAGTGCCTTCATGCTGGCTCCAAGTGACAGCGAGCAAAATAACTTAAGAAATATCTGTAGGCTTGTCATGTGCTAATATCCTTTTGATAATGCAAACCGTTAATCCTAACCCAGGTAAAGAGAAGAAAAGAAATTGGGTTCTTATCTTAAAGAGTCCACATTGGCCAGATGAACACTTCAAGGTCATCTGGTATCACTATAAACAAAACAAACCTATCGGCTCTATTATGTCGCTAAAATCCCATCTGGCTGACAACATTTTCACCAAACACAACCAATTTATTTTTGTTTTAAGCTTTAATTAAGTATTATAGATTGAAGT
>JAOXJM010000002.1:12818100-12835835 GCA_026413425.1 Tringa solitaria
TTCTATTCATGGGTTTAATAACTTGCCCATTTTTAAACATACCAGCTATTTTGGCCTTCGGAGTCCTGTCATTCTATTAAAAAGTTAGTTTTAAAAAATGGAGGCATGGCTCTTAGCACACAGAAATCTTTAGAATTATGCTTTCTTTAATGCTTATCTCGATACTGATCAAAAAGACATGAACATTCAGACAGACGAACTCCAGCCTTTGTGGCTTCTGATAACGCTACAGGCAGGCATTTCTCCAACACGTAACATTAACCTACTGTCTTCTTTCAGTTATCAGACCACTGCTCCTGATTTGATGTCTTACAGTGCTTCTATTACCTTCTAGCAGACTAGGCACCTTTTTACATTATAAGATCTGTGTTGCATTTGGTAATTTTCTGAAAGTTTTTAATTTGGCTGCTTTTTTTTGCGTTGGCAGACTAGACAGACTGCCAAAGTTCTAGTCTTGAGCACCACAAGATGACTTGTTCTGTCCAAAAAGAGATCAGCGGTGAACATTACTAGTATTTTTTTCTATGATCAGTAGGTAAAATTCAGCTCCTTATTCTGTTGACTGCATGACTGAGTTGTGATTTTTCTTTTGGCTAGTTTCTCAGTTTCATGCATGCTTTTGAGAAAGAACTATACAAATTGTTTGCAATGAAATCCAAACCTGCTGACAGGTTTTATTATGAAACCTACATTTGGGCCCTTTAAAAACTTTCTCCATGATCCCAGGCTCAGTGACTGTGAGCAGATTTATGATTTCGGGTGGAAACGATGCTGAACTCAGAGGGTTTGTATCATTTAATGTGAAACCAGGCAAATCTTAGCAATTTTGGATTACTTTTATTCTGTACTCTTCCAAAGGTTCAAACATGAAAGTCAAAGGAAGGCCAGGGAAAGTAAAGAGAGACAAAAGACTGCGTGAATCTCTGGGAACAAAGTGGTATTTTTGCCTTCCTTGAAAAACAAGTAGAAGGATTTACACAGCTGGAATACTGAAGAGTTGCCAATACTATGTAGTTTGCAATTTTCACAGCATTTACTCTTGATTTTGGTTAGAGGGTATTTTTGCTCATGGTCTCCTGTTCATCTGCTTCAAGTGACCAAAATAGTCACTGCAAGCTTCTGTTATGGATGTGACTCACAGGCTCCTTTCACTTAAGTGCAGCAAGCTTACAGCCTAGCAAGCGCACAGAAGGATATTACTATATCAGATGGCTACAGAGCATTAAAGCTGTACTTTTCTCAGGGAAAATGATGGTCCCTTCATTGCTGATACATAACCAGCCATGGAATTAAAACGCATGCCAGAGGAGATGAGATTTTTGAGGGCAGAAGGAAAATGGAGTGATCACACAGTGCCGAGGGAAGCACTGAAGAGAAAGCTATATGGGGTGTAAAACGCAGAGGGAGTAGGAAGACAATCATAAAAAACACACAAGGCAGGAAAATTCTAGGAGTAAGAAAAGGAGTCAAACCTGGGTGGTGAGGAGATCACAAATGATGATGGTAAAGAGACAAGTACTGCTAGAGAAGGCAAACTAGAGGGCTCAAATAGTGATCCACAAGAACCTTGTCTTCAACATGTACTTTAGAGGAAGCTGGCAAAGTCACATAGTACGCACATATTGCATCGTTTACCTCAATTTAGTCTTACTGTGACCAAGATCTTAATCTGCCACCTAATTAGATTCTGGCTGTCATGAATGAGCAGTGCTTTCAAATATTTTCTGATTGTCAGTAATAGACACTTCAGTGATTCTAGATATTTTTCTTAGCTGTGTATATGTCTAGTCTTCTGCTGGAATAGCTCCACTAATATTCTGTTTTGAAGTGGAAGCAATTTACTATTCCTTTCCTATCAAAGGGAAAGTAATGAACCCTATGGAGAAATCTTTGAAAGAGTTTTTTCTCCATAAGCTCCTCCAGTGGCTTAATGTAAAAAAACTGGAATCCGTAAATGTGCCTGACAGAGAACATTTTGATTTGTCCACAAAAAGTCTCATGATCGTTTTGAGTTGTATAAGTAAAGATAAATAAATCCATTTTTTTAAAAGTCAATTTTCTCTTCTGTTGGCTAGGGGCAATAATATATTTCCCACCATTACTTCATTAACCAAGTCATGTCCAGTTTGATGAAGACATCTACTGATGATGACTACTATTGCTACTAGTAAAAGCACATTAATAATAAAGTAATACTATAATGATTGTTAAGGACTAAAGGATAGTATTTAAAGTTTGATTTGTTAGACTTTTGATAGATTAGCTTGATTTCTGATTTCTGTGAATTTCTTTATCTTAAAGGTTCACACATGTTTCTCTAGTTAAAAAGTGGATATGAAAGCCAAACATTCTGAGTTTGACAGGAGGGGATATTTTTTGTTAGCTTCTTAGTAATTTTGAGAGAATCCATATGGAGATCAGACTTCTGATTCAGAAGCATTTCAGTTTCACTTCCTAGGCAAATCACAGTTCAGTCTGTAAGTGATGTAAGTCGTGGTAGTTTTCAACTTTAACATTAGCAGGAAAAAGACATGAAAAAACACCCACAATACCTGGAAAAAGTCAAGAAGACTAAACACAGCCCTGAAAGGATTTGCCCAAAGTGATATAATCATAAAAATCAACCCACCCCCATCCAACACTAATAAATACAATTTCTGGCTAAACATAATGTTTCCTACGCTATTTCCCCATACCTATCAACTCACGTGCCTGCTGCTTTGGATTTGAAAGCACCGACAGGAGTTGGGGTTTTTTTGACAAGAATGAATCCTTGACTTGGCACGCACCTAGCTCAGGCAGCCAAAGTAATCCCCTTACGGAGAAGAACCAGGACGTGGGTGCTCAACATTCAAGAGCTAGTGTAGATATCACAGAAAATAGAGTGAGAGAAGAGGGCAAGGCATCAGCAACCGTACCAAGCTGTAAGTGTTCTTATGGATTGGACAATCAAAGGGTGAATTGCTCAATAAGAACAGTAGTTAATCTATAGCATAGTGACAGGGAACCAACTCATTTTAGATGTGGTTCTATTGCAACATGAGAATTCCAAAAACTATTTTTGGGGGAGAATTTTATTAACTCAGATAAACAAACTACACTGATGTAGAAAGTAAGTCTAATTTGATTGTGGCAAAAATACATAAAATTAGCTGTAGACATTAGGTAAAAATTAATTAGAAATGGGTATTATTAAAAAAAATAGATCTTCTGTGTAATTCAATCTTAACTCATGACTCTGTACTACTGAACAGTCAATGCTGGTTTTCCCTTTCATCTCTACCTTCTGATTCTGAAGTTAATAAACTTCCAAAAAGTCTAAGTGAGCCTGTATCTCAATGACATTCTCACTTCTAATTTCCCAGGTTGCTTTTGAAATCAAAATACAGTTCCTACACAGTTTGACTCTTTTTTTTTTTCCTAAATACCACGTGATGAATCCTTTTATAATCATCAAACACAGTAAGTTACTGGGTTTTGCTGCTTTATTTTTTACTGCTGCCTGGAATTCTAAGGTTACGATTGTAATTCTAGAACTGTGGAAACAAGCCTAGTTTCTGTAATAACATTTTCCCCTTTGTACTGATTTTATCCAATATTGTGAAATCAGAACAGCCAACCATACAGAACATTGAAGCTTTTCAGATGAAGCTCATACATTTTTAACAGAGCTTTTATTTTACTGTTTTGCTACTAGTGAAAAACCTTTTATTTCTGTGGTCTCACTCCATAGAAATAAACTATGTTTTTAGTAAATATTCATTTATGGAAAAATAAAACAACAAATATAGTTCAGATGACTGAATGTTTTTCAGGACTTTGAAAAACACAAGACAAATGAAAATGAAACAGAAAATATTTCTATCGTCTATGGTTTCATAAAGTCTAGTCCATTATTAAGCGACACACAAAAGATGCTCAGACCACTTCTATGTACACACTGTAATAACTATTCAGTCCTTTTTTACTGCTTGCATTCTCTCTTCCACTCAAAACAATTGTTTTTATCTCCTCATAAACATGAATCACCAAATTTTTATGGCTCATAACTGCAGCGTGATCAATACTGAAAAAATAAGTGTTATAATTGTAGATATTTTACATTGACTTAGTGAAACTGTGCTTGGTGTTTCACTGGGATTTACTCACTGTAACCCTTGCCCCCATTTTAAGCAAGCACTGGAGAAACATTAAGAGAAAAAGTTTTGAAACAGTGACTTCCTCTGGATTCTCAGAGTTATGTCCACCCAGCCAAGAAGTATATTAAAACATCTCTCTCCTCCTCTCTCACATGCACGCACATATATCAGAAAATATTAAATTTGGAATACTTCTATTAACTTGTCTTATCTATGTAATAGGAAGGTTTTCAGCACAGGAATCATGAGTTCCTATGTCTGTATACAGCTGCTACTATATGCAGACGTAGGAAATTGGGGCAAAACTCATGCCCCGATTTTCCTATTTCTGCATTATATATTAGCATAATATAAATGTGCTATTATTATTGAAACCATCACCAGAAAAGAATCCCTAATTTTTTCAACCAGCATGACACCAATCGCATTGAGAAGTGTGGATTCGTATTGCTACTAATATTATCTATTAGCACCCGTAGACTTCATTGTTCCACGCAAAAAAAAAAAAAAAAAAAGTGAGATCTATGCTGTTTCAAGATCATATTCAAGAAGGGTATTGAAGAAGCATAATCTTAAAATTATGAACATCCCAAGTAACAATCTGACAACAGATGCATCCATACTTCTACATGAAACATTGGGCAGATTCAAGAGTCACTGGGAATCATCAGTGAGATAGGTATTTCTTTGCTGGAGAGAATATATGGCTGCTTTAAGTCTAGCATCATAGCACAAGATTGAAGTTGCCAGTTCAGGTCCATGGCAGCACTGTTAGTTACCAGCTTTAGGTCTCATCAGCAATTTTGAACTCTCTCTTGCCTGCTGCTTGAAAAGAACAAGGGAGAACACAGTGAGGCAGAGGATACTTAAAATAAATCTTGGCTAGTGTGGTGGCTGAGGAAAGAGTTACACCACTTTATCACATACCCTTTGTACAATGTTAAATTTAAATTAATTAAATAAATCAGTTGATGAAATCACCCTATAAATGTGACAGCACATCATAATTCACTGCAGCTGCAAGAGCAGGGAGCAGATGGAAGACGCTGGATTTTTCTTTGAGCTGAAGTGCCATTTTGCTGGTCCCTTTCTATTTCTTTTAAGATTTCTACAAGCGCATGTGTACAAAGGGCCTGATTCTGCAGCTGCTTCTTGCACAGTACTTCACTGTCAGAAAACGTTCCATGAAAACAAAGCAGCTGCAGAACTGTACCTTTCACATTTCCTTCACTCATAGGAGGAAAATCCTGGCCTGTGTTACACTGGTGGAAGTGAGGACAAAAGTTGGCTTTAAGTTTAATTGTAGTTCATTAAGAAGTGAAATGATCCTCCCTGTTGTCCTCTCATTACGGACTGTACATTAAACAGAGTTCTTTTAACAAGGGTAATTGTTTCCTCTGAAGTTCAAGCTTCAGTACCAACAGGCAATCTGTATTTGGTTCATCACAGGCAGTGCCTCAAACAGAAAACTACATGCTTTAGGCTAGCTAGAACTGAAACTTCTTAATTCACTTTTACACCACGCGAAGTGAACGAGGAGGAAGGGAAAATATTAAATAAAAATCATGAATAGTCAATATACCGCCAGTGAAAATGGAGGTGACATAGAAACTGTTTGAGGAACAATTTATAGCTGTGGGTAAGGTGGAGCTGCCAGCCTGGCTCCCAGGAGCAGGCTGAGGGGCTCTACCAGGAGCCTGCGCGACTGGACTTACCGCACAGGGAGCTGCATATGGCTCTGCAGCTGCTCCGGCAGCTTGTGGAAACCACCAGAGCTGCTTTGCTCCACGCTTTACTCTTTAAGTCATGGCACAGTGACGTGGGAGAACAGGAGGGCAACGGGCAACTCCTGTTCTCTATTTTCACCTTCCCGTTCCCAGGGGAAAAAAATGGCACGGTGCAGAGCAACACGTGTTGTTCCTCATCAGAGGAAACCAGGATGCATGGTGCTCTCTGTCCTGTGGAGGGACAGTAATGCTGAAAAAGTGAGTAAGGTTGATTTGCAGCAAACATGTTGTCTCAGCCAAAAGCGTACCAAAGGCAATGCAAATCCTTCCATACATTTTGCTGGATTTGAATTTATGTTTGTTTTTTTTTTTTTAATTCTCTCTGAAAATTGTTATCAAGCTCTGATGAGTACCCAAGGTAATCTCCAAAATATGAATCAGAAAAGAAAGGGAGACCAGGGAAACTGGAAAATCCTCCTATTTAGGTCTGAGCTTTGTACCATGCTCTGACAAATGGGAATGATTCCTGTAGAGTCCTGCTAGCAGATTGGGACTCCTCTCCCTTTCTCACTTAAAGCTGACCTTAGAAATGAGGATTAACAGTGGTAATATATTTAACATTCTCCTGAGTATCTGCCCATACACTAACTACTAAAGACAGTAAAAGAAAGAGAAACCCACTGTTGAAACCCACAGTCAGTATAGAGCTGAATAAGTTACATGATGTTACTCTACCTTCATGTTTCATCATCTACCGTACTTTTAAACTTGATTTTTAAAGTTTAAGGATTCCGTGCACCATTATACCTGCCACTCATTAGCTTATCATTCTTTCTTCCTACTCTGTTATTTGTTAGACATATTTGAAAGTTTAGACATATAAACCCAATCCTTAAACACTTTAAGATCAAGCGTGAATTTTAATTGACACTAACATTACAATCTCAGAACTACAAATCACAGATCCAGAACATTTGCTTTAATATTAATTTTCAGATCTCATAAATTTACTGGATAATTGCAGCCTATTTATACTGAAGACCTGAATAGTTATTTTGTTTCTCTTTAAACATGGTAGTCAACTGCCTGTTTGTCAAGATTGTACATTCAAGAGAAACCGCTTAACAAAACCATCTGTTATGTGGTCTAGATAAGGGACCTTCATAATCGCTTCTATATGAGAATTATAAACTTTATCTGTTTCAGAAAAATACAATAATTTTTTTTTGTTCCAGTCTTATCCTTTTTTTTTTTAATAGGGGTGGATTTTATTTGCATCAGTAGCCGAAGAAGGGGTTATGACTGAAATGATTGATACTGACCTGTTGAAAAGATAAGCATTCATGTTCTAAGAATGGTTACAATGGCCTAAAATCAAACCTCTGAGGTGAGATACAACTGAGAAGGAAGAGGACAGATGTTCAGTAATCAGAGAATGAACAGAAACAATTGTTTCTAACAGTTCTCCATTTCACCCGCTACCTGCAAATGAGAAGGCACACAAGAATGGACTGAAAAGATGACTAATTTAATGAAGAGCTAAAATTAGGTTTTTTTCTTGCTGTTGTTTGGCAGGCTTTTTGGCATGTTGTTTTGTTTTGGGGATTTTTGTTGGTTTTTTTTCTGTTCTATTATTCTTTATTTTTAAATGTCAATTAAAGTATGCTATTTTCTGCGTTGGGAAAAAACTTTTTGAAAATGCTCTTATTCTTAGTAGAAACATAAAATATTCAAATAGGTTTAATGAGGTCCTCAATGAAATATGCTCTTGGTGTGCAGGTCACAATTTTGTTAAAAATTACATATTTAAATACAGAGCAGACTTCTGATCTTGGCTCCCTAAACTTAAACTTGAGAACACACCACTAGTACGGATTGCAGTACACGCAATATGGAATAGCTTAGCTACTGCTGATATTGTTACTCAAAAAATTGCAATGTCACAGTACAAAGACTTAAGATGGTTGAGCAGATGAACAAAAAATATCTTTCTGACTTCGGTGAGCACCATGTGGATATGCCAACAATGTGCACATGTTCAAAACAATGCAAAATTAACAGCTGAACTGTGTGCTGTTTCACATTGATTTGTGGGCTCAGAAGTAGAGATCATAATAATAAAACCAAAAAGAATAATAAAAGCAATACCTCAAACAATTAATAAAGTCATCATCTTAAATAAAAAACCCAGCAAAAATGAATCTGCTTCTATTAGAGAGGAGTCCAAGCAGCCTTGGACTCGTTTGGCTACGAGTTCAAGACCAGTCCTCAAAAAGCACCACTGAAAGAACAGGGAGATTCAGATTTAACTGTCTGGGTTATATTAACCTCTAAATTACTTAGTTACTGTTAAGTGTCATGCAGCATGTGAGAGCAAGTTTTAAATAAAAAAAGCAAGACTTTCCCATGTAGATTTATCACCAAAAAAAGGAGAAATTGATGGCCAGCTGTGACTGTGGGATCCTGGGAGCAGTTGTTCATTTTCAACTTTCTGTCCCTCTCTAGCCTACACTATGACATAATAATATGTCCATTGAGGACAGATTTCAGAAATGGATAAACTATGTTGAGAACTGGGGGGGTAAATTCCCTTCATCATGTTTCAATGGTGATTTTATCCAAGAGTAGTAGGTGATATAAGATCTTTCCCTTTAAACCTTTCCGTTGCTTATCCCGCTGTTGTGACAGATGGCAATCATAGAGCACACTGTCTTTATTTTACAAGAGTACTGAAAAAGTAACTGAAGTGAACTGATAAATCCTGTGCATGACTCCTCTTCCAGAGCTGTCCTATTGTGGAGTAGAAAAGCTTTATAGTAGGCTTCCTTCATTATCCATAAAATTGAGTTCAGGTTTTTTTAACACCTAATACGACAGTTTCAAATTAAGCAAAGAACACTGCACCTGATTTGTGAACTGTCTTAATATGATGGATAGCTAAAAATATCTCTATCAGCCTGTTTATATAAACTCCAAGCTTTACCAATACAACTTGAACTCTTTCTCAACTATCATTGCTAGAAATACTAACCATCTTATTAACATTACATACGTCTACTCATCATTATGACAGAAAAACAACATGATCATATTTACAGCAAGAGTCACAGCTGTGGGTGTCCCTTACAAAATGAAATTAGTTTTGATTTTGTGTCATGACAATGTTCATTAATGACATGTACTCTAAAAGGGCAAGATCAGACAGATCCATGAATCACTGCAACAACAAAAAATGAGTATCTTAGTGAGGGTCCTCTCCTCTATCTGACTTCCCACATATATTAGGTCTTCATGTAGAACTGCTGGAATTTGACTCTCTCTGCCCTTCAAGGAGAAAACCCATGGAATACAAGGATGGTACAAGAAATAAATATATTAAACCATCAACAAAAGCTCTACAGGCCCTGCTGACCACTGAATAAAATTGCTGCCCAGATGGATAATATGATAAAACCTCAAAAAAGGCAACAAAACCTGCAGATGGTTCTGTGCCTCCCCATTTTTTTGAAATCATGCTGGAAATAATTCTGCTATCTGAAATCAGCTAGCTCTGATAAAGCCCTTAGCTGAATTTGCATGTTGAGAAGCTTACATCTAAAAATAATGTTACCTGAATTATAAGATATTTGAGGCAAGCGGTTTTGCCCTGCATCTACAAAATGTCTGATAAATTCTCAGGAAATGTATGAATAATAAGAATTACTATAATTTCACAACTATAATATATATTACTATATTACTATAATTTCACAAGCAAAATTTGAACATTTTAAAGTACAGGAAAATCTACTTACCTATACAATGCTGCAATAACAAAAATTTACTTAATTTATAAAGAGCATAAATTGCTATATGAATCAGCAATGCAGGAAACTGAGATAGTACAAAAATTAATCTTTATAGAAGAATTGAAGGCTACAGGCCAGAGATATGCACAAATAAGTTTCAGTTTAGTTGCATATAAAAAAATTTAGAAAATAAATTTTAAATAAAATAATTATAAGGAACTCCTTTGGTGTCTAGTTGATTTTCTATCAAGATTAAAATTGCAATAAATATCTTTAGGCTGTGCTTCCAAATCTTTCTCCCTCCATGTGTACAAGAACATGAGTACAGCTGGTATGCAATGTAAGAAAGGACGTCACAACTTTCCTCACCAACGGCTTTTTCTCATTTTCTTAATTTAATATATATTTTAAAAATTAACTAGTTGAATGAATGAGTGTATTTAAAAGATATTTTCTTCACTTTTTTCTTATTTTTTTTCCATTTTTCCATCATTTTAATAAAACAGCAATATTTGTGTTTCAGAGCAAGTTTTAGACAGCGACTGGATTGGCCTAATTCTTGAGAAACTCTTTTTAATGTGATCTGGATAAGCTCTAAAGGGAAAATGGGACATTAGGTCACAATTTTCTAGATTTTTCTGGTTAATTAATATGCTGCTGAGAATACAGAATATTTACAGGAACTATCAGTTTAAAAACATTTGCCCTCAGCAATCAAAAGTAGGGAAACTCATAAGAGACGGTAGGAAAAGCCATATGTGCTTATGATCTGATTCACTCTCTAATTCTTACCAAAATAACCTCACAATTTATTAGTTTCCTGTTACATCAGATGACTCTTTAAACCATCAGGTAAGTTAGAGTTCTAGTCTGTTTCACATTGTCTCAGAGACAAGTGGAAGGTCTTTCTCCAAACTTTATTCTCAAATCTGTGTAAAAGTTAACGGGCCCTACACGAATGTTCCACTGTGTCTTTAGTGAGGTTCACTGAAGATCTTTCACTTTAAATATCCTGTGCAATTGCCATTACTGACACTAAACATGTAGTAAAGCTGTTTTATTTTCCTTGAGAGACAGACACCACTAAATAGTAGTTAGTGAAACATACCTATGCATATAGAAACATATATTTCTCCAATTACATATAACTTAAATAACAGTTACGGTTAAAATTCATTACTTCAATTTTATGCTGACAAAGAACAAAAATGCTGAACTTTGTATGCTAAAAGGCTTCGGTAGAAGAGTGGCATGTGGTACAAAAGATAATCTCCCAAACTTGAAGAGGACTGCAAGAATAAAAATGCAGTCAGAGTCTGACCAGCCACAACTTCCTCCTCCATAGGTTGAGGAAAGACAGTAATGTTAGTTTCTGAATAGGTAACGTTCACTTCATACCTAGTAAGACAAAAAGCTTCATGCAAGAGGGAATTGCTACTTCTCAGTAGGAGTGGATGGACTAAATAAGAAGGTATCTGTGCTGAAAAGTTGTGCTGTCCCAGCCCAGCCACCTTATGTCTTAGATTCTTTTGGCAAATGAGACAGAAAAATCCATTCAGAGGGTGAGAAACTACTTTAAGCAGGCAACACTGCAGGCTCCAACAAACTTGTCAGAGCCACTAGGAAACCTCTGGTAGGAAATATAGTACTGGCACAGTAATAACAGTTCAAAAAGAGGGAAGAATGACAGAAGAGGAATATATGACAGTCTCTGGGGCTGTTTCACATATGTGCTAATTAGAAATAATTCCACTGAAGTCAACTGATACTTATAAGCATAATATGAAAGCAAATGGGAAAAGCATCAGGCTTCTCCTAAGGATGTAGTTACACGGTCATTTATCTTGATGACAATGCATGTTAAATAGGTCTCGGCACTATTTCTTGTCCTGCCAAGTGTTTATTGCTACCATCCAGAATTATAACGCAAAATACTTCTTAGTGCTGGCCTCTGAAAAGCATTTATGTAAACAACTACATATGTATAAGTGCTCACACAAAGATATATGGCACGAAAGAGAAACTAGCCTACTAAAATGATTCTAAAAAGTAAAACTACAACCTTTACCAGTAGGAAATAACTAAAAAGATAACCAAACCCAACTGCAAAATAGTCCCAGCAAAAATACAAAGAACGTTTTCTATTGAATAATGGTTAAGGGTAGTTTTTTGGAAGATAATCTAAAAATATATGGCTAACTTCCTCTGACAGGCTACATTTTCAATTTCACACATTATGTGAGCTTGTGGATCAATGGCTCAGAAATTTTCCTGTTCACTCTAGTCAATTGTGCCCTGCAGCCTTGTTATGCTATGGCTGGGCAGACACCCAATTCCCAGCTTGCCACCTCCTTGACAGATGTTATTGCCAGGGATGTTGATAGCTTCAAAAGAAAATGCCAAATTAAGAGCACTCTGTAGTGGCCATCTTGCCCACAAGTTTGACAGAAAGAAATGGAAACCAAAGTGATCCAGCGTTCAATCCAGAACCAAGAAAGCATGTGAGAGAAAAGAGAAATGCTTTCCCAGTAGCCAAAGAGGGCAACAGGCATCCTACAGAGCCCATGTCCTACCGGGTGCACCAGGGGAGCAGCTCCTCATGCCTCGTTGGAACCATGGATCACTTCCCAGCCTAAGGACTATTTAAAAGGGAGAGGATCTCCAGGGAAAATTAGAGCTTCTTTCTTGCTCCAGATAGCTGTGCCAAAGAGGAAGACTTCAGCCTGGGGCCCTGAAAGCATATGAGGCTTTGAAGTAAAAGACAAGTACTTGTGATATGTAGGTCATAACCCAGGTAGGTGGACCCTTGTCGCTGGTACTTCAGCGCCTTACACCACCATACTTGTAAATCACTAATGAATAAAAGCAACAAGGATAAAGTAAGGTGTAAACTCTGAAGAAATAAATAACAATCAACTCATATAAAGAACCAAACATAAACATAACTTAATCTTATACCTATAATTTAAACTCATGTTTGGCACTCAAGGGCCAAAAATGTTTAGGATTTTTTTCCCTCTTATTCAATTCACCATGAATTACATTTTGACTTTATAGTAACCAAGACCATTATGGCAACTGGTTGACATTCAACTGATTTTTTAAAATTGATACATTGATTATTTGGATGTCCTTTCACTAAATGACCTGAAAGACACTGTCATCACTTTCCTGCTGATGAATCATGTTAAATTCAGGAGGAAGAGCTTGCCACGAGTTCCTCTCCTCTGTGACACCACTGAGAGAAGGAAAGGCAATTTTCCAAAAGAGAAGGTGGAACAAAATCTCTAGCACAGAAACGCCTGGAGGCGTACAGTCACGATGGATTACATACTGAGGAGAAGCCACACTTTGTAATTTTAAATCCACAGTCGGAAGTCCATACTCTGAAACACTTTCTCTCCGATACCACTGTAAACCTTACTGCATTAAGAAACTCTATCAAACAGACTGTCGTTGGCAAAGTCACTTCAAACACAACATACAAACGCAGCAGAGAGGTCTTGAATGGTGGCAGCAGAGACAACGCAACAGCTGGTCTTGGAGATACGAGCAGAGTAACAGACTCTTTAAAATAACTTTCAGGCTCTGCCCAGCTCTTTATAAAGGCACACCATGTGCGCAAGTTGTGTCTTTTTTTCTGCTGAGGTGACTCCTATGTTTTCTAGCTTGCAAAGACACAGTGCAATTGATTTTAGTTTCGTGGATAATGGCTGTGACACAAGTGGCACCTGCACACCACGGAGCAGAGCTCCCCCAGCACTGACCTTTGGCCATGGCACTCACGGCTCTAAATGGATCTCAGCAACCTACTATTTTGTGGAACGGATTATTAGATGATTACTACGGAAATACAGGACACTAGCAGAATATTAGCATAATAAAATATAAGCCAATAAATACAGCAGTTGCCTGTTGAAATATAATTTCCAGTTAAGCAACTATATAGCAATACAAACAAAACAAAACATAGACACAGTCTCGATCCCCTTTTAAATATTTAGCCTTTGAATCTTCTGGAAAATTACATTATAGTTTTTGGTTGGGTTGGGTTTGGGGTTATTTTTTTTTTGTATGGTTGTTTTTTTCCCCAGAATATTGCCAGCTTGCTTCCTGCCCCCCCTCTAGGTTCATAGCTCTTATTTTTCCCTGACAGCCTACTAGCTGAATATCAAATAATCAGTGTTGATTAAGTTTATAAAAATGGAGTTCCTCATCTTCTAATCAATATTTTTGTTGAATTGCAACACTATAAATTTTCTTGGCCATTTACTTTATTCCCCTTTCCATATGAACTAACCCTTCCCAACCAGTAGTTAGGAATGTAACCTATTCACACATTAAAATGATCTATTGCCCAAATCCCCAGTGTGCTATTTTCCGTAATAGATGTTTAAGTACCATACTTTATATGCACACACAAATGCACATGAATGGATAAATCACTGAAATCTTTTCGAGGTTCATCCCATTGAAACTACACGTGTTCCTTAATCCCTCCCAAAATATTGACCTTTAATTAACCTGAGGCACAAATGAACATGCAGATCTGTATGTAAATTGCTTTCTTCCGAAATAAAGATGCTATTAAAATCACCTCAACATCCCAAAGTCTGGAAAAAAAGTTGCAGATGCAAAGGAATGAGTGAATATTCATGTATTTTAGCGACTATTTTCTGGTTAATATGTATTACATTTTTGTCTCTATGCTGTTTCCAGTATTTTTATATTTAAAATACAGAATGAAACTTTTTAAAACTTCACCCACCTTGTCATGGCTGTATTCAGCTGTGACATGAATGGGAATGTTACAGAACTGATTCTGTTGCTGTTTTCCCAGAAGCATGCATCACATGAGGTACTAAAGCTTTAACTGCTCTACCTACTCCTCCCCTCCACCATGTAAATGAACTCCAATCCATATTACACATCATCAAGCCTTCTTATAAACACAGGATTTCAATTGCGTGCACAGTAACATGTCTGTGCACTGTGAAGTGCGTGACAGCTAATGACATACCTAGCCTTCAATACCGTGACAAGTACATCAACAGGCCACCAGTTTTAGCACATGGTTAACTGAGCAAAGATTGATTCACCAAATGTCTTTTGTCCTATGTTAAGCCTATTTTTCAAAGGTGCTTATGTTGCTGTCTTCATTGCCACATCTGCCCAATGCCACAACCTCTTCGTAGCTACAAGAGTCAGGAAAAGTTGTATTAATTCTTCTTCTGAATGTGCTTTAAGATCCATATATTTTAAAAAATATAATAAAAAAATCTTGCACAGCTACAATACGGCCAGCTTCTCACATAAGAGAAAAATCAGTGAGTAAATACTGCCTTTTATGTTGATGCCATTTGATTCAGTCACCTGTACTATATATGCTAAGGAGCCCCCTGATGGAGGGCAGAGTCAAAGGGATAACTTGCAGAAAACACTACCAGCAGTAAAACACTCTTTTTGACCTACTACTGACATGTTACTCTACTAGGATATCACTACAGAAAAGACTCTATGTTCTCATCAGAAACTTCATCTCTTTCCTCTATCATGAAAGTCATCTCACATCCCATCACCAAAGTAAAGGGGAGAAAGGAGTCCAACTATATGCAATGATATTGAAATTGGGATTAAAAGGCTAAGGCCTGAGCACTCTGGCACCTATTATTGCTTTATTTATGTGGAATACACTCAGTCCTCACAGAACCTCACAGAGTCCCCCAATTTTGTGGAGACTTTGATCCATTCTGGTGCATATACAATAAATCAACAACTGCTTTGAGTTAAAATACACAGAACAGTATAAGGAATATGTTGGAAATATACAGAACACTGTTTACATATTATCAACTTTTACAGAGTTCTATCACACGTGAAAGGGCCATATTTCATGTCTATGGATGAAGAAAATACTCTAAAATACATACAGCACTATCACAGACCTCAACCCTTAATGAATGCCTGTAACACTTACGATACCAGAATAAATGTAGGCACTAGAGAACAGAAGTTATGGAAGCAAGGAATGTCTTACGCCACATAGAGAAGTATTCTTAATTGAAAACTCTATAAAGCCTTTAAAATGTTCAAAAAGAGGGAGGTGGTAGAAGGCATGGATTCAGGTACCTTCAAATAGATTGTGAAAAGTATTCTTATGCTTAACTATGCATACTATCCCATCTGCCTGACTTCAAAGTTTGTGAAGCTTATTATATCCTCAGATGAACTCATCAAATAATTATGTCTCAGATTAAGATATCTGGGTGAAAAGACACCTGATTCTCCTTCCAGCTTCTCCATTAACTTTTCTGTGATCAGTGGTCTATTATTGAGATGAGATTTGTAATGGAGCCTACAGGAATTCCATGGGGAAATTGCACTGAAATTCTCTGACAAAAGGGCATCTAATTTCTTTACACTTCAAAAGTCTCAACCATAATATACCAGGGCATCAGTTTCACCATCTGTGGAATAATTTAGTTCTTTGACTCACAAGACTACTGTGACAGAATTAATATTCAAAAATTACGTCAACCTTTTATCCTAAGAGTATGCCACAGTTGGATAAAAACATACACGTATTTGAATACATATATGAATAAAAATATTCTTATCTCTAACAGATCAATTTCAGCATATATGTAGAAATCTAGTACAAAAGATCATCATCTCCCTAGTGCATTTCACTGGTGCCTAAAAAGACTTTAACCCCTTAGAATATGAAGCTCACTTATGCTAATGAAAACACAATGCAACTCTCAAAGGTTTATGATTTGGCCACGGAAAAAGATATCAGAGGTGCATAGACCAAGAAAGAGACACCAGAGGGGTGAAGCAGGTCACTTTGCTGAGCTCATCCGTGTGGCAGTCTGCTTCAAACTGAATAGCTGCCTGCAAAACGTGCATTAGCAGCCAAGGACTCCCTCTGTCTATGTACAGTTCTGGGATGAACAACAGAACACTTGCATCTTTGCACCCTTATATGCACACATAGTATATAATAAATGTAAATGAGACCTAGTCACAATTAGACATATAAAAATCAGAAAAAAAAATATAAACATACTGAGTTATGTGTTAAAAAGTTAGGAAACACCAGAACTATTGTGACTTGTAAATCAAATTTCGTCCTGTATAGACATACGTTGTGATCCAGTCTTTGATTATATTTTTTTTCCATACGTTTTCTTCCACAAGATCTGCCTAATTTAGGCTGTGGGTTTGTTAGATTGTACGGTCTCCCAGGAAGAAAGGGAATGGAGAAACTTTGTGAGGAAAGAATTGAAACTTTGAAACATTTAGAGATTCTACCTGTTTCGGTTCTAAAGCTGCTTTCTCCTTCACACTCCACACATGTATACTGATCTCACATAAGACTGGCACAGAAGTAAGCATAATAACATTTTGATATAGTTACTTGCACTTCAGTTTCCATTAGGGTAATGGTAATTTTGGCTTTATGCTTTTAAACAGCCCTTATGATAAAAGAATTACTGAAAACTGTAGCTGACTTCAGAGTATACACTGGAGGAAGTATGGGACTCAAAACAGACAACATTGTCAGAGTGAAAAACACAGAAATTGCATATTTAAATGACAGCACACACACAAGTGTAGTTATGAGATCAGTGTCAAGGAAAGTTTGGTTGTTCTGACTTTACATGTCCATTGCTAAGAGGACTATTTGGACGACCAATTACAATACGTAAGTAAATGGGCTAAGGATTAGAATTATTTTAAAATGCAAAATGTGGCCCTAGAGTCATATCAATTAAACTACAACAGAATTATTTGGAAAGATGCAGTACAGAGTGTGCCCTTGCTGACCTCACTGTTCAAAATGACTTCCATACACAGCCAACAGAATTAGACTTCTCCCAATAATCTCTTTTCATTGACCGCCAAAGAAAGGCTTCTGATTTATATACGCAAACACATTACATGCGTAAACATGTGTGCAAAGACCCGTCCACATACACACGTGCTTAGGAAAACCACAGTGAAGGTAATCTTCTTTTGCTGTCAGAAATTAGGACAGACATAGAGATTACTCCTGCGTCATGAATGTTTGAACTAGA
>JAOXJM010000002.1:12845404-12857869 GCA_026413425.1 Tringa solitaria
ATGCCACTCAGGACTGCATCCAGGCGGGTCTTGAAAATCTCCAGAGAAGGGGACTTCTTGTTTATGAATTCAACATTTAAACTTTTCTGAAATGTTTCTGTGTACGTCATATTTTTGCAGAATTGATTCATAATAATAATGGATTCTTCCTATTTTTTTCAGAGACAAGACACAATCTCACAAAATTTGAGTAGATTCTCCTCTAAAATTATACAATTGAAAAATTCAACAATAGGATAATTCCATGAAGAAATTTTTGCTGGGATACAACTGATTATGGCCCTTCAAGAGGAATAGAATTAATATTACAAATTCTAGAGAAATGTAAGAACGGAGTCCCTAAAAATAAATTGAAGGAAAAAAGACAGCAGAGAGAGGATTATTGAACTGAGGATGTGAAATAAAGTTAAAGCTGAATAAAATATCCAATTTACAAGGAAAAATTCTGCAACTGTTAAGCTTTAAGAGATACTTAAAACCTATTTGAGTTACCACAGCATGCAGGAGTCTAGTCATGGATCCAGTCCTGTTATAAACTGAGCAATCTCTCAGCAAAGGAAGAGTCACCTCGCCAGATTCTTCAGTGTAAGCAGAAGATGATCGACACAGAAGGACCAAGATGTGGCTTTAAGCCATTTCAGTACTTTCCTGCTTTCTGGAAGAGAAGATTACAGTAATAACTGGTTGTTTTGGTTGATATTACTGGATGAAACATTGCAGCACTTGGCTAATTTTCACTCAGCTGAGCTGCCAACCGACTGTATGGTAGTTATTCTGTATCAATTCAGTTTTGGCCCAGGGTTTTCATTCCTGAATTTCTGTTTGGATAGCCTCAGATGTGGTGAGCATGTCAGTATGGTTTCTGTTGGAAGGTTTTTTATACATATTTATGGAAGCTTTCATGTTTCTGACTTCAGTGCTACAGTGAGTGTAATTAAAATGTATGACTTAAAAAGTTCAGGGTTGTTGTTTTTTTTTTTAAAAAATAAGACTAATCAGTTAGTAATGCAAATAATGCACTAATAACAGGGTTCACAGGTCTCGGAAAATCTACATTAAATCCAGTCACTCACCTCTGTCTGGCACGCAGCAGCCTGGCTCTTGCTGCCTACATCCCACTGCAGTGGGAGCACACTGCACCAGCTTACCACTGTGTACTGGACTCCCCTGAAGGCCAAACTCAAAATCAGTCAGTCAGTAGGATCCTTCTGACACTTTGTGAAGCTGCAGCAGGAACCAAAACAACCATTAGTCATTGTTTAATAGGTTTCTTAATACGAGCGTGGTGAATGATAGTTTTCAGCCTGCTTCCGCCTCCCTCTCCCAGCTTTCTTCATCTCCCACAGAAACGAACTAGAGGAAAAAGAGAAAAACATTAAGGTACAGTCCATGGGAGCTGATATCCCATCATTGACACTACACTGGGACCTCAAAATGGCATCTCTGATTGTTAACTGCAAAGTCCCTAGAAAATTGCTGCAGGAAGAGACCAAGGCATGAAACTAATGCCAAGGTAAGAAGTAATGTTTTTCCCCTCCTAGTAACTAAAAAATTTTAGGTCTTCTGTTTGTCTCTTTTATGCCATTTTCCCATTAAGACAACCAGACAACCTATCCAAGAGAATGTCACATTATGGTTTTTTTAGCAGCAAAGAAAGTACACACTTGTAGCAGTAAGATGGCTGACAAAGACAACTTCATAATGTATTTAGACTAAGAATTTTTACCCACATCCAACAGCCAGCTATAAACATTTTAACATTGACTTGAAAAGCAGGCAAAATCTTTCGCCATCCCACTGTCCCCACTAAGAGACATGCAGGTTGACTGTGCACTAAACTTCCCTGACCACCTCTATCTCAAACGGCTGTTACAGATGTAAGATTTGTATGCAGTCTCATATTTGCCATTTGCAAAATTGCCTGGGCTTTTTGTTTGGTTGGTTTGGTGTTTGAGTTGTGGTTTGAGTTTTTCTGGTTTTGGTTTGGATTTGGTTTTGGATATTTTTGTTCAATTCAAAACAACTGCTAAACAAAGCTGCACTGTAATTACTAGATCAAATGTATGCAAACTGCATCTATATGTCAGGCAGTTTGCACTGTCACAGCCAGAATAACTGGGCATGAAAAACCAAGATTTTGACAGACACGTAGAAGTCTCCTTCAATAAAATCCAAAGGCTCTTATTCAGATACGTAACAGCCCTGCACATTCATCTACAAGGGGTGCTTTTGTTTAGAAGGGCTCTTGTTTAAAACAAATGATTATTACTTTCTTGAATGTATTCTAAACTTAGGAATATTTTTTTAAGAGTTTGATTACAGATTAATTGTGCTGACCTGCTTAAAACATGCATTCCCAAATACTGCCAATAAACAGGCCAATAATTTGATTCAGGAGAGCAAAACCTGTGTTTTCTATATACCAAAATTGATTCCTCCATGAAAACAAAATGAACAGGCAGCTTGTTTTTAAACAAAAGAAAACTTCATCCTGCAGGCTGTTATCTGCAGACATTAGGTAACAGATTTTCCATTTATAACTCATTATAATTTATGTCTCATCGACATTGTAAATGAAAAATCACCACAAAATTAAATCCACACCAACGGGCAGCCAAAGGAGACTGTTTTTCTCCTTCCCTCCTTGTTTTCACATTGCTCTACAGTTTCTGTACACTCTCCACCTAACACTGAAAGAAATGATGAAATTCCTAGGGAGGGCTTTCACTGTTTTCCATTTCCCAAGGTAAGTTAGTTGAGAAAGGGATTGAAAGGACTTAAAGACTCGCTCTAAACTGGGGAACTCTTGGACAGCTGGTGGCCAGAGGGAGAGAGAAACTCAGCAGGCTGGGTAGGAGCAGGCACAGCTCACAAGTCCCGTGTCTTAAGAAGACTTGTGCCTTTCCAGGGAGGTTGCTTCACAGTGATGCAAGCACAGGGTAAGTTTTTTTAAATTGCATTTTTTCAAATGCACATTGTAATATAAATTATTGATATTTCTTCTGCATGTCAATAAAAAGCTGAAAATGCATTATTTACATTAAAATAGTGATAGGACACAAAAAGAGCACAGTGAGAACATAACATAAATGTGAACAAATGCATGCTACATACAGAATTGAAGTTCATTATCTGAAACTTCAGATGACTAAAATTTTAACTGAACACTTAACACCTTCCTAAAAGCCTAAGAAGGGACCTTGCGAACATATATGGTATAGATGGAATGGAAAACAGAAGCAGTCTCAATGATTTGCTGGGCCAGAAGGGGCCTGGCCACTCATGTGAGATTAAGCATGGTCCCAGGAGACACAGGCATAAAGTACTACTTCAATTTAGATGGAAATCATAAGCACTTCTTCGGCTAGTGCTTTGCACATATGGAAATGTCAATAACAAATTTTGAAACAAATCCTCTGTTGGGTTGCAAAAATGCTGTGAAGACAATATACAATCAACTGTTCTTCCTACCGGAGTACCAAAATCAGTAACAGTGACTAAAGTAATTTAAAATCACACTTAACACCATCATGCTCACATATATAACCAGAAACATTTTTATTTTGAAAAACTGTGACTAAATGAGGCAATATTAAAAGGCAATTAGAGGGGGAAAATATCTTTTCTCAAATATTGATCAGCAAAATAATTTAAAATTAAATTAATATTAATTTTAAAAATTAATATGAAATTAAATGGTATGTAATTAAAACATTAAATCAAAGGGCCAAATCATTAGCAACCAGTAAGTTAAATCAAAGCAACTTGTTGCAGAAACAGTTCAGAATGACAAAGATTCATTAATATTTACTGTGAAAAGTAACACATTCAAAGAAGAAATTACTTAAGTAAACATAGATAATTACAAATAAAATAGTGAAATAAACCTTTCTTAAATTGAAACAGCTAAAACTGGATGAAGTATTAAAGGTCTAATTTGGAATAATACTTAAAAATGTTTTTTTAGTAGTCAGGGACATTTTCATTAAAAACAAAGTTTGTAAAAACCCTCGACCGCTATTCAAATTGTGGACAAACTCTACTTACAAACTTATAACCGCACCGCCCCAAGAAGTGAGATTGCACCAGTGTAACTTTTGGTAAAAGTAATAAAAGAAACAAATTTCTTCATAAGTTCTTAAAAAGTTCTGAAAAAAATATGGCAGCTCCCTGCCCAGATCTAGTGATGGCACAGCATGCAGCTTAGAGACTCTAATCAAACTCTCTCCCTGTTTTCCAAATGGAGCAGATACAATCGCTTCCACTCCAAAACAGAAGTATTCTTCCCAGTGTCCTCTACTAAAATTAATACTATACCTATTAATGAGTACGAACAGCACCTGCATTAGGGTGTGAGGTTAGTTTTAAATGTGTGTGCCTGGTCGCTTATCAGTGAGCTGCAGAGAGCAGTTGGTGGTTAATGTCTCATCTCCCAGTGAGAACTGAGGATGAGCAGCATCAGAGCCACTGCAAAATGGCTTATCACTAAACCATCACGCTCCCCTCGCAGTTTACGAAATACAAGTCTTTTTCCATACAGGGAGGAGAAAAACAAAAGAAACTGACAATAATGCTGGGTCCTTTAACACATACAGATGGGAGAAAATAGTAATTTAAATTAATTTCAAAAAAATTAATCCAGTTGGCTGAAGAAATGACATTAAAAAAGACAAGAGTTGTAGGGAAGATACTGCCACTAGCAAGCTCTGTATAACTTTGCTTTAAAGCTGATTTGTCCTAATAATCTTATACTGAGCATTCCCTTGCCTGTTGATGTAAAGGTCTAAAGCCCGAGAAAGAAGCACGAAGCCATAAATAAGTGTTTTTAACCAATAAGATGTGACACACAATTTCTGGACCATTCATGAGTGTCTCGGGTGCATTGTAAAGCATGGAGCCAAAGGTCTAGATTGTTTTATCTTTCTGATAAAACGTGAATTATGAAAAATGCAGGAAGAGGGCATCAGGAAAGGGTCACAATCCTGTGTTTCCAGAGGAACGCCATGGTTAAAATATGTCTCATAGACAAGATGAGAACCCTATTTTTGGTCAAAGTAATTAATTTCTTGAATATGAAAGGTGACTGTATCTTGGTTTAGGTTTAAATTTAAAGGTTTGCCTTTCATCAGTCACTAAATTAACGTATAACTTCTCATGCAGTCTGGCACAGGGATTTGAGAGCTTTCCACTCTCATTCACATTTACCAACAAACCAGAGAACAATGTAAACTATCTGAAGAAACATCTATGGGAATTAGAAGTTGACAACCTTTTACAGAGCTATACCAGGGCGTTTGCAGTGTCATTATGGCAGCTTACAGCTTCAGCATTGCAATCAAAATCTAAAGAGACCCTAATAACTATCCCCCAACTTCTAAATCCTCAGGGAGATTGATTCAACACATACATTTATTTCAGTGGTGCAAATCAATAGTAAGGACAGAAAAAAAAATTTGCCTTTTTATTTGGGCAATACAGTCATTTTGACATCTCTAGATCCATATTACCAAACAGGTATGTTACACACTTTTTATTTACTATTACTCTATGGAGGCAGATAAAAATTAGAATTAGCACATGATTAGGATTATCACTTTGCCTTTAAAAGAAATTTATGGTTTATACTATTTTTTTAACAGGTGAACTAAAAAAAGTAGGAACCTTTATAGGTAATTCAGCCCACAGAGCATTCAAATTTCTGAGATGTTCTGTTACTCAGATTGTTAACATGTTTATTGTATATAGAAGGTAATTTTTTTGACAGCAATAACATTTACTTTCTAGTAAGTGACTTATTTCTCCTAACGTGTAGCTGTAAAGAGCTGTGAGAAAAACCTGAAAGTAAAAGATATTCTTATATATATGTCTTTAATTTCAGCTACAACAAACTACCCAAAGGATTTTATCTGACATTTTAATCTCAATATTGATTAGGGGAGATGAAGGAGTTTGTTGAGCTTGTTGTTTTTAAAATGTGGTTTTCTACAACATCGACATTGTAACTCCCGTTTGTTGGCTGTCTCAGACACAGATCAGCAAAGAAATACTGAGTTGTATCAAACCAACTAAATTCCACAGGCACAGAGAAAAAGCCAGGAAGTTACCCTCAGTCCTCAGCCAGTTCTCAAGGTGACCTGTGAACAGAGCACTTTATTAAATAGGAATGACTGAGCTTAGAGGTGAGTTACACTGTTCTGATCCCTTTGTAGGTGGAACGCCTTGTATTATCTACACATACCCATTCCAGAAGAGAAGAATAAAACACCTAGCAAAGAACTCTGTTGTTTGAACTCCACGTTTCCTTAAATTCCACATTGAAGCAAGAGGTTACTACTGACCAGTACCTTAAGAGGTACATAAAATTTGTACACAGATAGAGTAGCTTGGAAAAGTGTTACATAGCCCATTCACCACAGACTTTTGCATCTCCTGTATAAATTTCTCATATTTCTAAACAAATGCTTGCTAGCCTTTAAAGCAGCAAAATAGTTAAAAGAGCAAAGCTGACACCAGGCTGGATTAAACAATTTCCCAGCAAATTACCCATCGAAAGTCTGGGGGGATTTCTCGCGCGCACCATGATGTCACACAGCAGCTGTACGGGAGGGAGCTCTGCTGAAAGGCCACTGACAACACATGGGACACGCCGGGGAGAATGTTCTTTCTGACTCGCTCGCTAATCCTCCTGCTCACAGCTGACAGCCCTGACACCTCGGACAAGGTTGAAAATTAACTGTCGTTATGAAACGAGTGAACAAGAGTCTCATAAAGCTGAACAGGCTTTGAGCTTATGAATTCTGCTGGCACCTTGTCTTTGAGCAAGGGACTCATAAAAACTTTTTTAAAATGCAACTCTTCTAAGAATTTGTGTCCCTTTTTCAGAATTTTTTGACAGAGGTCACAGGTCTTTCTTTTCTTTCACATTCTCACGAAACAAGTCAGCTGCTAAACAGCTTAGGTCTTAAAATGCCTGAAAGCAGAAAGAACACACACGTTTTCCTTCTACAAGCCCCAACTCAGTAGATTTTAGTATTTTTCTAATTAGGGTTGAATTTCCCTATTTTGAAAAGGAGAAAAAATATTTTTAACCAGCGTTATTGGGACTGAAAGGAATTGCACCTTTGTCAGAGCAGAAAGAGCAAAAGTCTGGGTAGACTTCCTGTAAGGAAGGGCTGCTGGATAGTGTTCTGCCACAGAACAAAAGCTACACGTGCTTTGTAAGAAATGTGCTTCTACCAATTGCTTCAAAGTTGTCCTGGAGGTACCAGAGGGCAGAGGAAAGAGGGTGCTGGCTAATGAACCGTGGAATTACGAAAGGTGGAAATGAAAGAGATATTAGGTTAATATCCAATCGTGCAACAGCTGTACGTGGTTCCCTAGAGTACATTTTCCTGATGTTTTTCTCAGTCTCTCTTAAATGTCTGAACCTAGTGGGCTCCTGTCTCTTCTCTTGAGATTCAGTTCCAATGTCTAATAAAACTTCCTGTCAAGAAACTTTTCTGGATGTTCAGCTGAAATTTTTCTGTTCTCATTAACAATACATTATTTCAGGTTACAACCTCTTGTCCTTTTGCAAGAAGAGAAATTATTCTTAATTTTTAATATTTATCCTTCACAAATAGTTATTAAGTTCTTAACTGTCTGTCAATTGGCTAAGCTTTAAACGTATAGATCCCATAAATCAGTCATCCCATAAAACCTGTCACAGTGCTAGTTTTTTCTCTGCAGTCTCCGAAACAGCATTATATTTTTTAATACTGAGATTCCCATACAAGGGGGAAGGTAGGTAGGTGGCTCATAGACTATTTTCCCCAAAATTTGTTCCTTAGACAAAAAATCATGTTGTACTGAAAAAAAAAATAATTAAAATTCCATAGCTGCTCTATCAGGATTCTCATTTCTCAGTTTCTGCTTTAAACCTAAGAGATAAACAACTTCCTTCTAGGTTATAAAAATAATTCAGATTACAGTAGAGCTTCCACTGGACAGCTATGGAACAAAAGCAACTCGCTGATAATATTTCAGTTTTTAGACATTCTGAGCTCTCCTAGTGTTGTCAAGCATAACTGAAATACAAATAGCTGTAGCATGTTGCATGAGTGTACACCACATGAACAGTCAAAACAACTATTAGTAGTGTATTACCTGGATAGACAAGTCTCAGCAGGAGACAAAGAACCCAGCACAGAAAACACACGCTTAATGGAAAGTCTTTCAGAACTGACCTGCCACTGCAGTTTAACAGGACTAGGTTTGCAAGTCTTTTTGAAACACACTTTGTATTATTGTATGTTCTTTCCCAATACTCATTCAAACCCTAATTCAAATCACATTCTATCACAATATTCAATTGCCTAATTCCTGATATAATCTTGGCACACATTATATAGGGCATAGGTTGAGACAGACCATTTTGAAGCAGTAAATAAAAATGTATTTAATTTTTAATTTGCAAAGCAATTTTTCTTTACCAGCTTGGGTAATGTCTTTGGAACAGTTGCCTACATAATAATCTATCATGGATGTTGATATTTTTAAGCAATAAAATTTGACATCTGCCAAAACCATGGTCTTTGTTAAAGGAAAAATAGACTATAGTGCACAAAGGAACTATCAAGCATACTAACTGAATAAGAATAAAAAAATATTTATGAAATATACCAAGTTTTTAATATTTTAAATATCTTTTTGTTTTCTTGTTTATTCCTAGAGATTGCAAACTATGAATACTGGTGAATTATTTATTCCTATAAATTGTAAATTATGGACACTCTCAAATTTTTAAAGATCTTCTACTTCAAACTGACAACTGAAAAACAAATTAGAAATCTATTCTTCTATTATAGATACCCTGCATTTATATTGTTTTCTTCTCATACATCCAGTGAGAGTAAAGACAAAGGAAGTATTAAGGGAAAAAAGCACCAGCAAAAACTGTATGCATTTATTGTTGCTCAGTAACAGCCACACAGAAGACCAATAGACAAAAATTTGGAATAAGTCTGAACCAGCTGGAAAGGGAGGGGATCTTTGCTCAACAGGCCAGGTGCATTGCAGGCTGGCCGTGGGCTTTGTCTTTTTTATTTTTTAATGGTGCAAACAGGATACTTAGCCATCAATATTTTTCAGTATGACTCTTTCTGTGACTTTTTTCCAAATCTTTACCTTATTTCCCATTAGACTTACAGTATTAAATAGCAATTTCATAGTGCACATAGGACTAGGAAAGTAAAGAACGAACAAGCATCATTGCAATTACCAAAATGGGAGTGACAATGAGGAAGCTAATGGTTTCATTTACCTGCTTCGAAAACTGAGTTGACTCTACCTAAAACACCTTCAGGGTCAAAAGGCTCTGCAGTTTTAGTCAATTCCCACAACAAAGAAGAAAAAGGCACGTTGCTTTCATTAAGCCAATACAATGATGTACTTGCAGTGGAAATCTGAAACAATGACAAAAGAAGACATTAGGAAATATTTAGCTCAGCCACCTTTACAAGAGAACTCTGTATACAAATTTACAATGAGGAGGACTGAATGGAAGCTTATCTAAGGTCTCTCTCTGATAGCTCCATTGCCTAAACACACTCTTTCTTTATTCTTCACTCTTTTCTTTCTCCCATCTTAATTCTACTGGGACACAAGCACACTTTAATTTACATTTAGCTAACATTAACTGTCTTGGTAGTTGGAAGCATTTGTGCAGGAGAGAGGAGATGAAAGCACACGCAAGCATCTGAACAGTTTCCAGTTCTTTTACGTTCTGTACTTCGTGCTTCCTCTATACAAAACCACACATTTAAATATCAACTTACCTTCTGTACTTCCTGCTGTCTACACACACACACACTTAAATATCAAATTATTACATTTAATAATCTCTGTTTTAAAGACCTCGTGTAATTACAAAGGCCAATGGCAATATCTAGAGCCAATTTGGATAATTAGGCTTGGGTGAATTTAGAATGAACTAGTTTTAACGATAGGTAAAAATGCCTCAAAGGGAGTCTAAGTAAATAATCTTATACAGCGACGGCCAAATGTATAGTGGAAAAAGGCACTCAATAATACAAATATATTTAAAATTTTAAGCTTAATTTTTCAACTGAGTGTTGGAAGAAAAGCTGGCATTATCATTATGTTTGATGGATGGGATTTTTCACCTTCCTGGCTATGTGTACCTGTTACATGATGAGACCCTGAAAGTCATCTGTAGGATACTGAGGTTGTGTTTGCTGTGTGTCTTCAGCAGCTCTGCACAGACCCATTTCCTGCCCCGTCGCTGGGAGAGCTGGAGCCCAGGCTGAGCACCGGTTGTCCTAGCTGCAGCCTCAGGGGCCAGGCAGGCTGGCAGCCAGCAATCGTTCGGAAACTCGCAGGAGAGACATGGGCCAAATTGGTCCCACTGAGGACAAGTAAGCTCATCACTGCTGTTGGCTATTAGAATACCACTGACTTTCCCCCTTTCTTTTAAATTAGAAACACGTTCACAAGAATTATCTCAGACAAATGTCTGAAGAGCAAAGCAGAGGCCAGAAACTTAATTCTAACCATGCCTAACCCTAAATCCAATGGTAATTAAGATCTAGCTCCCTGTTTTTATCCTGCTTTTTGGCACAGTTTATTGACCAATATCCATCTTCACGGATCACTGAAAGAACTCAGTAGGCTGCTAAGTAAAGCTGTAAGCCACAGACCATTCTTTGCTTCCAGTCCTGCAGCATTTAAAGTGTCATTGTATACAGTTAAAAGTTACTGACCATTATTTTTCGCTTTGGAGAACACAGTACAAAGGCCTGCTCCAAACCCCATTGTATTTTCTGGATTTGTATTCATTTGACATTATGCCACTTTTGAATCAGGCTTTACATTCATAAATATCAGAGAGTATTGCTGAAGAAGTAATGCATGTGAAGTGGCCTGCAATCCTTGAACAAAGCAGACCTTGCTCCCCCCTATCACCATTATTCACCGGGCATGGCAGAATGAAGGGCTGAAAGGATCAAAGAGCAGAGCAGCAGAAGTATCTACTAATAATTGACAGTGTAAGCAACACCACTAATCAAGGCCAAAATACAGGACAACGTAAAGGACAGACGTTCGGGTTCTCTGGCTCAGCTGACATCATTTAAACCAGGACCAGTCCAGTAAAATGAAGGAAAGTCCTTTAAATAAAAGGAAAGTTTTAAGTAAAAATAAGTGAGAGCAAAGTTGCACTTTCTAAAATTAAAAATAAAACTGAACATGAAGCAATTTCATCTAACACCATGCTGTACTGATATTCTCTGAACCTTCTCCTTACATAAAATATAACTGATTTCATGCATAAAAATATGCGTAGCTTTGGCAAATTAACACGGCCATTCACATTTTACATTTTAGATTTTGCATTTCTTGATGTTTGCTTTAAGTCAAACATGCCAAAATACTGCTTTTTTTAAAAAAAAAAAGAAGAAAAAAAAAAAGAGAGCTGCCAGTAGATAGGAAGGAGATGAAAGAAGTCCACTGGTACTCTCCCTGATTGTGAAAGGAAATGGTTGAGAGTAAAGCATTGGCTGCTGTCCTGACCAATATTGACTATCCTAATCACTTTTTCCTGAACTTAAGTGTGCTTGTCAATTCAACCATTTCTACAGAAGCAAAATGTCATTACATTTTAGCTTCTAATAATTTTATATCCTAAGACAACAATGAATTTAATCTCACTGTAATCAGTATTCATTGTCTCTAATGTCGAACAAGGAAACCTTGTCCAAGTGACTAGAGCCCTCTGACAAAGACCAGTAAAAGGCTGGCAAACTAACTCCAAAGAATTGTGTTATCCTTCTGCAAGGAACAACTGAGTCCTTTAGATTTACCAACATACTTTGAACTTGACCCAGAAAATTCAGGTCTAGCACAGAAGTAATTTAGTTTCTACAGCCCATCCCAACACTGACTTCTCTACCTGGAGTGTCAAAAATGTTTTCCAGTAATGAGAGCTAGGACAGCCAGTTACACAGTTACACAGATAACAGTACACAGTTACACAAGAACCTTGTGCTTCTTGCCTACCAACTAATACACAGAGGTTAGCATAAAACCAGCATTCAATATTGTGTCTTTATTGAATGAAAGCTTTTAGCTATCATCAAAATATCCATATTTTGCAGTGAACCTTCTGAATAATACAGTCCATTTTCCAGGAGTAAAGCCAGTTCTCATAACTGCTAAACACTTGCAGATACATTTCAAGCATTTTTAACTAAACAAAGTACAGTGGGATAATTTGCTATTCTAAAACATACTTAAAAGGAATTTCAGATGAATGAACTACAACAAAACATTCTGCTGTCTCGTTTTCAACCATATTCTGTTATTTAAAATTAAAAATAATTAAAGTTGCAAATATCTGAATTCTTCAGACTGCTATGTTTCATGTTTCACAGCCAGGAACAGCAGACAGAGAAAATTTGTTCACGCTTG
>JAOXJM010000002.1:12864149-12883626 GCA_026413425.1 Tringa solitaria
GGGTGGGTGGTGGTTTTTTTAAACTGAGTCACTAAATGACCAGTAAACAAAACTTAACAATCTTACAATGTTGTTTTGATTCAGTGAAGGATCTGGTGCCAGTAAAAAGGGTACATACAAAGGTGTTCCTGCACTACATTTTAAAACCTCCCACTAAATTTTAAAACCTCCATGTTGAAAAGAACTAATCAATGATAGATTTAGTAATTCAGGTAGAAAAAAAAAATTCACAAGTATGAACAAGATCATTAATATATTCATATAGCAAAAATGTAATTTAATCCAAGGAGCAAACAGCAAAGATTGAAAGGAAAAGAGAGCACCTCAGACCTACACTCTCCACCTGTGTGTCTGACTGCATTCTTCTGTGGTGTAAGGGTTTAAGTGTTCTCCAGACAGATGGATTTACATGTTAGTAATACAGTGATCTGTAGAAAAATAATTAGCTCTGGCAAGAAAACATAAAGTGAATGAAAAATTATAAATTGAGGAGCTTGTTGGGGGAAAACAAAAGAAAAACAGAAAATAACTAACCATTTCCCCATTGGAAATAACAGATTTTTTAATGTGGAGCCAGCCAACAAGATTGTTGCCATCTCTGTCTATCAAAAGAAATGTCAACATTATTCTTTATTCTAAGCTAACACACAACTACATGCAAAATAGGCACAGAATGAAAACAGATACTGACATTTGAAACCACTATGCCACAAAGCAACTGCACGCCTCGGGCAGAGTCTGCTGCAGGTCATTTAAAATGATAAACCAAAAGGTCACATAGGATATAATAACTGATCTTTACAATTGCCTTTCTGAAGGATGTATCACCTGAGGAAACGCACAAAATTGTTGAACGGCAGTAGTGGAGTCACAGCAACAAAAGCTCAATGGAAAAGTAACGTTGGGATACAGAAGTATAAAGATATTGTGGTTGTTTTTATGAAACCTTGGAAATATTAACAGTATGGCTTTGCTGGGGGTGGAGTGCGTAGATGGACATAGGTTAACATTTTATCTCCTTATGCCTAAAATACAAGAGGCATTTCACTGGGAACCCCAATATATTCCTTCACACTAGGAGAACAGGAGGCAAAAATCTGGTATTTATGGATTAAATAAATAAAAAAGAAGCACTACCATTAAAGCAGAGTCTTCTTGCCAATCACATTTTTCTTCTCCTCCCATGCCCAAACAAAATAACCAAACCTGTTACAGAGAAAGTCCCCAAATTGAGTGCTTTGTGATGAAAATATTCCCCCACAATGGTAGGAAAGCTATGCTGGGCTGCCTGCCTTGAGGATGCTCATCTGATTGAACCAAGGACTCCCATTGCCACATGAGTGTCCTAATCCCAGGCCATCAAATAACTCCAAAGTGCACTCCCTTATTTTCATCAAAAATTTCTCTGTTGACGCCTCAGAAACCTCTCCAACAGTATCTGAAACAGCATGTCAGTTTTTAAAAAAAATTTACTTTTCAAGCAATTTTAACTGTGCTAATTTTGACATTTAAGTTTTCACACCTAAAATACATAATGAGCTGAATTCAGAGCAAAGGAGGGAAATAATACTGAGCTTTTAAGAATTCTAGAAGTTCAAGTGCCACTTACTCAGAAAACTTGGGCATATAGGAGCTTAAGTCTGAATGAAATATCAATGGGATTTAAGTCAGAATGTACTACTGGTACTTTTGAAATTATGCTTCTGTCTTCTTTGCACTTACTTTTGCCAGTTATACCACACTGACTTCATTCGTATAACAAACATTCATTTTCAAGCTGTGTTAAGCAACAGCACCAAGTTGTCAAAATCATTTCAGAGACCAAAAAAGGCTAAACCAAAGGAGTATTAAAACTTAACAAGCTGATTGATAAGTTTTTAATTTGCTTCATTATTTTGGGGTTCTGACATACAAGTAATAATGGCCTTAGTGAAATGATTAAACCAGACAAAAATTGTCAGCAAGTCTACAAGTGCACTATTTTTGAAAACAAGGGAAAACTCCTAATCCCTTCACCAATTTTGAGACCGCTATTTCTCATCAGCCAAAAGGTGCCATGTAAATTGTGCCATTATAGATATTCTCAGGTCACCATAAATTTTTCTGCAGGCAGGGACAGATAAAAAGATTACTTTTGAGATATGCTCTTCTGTTCACGGTAAATCACTCCCACTGAAGTCTCAGATACAGAAATAGCCTTCTTCTTGTCCTGTGTGTTAACCCTTTGAACTTATTTAAAATGTCTTTACATCAAGAAGCCTTGAGATGGCTGTCTTGCTGAAATCACATGGTTAGAGAGCTAGGCAGTGTGAGGAGGAAGGGCAGATAATGTGTTTACAAAAACAGTCCTGGGCTGATTAACATGGTTGTGGATCCAAGTTTTTACAAAAAATAATTTTTAAAAATGGCCTATATTCTCAGTTGGAAAATCTTTAAAAAAAAAATCTGTAAAACTGAAATAATAGACTTCAAACATCTTGATGATCCTTTTTGCTTGGGCAAAAGTTGTTGGGCATCTTTGTGGTTTAAAAATAAAATGCTTTTGTTGTGGCTCAAATGAAGCATTTCATCAAGCAATAAAAGGCTGAACCAAGAAAAAAAAAAGAGGGGAAAAATAATCTATACATTCTGGTTTTATGTTAGTGACCTGAAATACTTGGGTGCCAGCAGGAAGAAGGTCAGAGAGCCACACCGCCTGGGGAGCAGCAATGGTCAGGAGGGACAGTGACCCTGAGCGGAGCCCGGTGCCTGCCAATCAAAAAAAAAAAAACACAACAAACATTATCAGAGAAACACAGTTGGAGAAGTCCATCTGGGCACTTTAGAAAGTCTTCACATACACATCAATATTTAAAGCGTTGTCTTCTTTCATACGAATCAGCAGGAAAATCTGTTTTAACCAGACTACAGACAGTCTGAGAAAGCAGCAATTAAAATCTGTTATCCACATCCTATCACTCACTTCAGGGATTTCTTTTCCCCCCACTCTCCACAAAACTAACAGCAATACAAGGTTTGCCTTTATGATTTAATGTTGCAGGGAGCAAAGAGCAGCCTTTTGATTGCCAGTATTATGGCTGGAGTTAGGTCGCAGTGATAGGTATAGACTGAGGATGGAGGGAAGTAATTCCATGTTGGGACAGTTTCAATACACATATACACAGGCACACAACACAGTACTCAAAGTTCTGCAGATGAATGGAAATGTTTAGAAGCTTGACTCTCTACCACAAAGAAATTAAGGACACACCATATTGATAACTCACTTAGCAATGGGTGTAGAGGGTCTAAAATGACAAAATCCAAGGATGAACAGCAACAAGAGGAGCCCCAGTGCAGTGAGCCAGCAGCAGTGCAAACCATCACAAAGCCTACATAGGAAGCTGCTGACTACCACACATTTAACCTAGAATTTACAGTTGAAGCCAAAGGACAGCTAGTTTAAATCATGTCTGTATGCGGGTACAACATATAGGCTAAGATCCCACTGCCCCTGCCCGGAGAGCTGTTGACACAGTACTATACCTAAAGTAATATATGTGTGCTCTCGAGTGGCTACAGTTGCTTAAACAAAGAGCTGCTCTAGCAAAAAGTAGGAATTAGTTTGTGCCTTACCAGGCAAACTTGCAAGAGCTGAAGACATGCCCATATAAAATATTTCCCTGCTTATTGTCCCTGCACTCAGCAGAACTGGCTGATATCCTCCAAGAAATATTCTGTTAAAAAAATGCCAAATGCTGAGGTGTTGAACCTCTCCAACTTGACAAACTTTCAGTAAATCAATAGCAAATTTCTGAAGGATTTTAGTTAACATTTGCAGCCTTCTTCATCCTAATACTTTCATACTAATACAGTAAGCACAGTGCCCAAGAAAAAAAAAAAGATTATTGATCCAAGTGCTTTGAGACATAACTGATTATTAAGGGGAGCCAGTAAGAAATATTATCCTTTGGTTCAATGCAGTGTAATTAAGGATATTAATCAAGTCCACGTGTTTTCTTGTGCAGATCCTTGTCTTTGTTATGAATAGTAGCTTGGGATCCAAAAGGGTAATGACTACTGTAGCTAGTATAGGAATAACTACATAGAATATGGAAAAATACAGCCATCAATTATCAAATGCTGGTAGGTTCAATCATTTTTCTTAAAAAAAATTTCATTTATCTTTGAAAGAAGACAAATTGTCAGCACTGGAAACGGCAATGGTAAAAAGCAAAGGATGCTGGTAGCCAACAGCATTTCTACAGATGAACACAAGTGGCTAGAAACTTTTTAACAAATTACACATCTAAACAGTAAACCAACATGACACAGAAATCAAAGGCAAACGGACACTCCCTATCCCAAAATATTGTCTCCTTGGGAAAAGAAAAAAAAAAAAACCCACTGAAAAACAGATGGCATTCATCCCATCTCTCAGGGGAAAAGAAAAAAGGGGGTGGGGGGGGGAGAGGGAAAACAACTCCCCAGCCAAGCGAAAAGGATAACGCTGATTTTTTGGCCCAGCTTTGCTCCCATGTTCCCAAAACTTCACAGAAAGCCTTTCTCTCTGATGCAGTTTCTTAACAGCTCTCCTCAAATGCCAGAAAGTTATGTCCTGGTACTTGTCACTTCCCTGCCTGCAAATACACACCTTTTGATAAATCTTTATTGCATAAGAGCTACAATGATTTTCAAACTACCTTCCTAGACTTTAAAGAGCACACATTGCTACATATGAGAAGGAGAACCTATGGATTAATCAACAGAGTTCATACCCTTAAGTGTTGGGCTTCATCCAGGCTGTATTGTCCACTTTGAATGAAAGTATTCCCATCAGTACATTACTGCCACTTATTCTTAATGTACTCTTAAGCTTTTGTTGTGCAAGCATAAAGGGGACAAAGACAGACGAGAATGATCTTTCAGAGCATTCTGCTTTCTAGCTTTTTCCCATACAGAAGAATCCCTGTGCATAAAGCACAGAGTAATAATGTTAAGGGCATCTGACTAGAAAAGAAATACTACAACAAATAACTCACACTTCCCCTATTCTTCCCTGTGTAACTTTTCATGCATCCATTAGAAAATTCCCTTCACATTTCACCTGGATCATCAAGCATTAAATGAGGTTTCCAGGTGAAGAGACATGCCAGTATTTTGGGACAAAAGAAAATAAAACATCATCATAATGCACATAGTTTTTTTGTTCCTGTAGAAGATACCAGATATCTCAGACTCAACTGATAACTTTCCAATATGTGCAGGAAGCTCCAGTTTCTCTGCATGTCATCTATGAGAAGTTGATGTCTGATCTCCATCATGCCTTACCAGGACTTCACAAGCGGTGGCCTGCAGGCCAGGGCAGCACGTGGCCTGCTGTCAGCACCAGCTGGATTCCCCTTGCATATGACCCATGCGTAAATCTCTGCAGCTTAGGATCAAAGGTAGATGGGTGATATGTAGCCGACTGCAGTCTTAACTTAATGTAGGTTTTATCTTATCTTGCCCACTCAATAAAAATAAATTGAGAGATATTCCTTTATTCATATGATCTCAGGATAGTATAATTTTAAATGAAACAGAACAAAATAAACTGGATAAAAAAGATACCTCCTAAGGTTTGAACACTCTTAGGTTTCTATTCCCTGCAGATCACTCAGATCACAACTTAACTTCCATATTCCTATCAGATAAAGAAGAGGGAGTAAAATTCTTCAGAAAATGCCCCTAGTTCAAGACAGATTTTTACTACAGCTCCACATTTTTCTCCTTTATTGGCTGGCCTGATAACTTCAGATGAAACTTCACAATACTATTTCCACTTAGCTAAGTTTTTACAGACTCCCTATTAGTCTAATGATAAATAAAGGTTATTTAGTCACATGTGTCTACTATCTGAGATGCTGTATTACAGCAGAACATTTTCTTGTACAAACACAAGTTGGATTCTTCTGTGGAGTTCTTTTAATTTTAATTATGAAGAAGGACCAGTTAGATATATGGAGAGAACAGAGCTCATACATTATAGCACCCGGATTTAACACACAAAGGATTCTGAAAAGTTATAAAATGTCTTCTTATAGGGCAGGTCTGTCAGTTACCTATACTTTGAAAACAGACATAATTTTACATATTTATTTCTTTCCCCAAAGAAAAAAGTGCATCTTTCTGCATAGTAAACACGAGCATTAAAAGTAACACTATCAAGAAGCATGGTTCAGGGCATTGATTCTGTAAAATATATATTCTTCAAAATAAGAAAATGAGTAATTCAGGTAAATGACAGCATAAAATGACTAACTCCAGTCACATTATGAAATTTCTGTCACAATGCGTTGGGATGACATTACATTAGCATTCATTTTGGGAACATGATACTCAACAGCCTCCCTATTGGGAACATGCTCAGGAGGAAAGGACTAAAAGTGAGACACGCTTTAGACACGCTTTTTTCTAGTTCATCAAGCTCATTTTTAACCAAATTCAGGAACCAGAGAAGAATATATGCAAGAAGTCTTGTGCCACACTAGTGCTGTAACATTTAACACGATATTTGGCATGCTCACCTCATTTATATACTTTCTCTTTCACTATCTGAGTTTCACCAGTTCTTCTCAATAGAATTTATTTTTAGAGGCTTGACTTTCTTTTAAGTCTGCATTGGAATACTTGGCTCTTTGGCACTTAACTGCTAGAATAACACTACTGTATCTACATATCCTGCCATTCACCAAGGAATGAGCACTTCATCGAGCCCAAGTATTCTAAATGACTAAATTCACCCTGACTTTCCCCAGTGGCAGCTAATGCCTATGTATCAGCTACCGGCCCGCTGGCAGTTTACTCGGAGGAGAAAGTCTTTTCCAGGACATTCTAATAGTACAGAGGACCATAGAAACAAAGAATTGCTGGGGAAATGGAGTGCACTGAGATCTGTAGAGCCTGTAGCAATAGTTACACACAAGTGTCATACGGTAAACTGTACAACAGAGTAACTTAGTATGCCTGGTCCACAGAGGCCACACACACTAACTGCCTATTTTACCAGTGAATTCCATCCGTGCCAGTGCTGCATCCCCGGAAAAAAGTGAAACATCCTTAATTTCCTAAGGCAAGCCTAATTCAGGCATTGTTCTAAATGACATGAATAGCATGTGAATATTAAAGGCAAGCATTTGCACTATGCTATATGCAACCTACCATTTGGTAATTTATAATTGTGCCAGACAACACTTTGATTTGTTTACAGCATCTAGTTATACAGGTTTCAAAATTAAGTATCAAAGCTTAGACAGGAAGTGGTGGGTTTGATTTCTGGTGAGTTAGATTAATCTGCTAGGTTTATGAAGGAGACTACTGTATATCCTTGCTCTTTTTTTGATTCTGTAATTCAAATTTAAAAACACACATAAGAACAGATGTACTACCTCAAAAAATTCATCTTCAATACTTTAAATATCAGTAAATTTAACTGAAACATCTAAAAAAGGTACAAATCAGAGTATTTATGCTTTGCCTCCAATACTGACAGGCGTTTTCATTACCTAAAATACATTATCTATAAATAAATTTAGTCTTTGTCAGAACTGCAATTCAACAAAATCTAAACATGGCTTTTGTGAGAGTTCTGTTACAAAAAACACTGACCCAGTTAGTCAGATCTGACCTATGCACATCGTGCATAGGTCATTTACCTGTATGCAATGAAGCAGTATCAGGGATACCAATGCTTTTTCCCAAATCCAGTACTTTCTCCTCTTACCTGCGACCACTGTAACGCACTGCAAGGAAAAGAGTGAATTGGCCAGTCTTTGAAAGTTTTTATCTTCCCTGTTCTCCCACAGCTGAAACAACTGGGACATGTGAAACATGAGAAAGTCCAATCCAAAACTTCCTCACGCGATTCCTACAAAAGCCTGGATTTTGCTGTTCAGAGAGGGATCATCAATACAAGCTCTCAATTAACTGAGGCATAAAATATCTATGCATTGCTTTGAAACTCCATTTCACACACAGCACCATTTCAAATAGATGACTCGGAGAAACACACCACACAGGGCAAAAGGTAAGGCAAGAGGAAAGTTTGTCTTGGATTACTCTTCTCATTCCCATCTCCTTGCAGAGGAAAGGTTCAGTTTAGGTTATTCTTTCCTGTCTTCTTGCAATACCCACTTGCCTCAATATTTTATCTATGCTCTTTGGACACAATTATTCTAACTACTAATTAGGTTCTTTGTAACCTTACTTTGAACTAATTAGGATTTTTTTGAACCTGCCTCTACATTTGTTACCTTATCACTAACTCAAGAGATCATCCTTTCTCCCTCTGGATGTGTGTCCAACTGTTCATTCCTGATAAATGAATGCCTAAAACAAAGAATACACGCTGTCTTCTTGCAAACGTATTCATAGCTGTCTTCATGCTAATCTACCACAAAAGCTAGGCATAAAATTGCTACCATCATAATGAAAAGGGGCTGAAACCTTCCCATGAAGCATATCTGCTGATTATCACTGTAAGGGATTTAGAACTTTGACTATTTCACAAAGCCACTTGTACCACATCTACTGACAAATCCTCACTCTGGGTTTTGCTCTTGCTCTCTTAGATAGCCACATAGGGTGTAGCAAAGCTCTAAAACTGTAGTGAGGTGCAGGTCTCTTGAGGTTTATTGTAATTGAGCTTTCAGCAAAAATGTATTCAATCACCACCTACAGACCTTCAGCGCAAGTCTAAACAACATTTGTTTGCAATTAAAGTGCCCAGTGGTAAGGTTTCATAAACCACAGTGAAAGCAAAGTTGTCAAGTATCAATGGAGTGAGAGTCACAGCACTGATCTCAATTCTAATAACATCTCAGATAAACTTATTTTCTGAAAAGAAAATCATGGTCGAGTTTTCAGGTTAGTCCACCCATAAAAAGTAACCCAAAGCAGTTAACCAGTCATGTTAACATAGCAGGAAAAAGACCCACTGTGGGATACCTGACTCAGAAACAAAGAGAGGAGGTATCAGCTCTTTTATCACTTCAGGGCTATCAAGGAAAGCCCATGTGTGTGGAACAGTTAATAACCCAAAGATTAAACAGCCTTAGGGTTCATGACTGTACATCTCTCTCATGTAACACTTCACACAAAATATCTTTCCCTGCACACCTTGAATCAGGTCTGTATATGTTCTCAGCAAGGTCTTCTGAGGTTCTCCTGGCATTAGTAGTTGTCCCGCATCTTCAGTGTAAACCTCTCCTGCCAGTCAGGGTTTGTTTACTTCTGGTGCCCAGAGATGTCAACACATGAACTGCAGAGTCCCACGGGAGCTACTCATCTCCTGTGTACCCTTGTCTTCTGTTGGCTGCCTCCTCATATAAAACCAGACTAAGTCACTCAGTGTGCAGTAATGGCAGTGACCTTCTCAGCTCGGTGGGATCGCTATTGCAGCAGACTAGCATTGGCACCTGTGCAGTTGGAAACTTATAGGATGCGCGCACATATAAGTTGCTTTCTGAGGGACACCTAAGAAAGTTGAATTTTTGAGACTTCTTAACAGGTTTCTTTAGATACAATCTGACACGTTGCTCAGATGTTACCTTTCCCCTCAGCAGGTACCAGGTGTAACTCATGGCAAACCCTAGACATAGCTACGCTCTCAACTATAAAAACTTACTACAACCTATTCATTTATGCATTGCTGCTACAAGGCCATTTGCCTCCTGTTTGTCAGAAGCTTTGGGTTTTTCATCTTACCCTAGCTATGTACTTTCATTTCCTTTCCATAAAAAGAGCTGCTTTGTCTTGGCTGAACAACAGAAACTGAGCAAAACAGCAAACAAAGAAATGATTCAGTAGATAAATGAACCACTAACACTAGCAATATTATATATATTGGTTTCCCAAAACAGTTTCAGCGCCTAAAGGCTTTGCCACGGGGGCAGCAGAAATGATACACCATAATTGTTGTTTCTGAAAGTCTCCAGATCTGATTATTAGTACTAAAAGTATCACCATATTTTACTAAACTGAATTAGTGAGCTATTCTTGCTGGAAGCAGCAAAGTGCTAATAGCTTGTTGTTACGATATCCACTGCACTAAATGCTTGGGTTTTCACAGACAATAACCAGCTCTGCTGCTGGTAAAGGCTGCCCACTGTCCACTGCAGCATAGGGCAATTTGCAAAGGAAAAATGCTGAGTATGAATTTGCCTAAAAGAATGTTTAGCAAAAGGGTTTTACAAAAATATACATATTGTGTCTGTGGTTAAATTTTTCCATTCCTTTAAAATATCAACATTGGTGGCCTTATAGCAAGCAGCAGTATTTTAGCCACAATATAGAGAAGAAGAGTTTAAAGTTACTGAGAAAATCAAAACCACAGTTTACTAAAATGCAAAAGGACACATTCTCTTGGTAAGCATGTCTGCTAGGGCAAAACTCCACAATTTTGGACTCTGGAATAGTAAGATTCCTGTGCCCAAAGAAAGCTCATAGCAGAATTGATTTGACCTAAGGGAACAGACACAAAATTACAGTCCTGATATGTAAGTAAAAACATTCCCTAGACCTCCACATTTAATGTATGTTTTCAGTGCAACAACAGAGTAATTTTTGATTTCTCAGTAAAAACTTCCCTTCCCCTCATAGTCAACCTCAACAAAGTGCACAAAAAAAGTGAAATGAAAACTATTCTTTACAAGAAAGTGTCAACTTTTCCAGGTTCATAAGACACTATCATCTTCTATCTTCTCTAAACACTTTTGAATGCAAAAGCCACATATTGATTGGTTTTAAAATTATTACTTCAGGTGGTTATATGAAGATAAACTTGATACTGCTGAACTGTCGCCACAGCATAAAGTGCCCAAAGAACTAACTAGAGGTTGATAGGAATGTATTTTTGTACTAACAATCTTGTTTGAAATGTGAGTTTTACCTGTTTTGCATCACATTAAAACCAAGATACTTCCAATTTTCAGAAAAGAATAAGAAAGTGACCCCAACCCCCAAGTGCCAAGGTCAAGGCAATTACATAAAATGAACTTTAAGAAATCAATATTAATCCAACAAAAATAGTCTGTTAAATGTTCCCAGCAAACTCAATTCACATCTCCTTTGGACAGCATAAGGTTTAAATAGGATCAGCAATATAAAAACATTAATTCTCTCCTGCACCAGCATTCCTTTTTACCAATTCAGCCCATTTCTACTCACATTTGACTTACTGATGAGCCAATCCATTCATAAGATGTCACAAGGGAATTCAGTCACATTGAACAACATTCTCCAAATCTTCAAGTTTTCTATTAAATAAAACAAGCATGAACCTACGATAATTCAAACCAACTGAGATAAAATAAATTTAAAAAATAATTAAAAAATATTTAAATCCTGCATACTGCACTAGAGAAGACCGTGGCCTTGTGCTCATTCTCACCTTCCTCCTTCCAGTGCAGATGGACACAGCCACAGCTTCTGTGGCCTGGGCCATAGACAAGGCACAATATCCACAACAGCCACCTCTGCCAGGAAGGAAGGCTTCTCCTATCACCAGTAGCACCGCTGTCCGCCGTATCTATATACACTGGTTGCACTTCCCTTTTTGACACTGAGAAAAAGCCAGAGTCAATGAAGTCTTTGTGAAGGAAACTGACTGGTGATAAAAGAAATATGTCAGCATCAGCTAAGACAGATTACAAACCATTTGCAATTTTTTCCTGCAATTTAGTGATTTCAGGTTTATGACCAAAGTGAGTCCCATAGTATAGAAGTAATGTTTTGTTTTCACACAGAAACAGAAGCACTAGTGAGTTTTATTAAACTTCGGTACTTCAATAAAAGAGCCCCATAGGTGCGGATAGAGCATCAGTGACTAAACAATTTGTTCAGAAACCTTTTCATTTTCCCATATTCTTAAACAAATACAGTAAATTGTAAAGGAACTTGTTTTCAAGCGTAGAACAATTTAAACTTTATACAATTCCCCTCATCTATTTTGTACTGCAGAGCTCCTAATTCTTGTCCTGACCTATACCAAACTACTTTTCAAGTGACAAGTCACCTCTGTTGCTCTGAATATGCACCTTCTTTTCCTTCTCTTGATCTTCTCTCTTCCTTTTGGGCAGATGGAAGCCATCAGCACCCCTACTTTGATTGTTTCTATAATACTGCTGATACAGCCTTAACGCTAACGCAGCTGCATTACTATTTGCCTTTGTTAAAAACTGTCAGTATTTCACCACTTCTTCTTATTTTAAATGTTGAATTTTTACAGCAGCTGAAACCATGCCTGGTTAATGGCTGACAACTACTTTTACTGCTTCTTTTTGTTACTTTTACTAGCGGTATAGCTTTGCACTGTTGCTCTTACCTCAGCTTGCAGAAAAATTTCTCATTCATAGCTGTATCTGTTGGCCCAAGCCATTCCATCCCTGGAGAGAGATGAAGGGAAAAAGAGTATGAAAGGGATGCTTACGGAAAGAGAACCTGACATGTTGCCCAGGGCTTATGGTTTGGTCTGGCACAGCCAGCCTGGCGTCCAGACGGAGCATGCAGGAGATGAGGAATATAGGGCAGCACTAACAGAAATACAGGAAAAGGTCTTTTTCCTCCCTCTTATCACTTAAAAAAGCCCCAACAAACAAAAAACAAAAACACCACAGCTTGGAAACCACATTACTGAAGCAATGAACACATAATAACGGATTTGGTGTGAAGGACTCAGATGGGGCTTCCTGTGTGGAAGTGCCTTTCCAATCCTTGCAGCTGCACAGTGCGGGTCACCCTGCCTCTCCGTTTTTGCTCTCACAGATGTTACGATGGATATGGCAAGTGAATATGATCCAGCTCACAAACCGTGCGTCAGTCTCAAGTCTGGTCCTGATGGACACCCAAATCCTCCTCAGGCAGCCAAAAAGCACATTCCACTGACGTGCAGCAGCCACTGAGGAGATAAGTGAGTATTTCCTGGCAAGCAGTCGGGTCACCTGTAAATGCCGTTGAGTCAGAGCAACATAGGCAGGTAGGAATGCCAGGCAGAAATGATGGCATAAAGATTCCCCCTGAGCTTCAGAGGCTCTGTGCCAAATGTAAATAGGCCTGTAGCATAGCCTCGGCGAGCCTGGAAACGTTCAAATCACTGGCAGTACAAACCTCCACAGACCACCCTACATTAAAGGCAGAGGTACAGCAGCCTGATCTATGGCCAGAAGCACTACAGTGCAGAAGCAATTGATCTTGCTGAAGAGCTGCTTCCAGCCTGGAGACAGGGAAAATGATGGTGACATGAACACTGTAGTACCAGCGCATCAGGGGAAGCCTCTGTACATGTTCAAGTTGCCCCCTATGTGTTCATTGCTCTGATGCAGGAGGGGTTCAGGCATTTCTGCAGGGCTGTTCTAGCCCAGTCTTGTCCAGTTCTTGGACCTCCTACAGAAGTTGCACAGACCACAGAGAGGATATGAAGGTTATCACCACCAGCAAAGCCTGTAAAGCTGGTACTATAGCCAGCTGCTGGAAAAACTCAAAGATCATGTGCAAATTACACAGGATGCTCCCAGCACTGTCACTAACTGTAATATTAACTACAGGTGAGGATGCACGCAGTGGCCTGAGTGCAGATGGAATATTAGAAACAAAGAGGACCAGACCCACAAGTGTTGCCTTCCAGCTTACCTTACTCTCTAGGGACCTTGGAGGCAAACACAACCACAGAGATTTCACTCGGGAACATCTCTTTGTAAGTGAGCTTGTATCTGGTGATTTACATAGAAATCACAGAGGGATTGCATATTGTAATCTGGAATATCAGACAATATACTGAAAAGGTATGTTGACATGTAGCTAAGCCAGTTGAGACAAGGAATGAGTTGATCACATAACAACTTGCATTGGAAAAAATCTGATCCAGCAAATGATACAGATACATGTAGATCCTGCATAATTTCTCAGGAAACTAGTGCCAGAAGTCAGTCTATCTCTCCTGTGTTACCATCTTCCTGTAATGCTACATGTTATGAGGGGCACTAGAGAGCCAAACAGAATTTCCTCCCAAGCTTGTGACATAAGATCCTATAGAATTTACCACAGAATTCACTAGCTAATGTTCAGGCTATGGTATTTAGTGAGCATGAGTGGTTTTCCCACACAACACATGTATCCATCCACCTGCATTAATTTATATGACTGTCATCAGCATCTGCAATTTCATCAGCTGTGACTAAAGACAAGAGCTTTCAATACATATGTTAGAGGGCATATGCTGATCATGGGTTGGTGTCAAGAAAGAACATACCCTCCTCGCACACTATTATACAATTACAGGTAAACGTATTATGGGGATTTATATCTTCATTTGAAGCGTCTGGTATAAATCAACATCGTGGGCAGGATACAAGATTAGAAGGGTCATTGGGTCTTTCCTGATACAGCAAATAATTTGCTCCATATAAAGCAAAGCACTTTTTTTTTTCTTTCCCCAATTCCAGTAACTCCATTCAACAGCTTCAATTTCCCTTGAATTGCTTTCTTGCAGCCTCCTCAGTGTGTCAATCACAAAGCAGAATCTAATCGTCCAAAAACGTCTTTTCCACTTCCCCAAACATCTGCTAAACAGGATTCAGGCAAAGAGATTAAAAAGCTAAACTCAGCAACTTGTTCTGACTCTCCTCATCACATTCCAGTCACCAAGGGGGTAATTCTTTTTGCTTCAAATATAAAAAAACATTTATAATGGAGTTTATTTAGACCTTCTTGCTTTAAGTAAGCAAGTTTTTAATCTATCACATACATTCCTGTAATGTAGGTTTGATGTTAATGGGTTGTAAAGTGGGTAATAATTTTCTAACTGACCTCTTCAATCAGATTAGATCATATTATTGACCATGCTGTTTGTTTTATAACCACAATCATATTGTGGAAGAACATCCCTTGCAAGTAGCACATTTGTAAGTACCCATTAAGGCAAAGGATGACAGGTCTGCATGTTTGGCACTTTTTTAATACTTCTTTTTACCTTGCTGGCAGTATTCCCATCAGCATCCTGAAGCTATCCATTTGTATGTTTCTGGGTTCCTACTGTCCAGGGTTTTTTGTTTGGTTTGGAAAAGATGCTGTGCTCTGAAAGCAACAAAATCTAAAATATGCAAATATAGTAACTTTAAAAAAAATAAATAAAAAAGCACCCAAATCCACCAAGAATTTCTCCGTTTTTTTGAATGGTTCTTTTGGTCACTGTAACATTTCTTCTTAAGAGTAAATCCTGGACATTGCTTCAAAGTGACACTTAGTGGAAGTTTTTCAAACCTTCATAAGAAAATGACCATTTATGTGCTCTTTTCAGCACCCACTTGTTCATTCAATAGCTGCATTTAGCACAGATTTTTGAGCTCCTTATACATCCTAAACAGGAATGATAGCTCACGGTCAGGCCCTGGACTGGGACAGAGACTGATCCACTAAGTCCCCAAGCCCTCAGGGGCAAAGTTGGCCAAAGGGTGTTCCAAATCTCAAGTTTCTCAGACAGTTGTTTTACTTTTCTTAATCACAGTTTGCTGTGTCTTCTGTGGGTGCCAGTGCAACTTTTTTGAGGACAGACTGTGATCAGACAAATAATCTGAGGACAAAATACAGATCTGAAAAAGCAGTGGAGAGAAGCAGCCGAACATAAGAGACTGGGAACTGGTTTTGCTGCTAGAGGGAAGAGAGTATCAGTTTTTGTCATCAAGCCCTCTAGTGAGGTTTTGGTAAAACCACTTTTCTCCTGATGTGTCAATTGTTTCTCTTGAAAACAAGCACAGTATTTTCCCTCACTACCCTCACTTGTTCCTTTGTTCATCAAATTTAAGCTTTAAGTCAAAATTTATATTAATGTGCTATTCAACATAAGATGCCAATATTAACTGGATATGAAAAATGAAAATACATTCCCAATAAAGATTTTGGTTTCATGACAAGAGGATCCCAACTAAAACAACTGTAGTATTTATGATGGGCAAGCAAAGCAAAAAAAGTCCTGTCTTCCATTTTCATTTTATTACACTTCACTAAATCTCCAAATTGTGTTTCAGAGTTGCAATTGAAATGATAAGCACAGAGAACTAAAGACAAATGCCGGAAGGAGCAGCAGTGGTGTCAGCTACACATTATTCTTCTCTAGCTGTTATTCTAGTAATGAACCAAGCTGTTTTCCTTCAGTTCAATGAATATAAATATCCAGATATTCTCTCCCTCACTAACACACTTTTTTTCTGAGTAAGTTTGCTATGAAATGACTGACTGATGCAGAGTTGTTGGCTTTTTATTACAAAAGTCTTCATTCCATATGATATAAATTTTTTTCCTACTGCAGTTGAAGTAACTTTTCCAGAATTGCCTACATAAAATGAGATTCTAACTGTTGTTAAATCTGTTACTAAATCCCTACTGAATTTTAATGTAGAGTAATTTGAGTAATCTTTACCCTGCAGTAACTTGTTCATTAGGCTGAGCTTTTATGCACCTAAATTACCCGATATAATTTGGATTTGTGGAAACTATTTCTTCACTATGTACACAGAGATTATACAGCTCTTAGTCAGGAAAACATCAATTAAGAGTTAAACTGAAGAACTGGAATTCAGCCCAGCAACTGCTCATTGTTGTTAGTTTGTTTAATTTAGGCTACAACGTATTTTTTAGGAAATGCAAACATGGTATGAAATACAAATAGAAGTAGAGTTCCAAAAATGTGAATTTCTAGCACACAGCAGAAGTACCTGAGTAAGCTCTCAGTCATGTCAATCATGGAATACTTTAGGTCGGGAAAGACCCTTTTTTTTTTTTACAGTTAGGGTGGTGAAACACTGGCACAGGTTTCCCAGAGAGATGGCAGATGCCCCATCCCTGGAAACAATCAAAGTCAGGTTGGACAGGGCTCTGAGCAACCTGATCTAATGGAAGATGCCCCTTCTCAATGCAGAGGGGTTTGACTAGATGACTTTTTGAGGTCACTTCCAACCCAGATTATTCTATAATTATCAAATCCAACCACAAATCCAACACTACCAAATGCACCAAAAAACCCACGTCCCTCAGCACCACACCTACAAGTCTTTTAAATACCTCCAGGGATGGTGATTCAACCATGCCCCTGGGCAGCCTGTTGCAGTGCTTGATGACCCTTTCGGTGAAGGAATTCCTCCTAATCTTCAATCTAAATGTGCCCTGTCATAACTTGAGGTCATTTCCACTTGTCCTACATTTTGCTGCTTGGGAGAAGAGACCAACACAGAACCACAGTCAGTATAGTTTCTAGGAGCAATATATACTACCATCACACCACACTTCAGTGACCCATTGTCCTAGGATGACAATACTATTTCTGGTGCTAGCTCAGGTAGAGCCTTTTATGGTGTACCCAGAGTCCACATTACAACACTGAATCATTCACTGCTCCCTAACATATCCCTCATGTATCAGCTTAATGATAGATTAAAAGAAACCAAAAGCAAACAAAACATTTTCTCACCACCAAAACTTGGGTAAATGTTTAATGTTTAAGGTGAGTTTTCCATTTAAACAAAAAAGTTATTTTCAAAATTTTATTTACAAAACTACAGATTACAGAAACATTGATAAACCTTCAGATTCCCTGTCTTTTCTCTCTTTTCCCTATGCCTTGGAATGCTGTAGTATTGTGTAATGGTTAGATCTCTCAATCTTTTCCAAACTCTCCTAAAGCTGGAATAGCTAGATCAGATACTTCAAAACTTACAAAGTAGCTGAGACTGTTCCATTTTACCAGTCCAAATCCACTTGTGAAAATAGCAGGATTAACCTACAAATGTATGCGGTTTTCCAAGATTAAAATATACATGTAATTAGAGTGTATGTTATGAAGATAGTGGTTTATAATCAGAATAAATTGATTTGCAAGTCTGAAGTACAGCAAGAAGCAATTATTGTACTTGGCAACTGACTTACTCACTTAACAGACAGCTCTATACCAGGAACCCTAGTTATATGCTGCTGAGACTTTTGGTGATGGTAACTTGATCTTAAAAGCTTCTCTTTAGCTCTCACATGTCAATACATTCTTTTAAAAAGAAAAGATCAGCAAAACTGGGTGGTTACAAGCCTTGCTCAAATGTAAAGGCAGTCTTCATAGACAATACACCAAGACTATAAAATTAAAGAATGAACTCCAGCTAAATAAAGTAATGGTCCTCCAGTGGAAAGACAAAACACAATTAGAATTCACATACTTATTTCAAGATCAATATTTTTCTACTGATTTGCTGAGGAGGCTTTTATGAAATTTAAGCATAGTTCACTTTTAAATACTCTTACCGCCGAAGGGTATGGTAAGCTGTATTAATTCCGTTCCTTTTATAAATCAATAATTAGATCGCTGATTTGCTTAAAGTGCTTGGGAAAAAAAGGAAGGAAGATGGAAGCTATATTTTACCATTCTACAGCACGTGTTGAAAGGCTCAGTAACTCATACTATCACACTTAAAGATCATGACACTCAGAGAGCATGGAAAGCAATCAAAACCAAATACGAAACATTTTCCTCTACAAATTTTAACAAATAAATAAATAGAGGTTTGCTGTGACAGACAGCACCCAGACCCAAATACAATTTTTGGGTTAAGTTCATCTTCCCACTGTAAATTGTGCACCATGAAGGTGGAGATGCAAGCCTGTAGACTGAAGCAAAAAGATATTAAGAGGATGACAGCTTCTTGAGTGTTAAAGTGATAGCAGTATGATTTCTGTTAGCTAGAGGAGAAATGAGGGGAGAAGTTATCCAGCCACCACACAGATAAAGAGTTGTGTCTTTGCATAATACTTTCCATTGAGCCCTATGCACCACATAGGATTCCAAACTGAAATATACTGCAGGATAAGCAGCAATGAATCGTCTTACAGTGAAGGATTATGATTTGGAGAAAGAGTAAAAATAGTGAAAATTGTCTGTACTTGTGGATGGATAACAAAACAGAGTCAGGCTCATAAGAATAGATGCATGTTGTGTACAGAGGAATAAAATCCTCTAAAACATTTGGAGGAAACTTTTAGGATATTTGCTAACATTAACCTTCCTGGGGTAAGCTGACTCCTTGGGAAATCCCTAAGGAAGATTATATTATCTGTACCATTTTTAAAAGATTTCATGAGAGAAGTTCAGATACACCCCTTTCAGATCACTTCATTCTCTTCTGAAAGAGAGCAAGAGACAAAAGGGTATTGCCAAAACTTAAAAAAAACCAACCCAAGACTTTTTTTTTCTTTCCATCAGTTAGCCACTGAAGTAACAGAGCATCTGTGGCCAATCAGGATGTAGTTTGTCTTACAACCATCCTTAAATACAAAAACTAGGAATCATCACATCCAGTTCTACTTTTCTATCTTGTGGTATTTTCATAGTATCTTATTCTATAAGATAACTTAAGAAAACCACAGTTTTTTCTTTTTTATTCTTTTACTGCTACCTTAAAGAATTTGTCATAACTTTTTAACC
>JAOXJM010000002.1:12886612-12897349 GCA_026413425.1 Tringa solitaria
TTGATTAGGGGCAGCTGCTGCATGGCCAGTTGGTAATAAGCTCTGTACAGGCAAATTATTGGGTCCTCTACTGCAAAACAAAGCTGCAATCAAGGGGTAGAAAAAGGAGTGCAAAGGGGTAACTTGCACACCAGTAGGAGAATCTGCCATAGCAGCAATATCAGAGTTTACGGCTGAAAGGCCATGAGAGCAACAGCACAAGAACTACAAGGGAAAAATACTGTCTAATTGCCAGATTTGGGATTGTGAGTGATTAAATCAGTGCTTTTATTTGGGAAAACAAAAAGGGAAAAGCAGAACTGTTTAGATTATACATCTAAGATAAAATGTCATCTCACAACACTATCACCTTCCTTGATAGAAAAACTCTAAATATATCTCCATTCCTCAATATGTTCCCTAATAAAATCTAAGTTTCTGTTTCTATTGAATGTTTCTAGTGCTTTTTCCTCCATCACTGCTCAACACGTGCCCCTAGACCTTCCCAGAGCACAGGTGAATCTTCTACATAACTAGATTGTTGCTTCCAGGAAGCACCTGCCAGGAGAGGTGACTCAGGAAGCCTGTCGTGCATCTCTGCACAGCAATTGATACCAACCTATCAAAAACATACCTCAAAAATCCCATGAGCTAGGGAGGACAGGAAAGTGAAAACGGTCACTCATCAAGCTAGTTCTTGATGCAACTTGTCCCTGAACTTACTACTGAACTGTCTTTTCAAGGTAAATAAGGACCAATCCTGTCTTCCGTGTCCTCAGTGAGCAGAGACAGTATCATTTGTTCCTGGGGATAGGTGGCCTCTCTTCCTGACCAAAGCAGCCCCAAGCTGAGGCAGTCAGCCTTAATGGATAATGACAAGACACAAAGTAAGCAAAGGAAAAATAGCATGAGTCATTCTGACTTGATCTTTGTGAAGTGCTTGGGGAATCAAATGCATTATCAAAGATAGATCTAAATATGAACACCACCATTAATGCCTTACCGTTCACTGGTACAATGCCATTCTGAGAAAACCTGCAGAAATTCTGTATATATACCTTGTACTAAAAGAAGGGACATGAAATCACTGGCTGTTTAATTCACACTCTTTACACTCAGCTTAATGGCTCTTACATTTTTCCTTTCTTGCAGCAGTGACTAAAGCTACTTGTCATAAACTGCAGGCCATATAGTCAAAAAGGGCTCCATGAACAAATGGGAAAATCTGAGTGGGAAAAAATCTATACATGGACTTGTTTTCTGCACCTCGTTCCTCCAGCTAAGATTGCTTGACTACCTTCTCCTGAACTCCTGACTGAAGTCAAAGCTTCCCAGATCAGTGCTTTCCGTCTCCATACATGCTAAGGCAGGATGGGAAACAGGCAGGCGAGAGCATCCTCCATACTTTGTCCACTTGTTTGACATTTTTTCCTGTCTTCATATTTTTGTCCCTCTGCTCACTTGCAGTAGCACCTATTCACAGCCTGAAAGGAGAAATTTTCTAACATCTTTTCCAGGATGACAACCACTCAGTTATTTATAATTCACTGCTAACAAAGCCCTCTGCGTTCTGGTTTGCATCACCCTGTCACTAAGCCTGTCATTTTAGCCTATTAGAGCGCTCTTTTTCTATTGCTGTCTTCAGTTCATGTATTCTCTGTAGCCTTTCCACTTTAAGTACAACTGGCCCAGACACTATTTACTCCTCTCTCCACTGCTTGACTCCTTGGCCTCTAAGTTTCCTTTCTCCCGCACTCTCCTCCCTCCTGCTCACATTCCCGTGTTGTCATGGATTTATTTTTAGGTCTTAAAAGATTACTGGTAATAAGAAATCATTTAGGCCTGCCCCTTACTGTCAACTTGTTCTCTGTAGGTTATTTGTGTCATCTTCTTGAATAGGGATAGTTCTTCTGTCTACCACTACCTTTAGAAATATCATGTGTATGTGAAGGAAACATCACACTCAGAATAAAGGTGGAGAAGGTGCCTGGTAAAGTGGAGGACTGACTTGGGAATGAGGAAGAGGAGAATGCCCTTTGAATCCTCCTGGTGAGCAGAATTATTTGCTACTGAATACTACCTGGGAGCTATGACCATCCTAAGTGTCTGAACCCTCATACCTACTTCAAAAATAATCCAAATCTAGAAGAAAGCCATAAAAGAAGGGACACTCTAGACAATGTTATTCCTGGCTGACCATTATTATAAATTCCAGAACTGATTGTGTTATACTGATCTTCTCTGTATGAGCATCGTACTCAGAAATTGTTCCAGCACACTCTCTTGGGGATGAACAGCAGGATGACCATCCAATTAAAATTCATGGATAGCATTCCCGAAAGCCTGGCACATTAATCTCCTGTAACTGCTAAGCAGCAGATACTGCATCTGGAAAAAGTCATACAACAGTCCTTCCATAACCATAAGTTTCCTGTAATTTTGTCCAGGTTTTCCAGACTTGCCTTTGATATTATCAGAAGCCATCTGGTAATTGTCTTTTCAAGCTGCATTTTTAGTTAGATAAGGGGTTTTTAATGTTATTATTACTACCTGTAGCCCAAGGTGACTCATAGTCACCCTAGTAAAAGAATTCTTGTAGAAGTGGCTGTGGACTTCAAGCACCTTCATATAATTTTACCAACTGCTGAAATTAGTGCCAGTCATCTTTTTGAGCTACATATTCTGCTATTTTAAGTCCATTGCTCATTTTCTGAAGTCCTTTCTGAACAACTCCTAGTAGAGATATTCTCTTCCAGTCATGTAACATAATGGATATGGATTTGTTCTTTAAACTAGATAGTTCTAGTACAACAGCAGCAGCTACAAAATCAGAGAGGGAGCCAGGGGAAAGGCATTCATCCAAAATTATCATCAGTAGCACCTGAATGCCTCTGTCTTGTCCTCAAAAAGCTCATGGTTAACTCTCCAGGAGGTCAGAAAGGGACTTCCCCAGCACAACAAACTCTCCTGACTGACAGTGAGACTGTGCAGCTATTCCCAGGAGCTACCAAAACAGAAATGCTCCTGGGTTGAAGGATGCACCTTCCTGCATAGAATTAGAGCTTTCAACACAGTGCTCTTTTAAATCTGAAAATTAATGTGGCTTAAAACAAGAGTTTTTGATACAACGATCTCTTGGAAAGCAACAATAGTATACAGTTCAGCAGTGTCATCTTCCTCATTTTAGGGCCAAGATCCAAGACCTTGAATGGGTAAACTTCAGTCATCCAACAGTGGCATGGTTTTACCAGCCTACAGGTTAGTCATCATAGGCATCATATATTAAGATACAGAAAAGTAAGCTTTGCACTTTCTTACACAGAAAAGAGCCAATTTCCCATATTTTTGCTCTTAACCTGGAAAACCCTCAGAATAATGACATCAGTAAACTGTGACACTTTTGGTATTTATAAACTATAATTTGTTCCTACATGGTTGGAATACTTAAAATCTCATGAGTTTCTCATGCAAAGGTAGGTTAAATCTTGCAGGAAAGAAGATTAGAAAGAAGAGGAATATCCTTCTCTGGCTACTGATGCATGCAAAGCTGGTCTTAAATGTGTTGCTCTAGGGAATATTAAATCCTTCTCCTTTCTGGACAATTCTCCCTTCCAAAGGAAAAAATGTAGTATTAGCAACAGAGCATATCAATAGCACTGAATAAACTTTCAAGTTCAACTTCAGCTTATAGGCTTCCAAAGGTCTCCAAATTGCTCTGATCACTGGTGTTCCTCAACAGCTTTGGACAAAAACTCAGGTTCTTTCTTTTGGAAAATCATGAAATCAAATCATCCCATTACAGTTTACGCACCAATGAACTTTTCTAAAAGCAGAATTTCTATATTCAAAGGGGGAAAAGTACCACACAGATGGCATAATCCACTCTTTTTTCCAAGGTGAAGAAAAGACAACTGTGGGCAAACCAAGGCTGCCAAATATTAGTATATTGCTTTGCTTTGCCAAAATACATATGTTGCAGAGCCTCTATTTACTAAGTGCACATTACAGAAAATTTTATACAGCAATAGATGCCTACATTTTCTTCAACCCAGAATAGTTTAACAGGAAATTACAAGGTTTCTACAGGCCAATCACTAATACCCTTATACCAATTTTGAAGTGACAATCACTTATGCCAATTTTTGAAGTGGCTATCAGCCCGCACTGTCACATCCATATGTACTATGTAAAATGTAAGATTAAAGGATATAACTACAACTAAACACCCCTAACACCTGAATGGATTTCGCATCACGCATTCTCACTGCATACAGTTTCAGAGTGATCTTCACACATTGAATAGGGCCATTCAACAATGGTTATCACAGTCTGGCTTTTAAGTAATGAGAATTATGTTCCTAACCATTCAGAACTAATAGGTTGCAGATCTATTGGTATCATTTCACCTTATACGGTAAATGACATTCATTGTAACAATAAAGATAAAGTATAAGCACACAACAATTTCATTTCAGTACGTATGTTGCAATTTTCAATAGCTAAAGATTAAACTGCGTACTGAAAGTAGAGGTTTTTCACAGTTTTATTGATTTAAACTGAATTTGTTCATTTAATCAGACTGGAAGTTCTACTAGCTAGAATTTTAATTTTTTGCACTTTTCTTTCCCTATTCTAATTTTTCAGATTTTCTTCCCTTTCAAAACCAATTTAATCGTGATCTCCAGCAAATGAATACTCTGTCTCTTTTTCAAAAGTATTTAACATTTTCATTTAGAAGTCCATTTTGCCAGAATTCTAACTCATATTGTCCTTCTCTATCTAATTCACAAGGGAGGAGTTGTTATGTGCATAAGAAACACAAGAACAAATATTTGCACCAGTTGTTAACTTACTACCCCAACACTTATGTATAGAACGGTGATTTAACTATTCTATTGAGATTAGCAAGTATTTTTCATGCTTTTTGGGATTTTACTACCAAAAGGTAAGTTGAGGGGAACTAAGATATTTTTCCTCTAAAAAGTAGTAAATATCAGAGGAGATTATCCTCAGCAGAAAAGTGATGGCAAATGCAGATTCTGAAATAGAAGCAGGTAAATAAGATGGCACATACCTCCTTGGTGAGGCAAGACTGCATGTAGACAGCAGCACGTATAGAAGGGGCTGATAACCCAGCCATGCTTGGAGTCCGAGTTACACTGGCTGAGCAGCAGGACTTAGCTATCCTTCTCCAGAGGTTTTTGACAAGCCTGGGCTTGTGACTTGGGGAAGCCGGGTCATGCAATTTTTCCTATTTGAGCCGTGCCAAGCACAACTGCCTGTAGGGCCACACTCTGAACTCACGAGGCAATAACTACAGCCAAGAGCAAGGCCAGAGACATGTCACACCTCCATATCATGGTACAGATGCAGTGCAGCTTCCCTTGGCATCTGGGGGGGAATAAGCATGTCTGCCCTTTTCCTGGTGCTGTTTATATCCTCTGCTGACCAGCACATCTATCTGGCCAGCACATTTTACAACAAAAACCTGTGAGAGATAAGGAATAAGATCAGCCTTTGTTCCTCCCACTTCCTGCCTCTGGTTGCCTTTTATCTGCTTCTGTAATTACACACACATGTGACATTTGCTTTTAAGTCCCTTCCCACCTATCTCTGACCCATGCTCATGTACATCACTACGTATTTCATAACCTGCTCATCTCAAGAGACTGCTGCTCGTGACATAGAATTCCTTCTTGCATTTCCTCCTCAATCTGGGGAGATCATCACCTCCTCCTTGCCTGCTTTCAACTTCTCTTTCCACCCTCTAGAGAGGTGGTGGGGTGTTGTGGAAGATGGAAAAGTGCAAACTGCATTACAAAATTTATATTTTGAGAGCACTTAGTTTTATTCTTAATGTCCCTAATATAGTTTTGTTAGTCTTGCTTGTTTTAGCTTCCTAAATGTTAACATAAATTATGTATTTTTCCACAGAGATGATTTCCACATATATATATACACACACGTATATGAAGTGATAATGGGGGAATAGTAAGCAGGGGAAAAAAAACACAAAGGCACAGAATGTATTAAAATCTCAACCCTGAGAATGCAACCTTCCTCACATTATTTTCTGATAGAGCAGCCTTTCATAGGCCAAGCAAGTTCGACTGTTTTCGTCCAACAGCCATCTATCATAAAGTTCAATAATTTCAAGCGTTTAAGAGTTCTAGACGTAAATGTTTTATTAAATGTTTACAATCATTTATTTTATTATCTTTTAAAACTTTTGCTGAGTTTATATAAACTATGACTTTAATAGCAACTTATTAGTACTTAAGTAATTAGTGGTCTTATAGCACAAAAGGTTTTCAGTAAAAGTACTAAATTAATCCTGTTTTGCTAAGTCTTACCTTGTCTCACTGAAAACAAAGGCACAATGAAAGACTGGAGAGTAACTTAATTTTTAATGGCTCAGGATCTTAATTTTCAAGTTATATTTGGTTTAGAAATTCTGTAAAGCTGGAATAAGATTTCTTTCCAGAAATGTTTTTAAGAACAAAACCAAAGAATCTTAGTCATTTGTTTCATTCTATATGATACTTTAAAGTCATTAACTGCACAAATTTTCAAATTAATCTGTCCGAATCCATGTACTAATAAAGGAGAAAAGAAAAAGCACATGAGTCATGTGATTAAGTTGTGTGGTATTTCAAGCGCCTCTCTTTTCCTACAGCTAAATACTACTCATTCTGCCACTTCATTATTCTCTACAGTTTAGGCCTTCAGGGTACACCACACACATATAGAAAAGACAGGAAAGGTAAACAAGATGCTATATGGGGAAGGCCTCAAGTGACTCAATCCTTAGCTCCGTACAGGTGATTGCACAAGCTTACGTCTACACTTCCGAGACCAGCATTTTGCACTGCCATGCTCTTTGATTACATTCTGTTTATTTTCATCTTTAAGAGCCTGCATGTTAGAGATGGATCAGGTCAGCAGGAAAGTGCACCTAGTAAAGCGCGCCCTTTCTCTCTTCTCAGTAAAAACTGTCATTTCTTTGGACCCCAGATCTGACTATTTTTCAACAGAGAAACCACATACTAAAAATTCGATTTTATGTTCCTCTCACTGGGGGGAAACAGTGCAAATTAGAAAGTATGGAGCCTAAACCTTATTTAAAAGACTCCATCAAATCCCACATAGGCAGCAGTGCCAGGCACCGCATCAAGGGCAACTATTAAGCTCTCTTCAGAACTCTTGCATGCCTTTCAGAAAAATACCCCATTTTATCATAGGGCCCAGGTTCATTATAAACCTTAAGGTTTATAATGGCAAGTGAAGGAGGAAAGAGGTGGTTTTCATGTTTTTTGTCAGAAAAAGCAATTCAGGATACTTTATAATGTATGATCTAACTCTTAACTCTTTGCTGATTCAATATAAATTGGTGATAAGATTCCATCAAACACATTATTCTAAATCCCAGTAGAATAGCCACTGCCATTTCCAGATTATATCACAAGTTATTATACATACACTGCTGCATTAATGAACTGGAGTAAGTATGACATCATAAGGTTTTAGAGTCCAAACTGGAAGAGTTTGAAAATGAAACAGTACCAGAAGATCAAATGTGAAGACTGAACTTAGAGTATGGAAGAGTCTTTTGGATATATTTTACTAATATCACGTTTTAATCTTTTAGCATCATCATACCCCAGCAATTTAAAAAAGCTTTAGGCCCTCCACTTGCTGTCTACATACACCCAGTTACAATTATGTCCATTAGTTGCCTTAGCAACAGAGGCAGAGGTTAAGTCATTTTCTAGAAGAGGCCCAGTGCAAATTATGGCATTATACCAACTTATTGCCAATCGTTTTAATTAAAACATTTCGCTTTCAACTCAGCTAACAGCAGAGATCAGTAAACAGGGCAGATCAAATTACTGGTATTTAAACTCCCCTGCCTTTGGAAAGGACCGCTGCAGCTTAATTACTGTTGGGCAGGATGGATGAAGAGAGAGCAAAGAACTGCCATCGTTCAGGTATGGCTCAACATACGAAAAATACAGTATCATAATTCTAAATGTGTGCAGTGCCAAATGAAACTGATTTAGGTTCTGAGCACTTACCACTGTGCTATGGCAGCATCCATGATACTGGCAACAAGAACACCTTTTTCCATAATGCTTCTCTGCTGTTTTTCCACCTCTTTCCATGAAGCGGTTGAAGAGGCAGAAGATACATGCCCAATTTTTCCCCTGTGACAGTGAAAACTAATTTTTGGCATTGCCAAAAAAATGCGATAGCGCACAGCAGACCTAGCATGCCCCGGTTCACGTACCTAGGGACTAGGGGAATGCCTTGCAGCCACGGAGGAGAAAAGGGGGGATATTCTTGTATGGGGAATGGATTTTGAAGAGGATACAGGGAATGCAGTATAAGTCATGGGAAAAAAAAAGACATGGAAAAACAGGCGAGAAGTCTCTGGGATCAAGTCTCAGGGCAGGCAGAAAGTAGAAAAGAGAGGTCCATGGTGCAGTCATTGCTTTGGGATAGTCATAGTATCACAACACTTGATAGCCAGTATGGAAGGAATCACTAGCCACTCCTTCCCACCCCCCTTTTGCCATTCTGCTCCCACACATCATTACATACCTGCAAGAGGGGAAAAAAAAAAATCATCCATAGACAAAATTCCCCTGCTTATCTAATGTAAGCTTTCTTTAAACCTGGATGGAAAAAAAAAACACTACAATTTTTTGTCTGTGGCATAAGTCTGCCACACTTTCAGTAAAATGTAAAATATTATTTTTCAAAGGATTCAGGAAGAAGGGCAAAATCCTATGAAATATATAGAGTAGTTGGTAGAGTGAGACTCATAAGACCAACTTCGCCTGCCTAAAGATCAGACATTTAAGTGTGCTCCATCCAAGGGTATTGAATTGCCCATGTGCAAGGACTTCTCTTCAACCCTAAAGAGAACTTCAGTCAGCTTGCTCTGGCTCATATATCCAAATAATAAATCCATTCTTATGGCAGTAAGTCCTATCTTTGGCTTCTGGAAAACATAACTTTCCTTTTCAAAGCTTGTACAAATCCCTCCATTTGATCTAAAGTAAAACATACTTTTCCCATCACTAGCCATATGTCATTCAGGAAACTTTTTTTTTTTTTTTAGATAAATATATAACCAGCCCTCATTCACATAAAACTACTACAGTCTGATTAGTCAAGATGCGCAGGTTGGTAATGGGAAAGTCAGACCACCTGAGGAAAAGCAGGGGGGTACCTTTTGGATCATTATTAAAGCTTGAATTTCTTCATTGAAATATAGTTGGATTTCTGTGTCAAAAAGAAAAAAAAAAAAGAAAAAAAAAAAGAAAAGCTAAACAAGAGCAGAAACTCTGTTGAGCACATTTCATGACAGATATTCAAAATTTCTCATTGACACAGTCAAACAATACCTCTTCACATGCAAGGAAAAATAACCACATTTTTATAGCTTATTTCTATGCTTATAAGAATTTTAGAAGGTGAAAGCTTTAGTTTAAAATTTCTGGGTCTTACATAGCACTAGCTGCTTCTTTTAGCTGAGTGAAAAATTGTCTCTATAATACAGAACAGGCAACAAAGGTGGAAGTGCTCCCTTCCCTCTAGTAAGTTATACTTTCCAAGGTAAAAACTTCAGAAATTCTCGAAATTTACTTAAGTACTATTATAAAAGAGAAAAGGACATTTTTCTTGTTCTTAGCAGCAAGTGAATTGCAAAAGAAATTATGCAGAGAGATCTCCTTCTCCTAGCTCCTAGGTAGACCAATTATTCTTTCCAATCAAAATTCTTCGGGGTCTACATTTTTATCATTAAAACACAGTTACAAGTCTATTGCTATTTTATTGAAAACTAATACAGGGTTGTTTTTTTTCCTTCTGAGTGAATAAAATTCTGAATATATAATAACGGTCACTCATGTGCTGACAAATTTCCGAAATGCACTGGCATATAATCCTTATGCTGGTATTTTATTATACATCCCATTTTGATGAAAAAATAGATTCAAAAGAAGAGAGTTAAATCAGAGTAAGAAGAAAATATCCATTAAGGAAAAGCCATTATTCTTAAACTAATTGCAAAAGCTAATCAGAATAATTAACCTAAGAGGAATCATAAAAAGACACCTACTCTTTAAAATATACAAATGTATGTAAAACTTCCAGGACTATTTCTACAGATGACCTTCTAAGTTACCTTAGTAACTACTGTAGCACTTTCATGCAATCAGAATACTGATAATTTGTAAAGAGAAAATTGGCAGAAGGAACATAAGTCTGTCCATAAAAGCTAAGTTTCCAAGGTACTTCAAGCCACTGAAGTGTTCAATACTTTATTTTCTGTTCCTCTGCTACTCACTTACTTAGGTCCATGTACAATAAGATCAATTTATATGAATATTTTGAAACCCTATGAATTTTGTCACCTGTTTTTAAAAAATAGATGGTAGCTATGGGCAGTTTTCTCACAGATTATGAGACAGCTAAGCAGAACCCAGTGATAACAACAAGAAAACCATAAAAGCAAGACTTTTTGTTTAAAGAATACAGCATTTGATATGATAAATCAATTTCTTTTTTCTCTACTCAAAATATACAAGGTTCTTGGAAGCTTCCACTGAGCACTGCAACTGTCTTAAAGTCTTAAATCCTGAAGTCATGTTACAAGAAACTTGCAAGAATAGGAGCTTTTTTAAAAAAATAATTTTATTAATTTAAAATATTATTAAATCAAATTATTAATTTATTAATTTTTATTAAATT
>JAOXJM010000002.1:12897449-12913828 GCA_026413425.1 Tringa solitaria
AAATTATTAATTTATTTAATTATTGAATTAAAACATTTTTAATATTCCTGTCTGTCCAGAAAATATAACTCCAATCTCTCAACTCGAATCCAACATTAAAAAACCAACAACAACAAAAAGATAAAATCAAACACCAAAACAAAAGAAAAGAAATCAAACTACGCCCTCATTTTTGTCTTATTAGTATTATTTCCAGATTGATAAATTAAAATTAGAATTTGGGAGGGCTGATATGACAAAACAACAGGACTATCATTTTATATGCTAAATTCATTAACATTTCTATTAGTTTACTACATTAACATTTACTATTAGTTTAAGGAGAAGTTTCAACTTATACCAAATACTAGCACAGTGAAACATTGATGTGTCTGCTTTATTATGGTTTTTGGTGGGGAGATTTTATGATGTTTTTTCATTCTATTTTAATGAAACAACCTTTTTTTACAATTAAGTACAAGCTTCTCCCCAGCTCTGCAACAACAGACTGGGAAATCAAAATTTCCTGATACCAGACCCCCTTGATTTCAAGTCAGGTTCTTAATTATTTTGCCAAACCAAGGCCTTGCATCCAGCAATACCATTCTTTTCCAACCATTCAGTACTTTAATGTAGCCATTTAGGTCCACTCTATTCAGGTGCAATTCAGCAGAAAAGTAGGACATTTTGTCCAGCCAGTCCAAAGTTTCTAAATGGCTCATCTTCTATTCCAAATTCATGATAATATTTTGATGACTCAAATACTACTTTGTTGAGTTTTTTAAGCCATTGATTTGATTGATTGCAAGGTTTGAAGAAATTACAGGAAAACAATCAAGTTGAGTCTGATAAGAAACAGTTCAAATTTAATTTCATCACAATAAAGATGCTCTTAAGCCTACTACATGCTGTTCAGACTGCATTTGATATTTGAACTCACTCACAACAAATCTGTATTGCCAAAGGATTCTACATTTAACTGACTCATAATTAATGCTTACCTTCTTTTAAGAAGAAAATGCAAACATCTGTGAATTCTACTACTTTTAGCACTTTGGAAAATCACATGGATAAACAATATTAACAAAGATTATATCCTTTCAAACCAATAAGTTCTTCTATGCTTAGATTTACTAATATTTTAGTAGTTAAAAAGTGACAACTCCTTGGAAAACCTTATTTTACTGAGTTAAGTGATTTACAGGAGTCAAATAGATTATTGAACCAAGGCAGAGCCTTTAATGGGGAAAAATTGCAAAAAAAACCCCACCCAAGCAATCAACCTCCACCCACACTCCTACCACTGGTATTCTTAAGGGCAACAAGAGGCATTTTGTAAATTAACCTTGTTCCACCTTCCTCATCACTAGGCATTCTGTACTGTACTTTGTATACTGATAACATACACATATGTATGTATGGACACACCCACTCTCTAATATGGCTTCATTACATCAAGAATTTTTCTTCAATACTAGTCTCAAAAAGCCTCAGCTTTGGGCCAGCTTTCCATTGTAGAAGGAACAGAAAAAACCTAGTATAGGATTGCAACATAATTTATATCAACAAAATAAGAGTATGAATGTTTAAATGTAGTATTGTAAGAGTCAAGATGCCAACTCTAGATAGAAAAATTGTTGTATATTTAGACTACTGGGTTCACATGATTTCAGACCAAATATGTGGATTGAGTGTCTCCATAGAAAACAGAATCTTTGCAAACAGATTCCTGTGGATTTTTTTTTTTCAGTTCCAAAATCCTTAGTTCCCATAAATTATGCTAAGTTTCAACTTCAGTCACCAGAATATCAATCATCTGTTGTCTGAAGTCTTTTCTCTAACATGACCTTTCTTTCAGCAACACGATACACTCTGAGGTCTGAGGTCTTTATTTCATAACTATCTGTCCTTTGGTCAAGATACATATCCTATGAACCACTACCTAGATGTAATGATTTTTGACTTCTGTACTGGATTTTTATATGATGATATTTTACGGTCTTCATTAAGATTGGGAAATTAGTGATTTGAGTTGCATGTACTGCGTTTGTTTTGCATTTGCTTTTAACTTTTCTTCATGCAAAGACACAAACCCAAAAGAGCAGAGCGGGGATATATCATTCAAATAAAAATACTTCAGCTAAAATATTTGATTTAGACTAAGAAACAAATACATTACTCAGGGACGGTGCACTCAGGACAAGAAGATCCCCAGAATCCTGAGATCCTGAATCAAGCTATAAAAGAAATACAAAAAGATTTAAAAAAAAATTTAAAAAATTTAAAAAAAAGAACGCATAAAACTGCTCAAGCACTAACTACGAAGGCAATTCAGATTCCTAAGGTCTGTATTATAGGAACATAAAACACAGGTGAAGGAAGAAACTCTGGGAGTGTAGACAAACATGTTGCTGTGAACAATCACATCTTCGAGGCTACAGGTTTTGCACGGGGTTTTTTTTCAGTTACACTGACAAAGAGTACCTCACGTTGGCCTCAAAAAACTGTCATGCTATTTTTTTTCACTTATCTAGAAGAGTAAAAATCCATCCAGTTACAGAGATTCTAGGTGGATCAACAGTCCTCTTGCATTTTGGATATTTTCAGTGTGAAAGAGAAGGAACACGGCCCTCCTGCCCCTTGGGAAGGCCCTGAACACTCCCTCCTCCTCTCTCGCTCTCACCCACTCAATATGTAAATGTGGATATAAATGAGAATCACCTCAAACCCAAGACATAAAACATGCACTGCTGTCGAAACATTACATGGCTGAGCAACAGGAGACGTAAATTCACTTCCCTACCCTCAATAAGTCAGAGAGAGAATCTAAGCTCCTATTTCAGTAACTAAGGATGAACCAAGAATGATTAGGCTTTATTGCATCTGACGTCTACCCACAAGGAAATAAACATATCCCATGCTAATACAACATGCCAACTAGAAATCTTAGTAAACTACGCTACAAAGGATACAAGAAACCTCCCTGAAGATCACTGAATCTCTCCACAAGGCATATGTCCTTTCACATCTCAATCAGGTGCAAGAATGAGCCATTCCCTCATTTACAGTTTCTTCCCTGAATACCTGCACACATCTATTGCTTATTTCTCCTTACTGCCCCTTTGGGAGCAATGCCTGCTAATTGAAATGGCCCCCCTTTGAAACAGTCAGCAGCTGGTTTGATTACTGTATTCCAATAAATAATACGGCTGTATTAATTCAGACAGAGCAATTAACACACAGGCCAGACATTTTTACTGTGTCACTTTTACTGTATACTACCAATTAGGTGTTTCTATCTGAAATACTACCCCCTATTGAAAGCCAAATAAATTCAGCTACAGTTTGATCTTTCCAACAATTGTGTCCCCCATTAAGAAGCATCTGACAGCACCTTTCAAACCATTCACATTGATCCTCCCTGCCCTGAACTTGCATCTGGATTCATACTCAACCCTTGGCTTTTGCCTTTTATTTTTAAGGAGCAAATATAAATGCTGATGTTTTGGATCAGATAATAAAAAAAGACACTGGCTAAATAGATCCATCTTCTGTTTTCTGTTATTTAGATTCATCATAAGTGTAATTCACACAGAAAGAAAATAAAATTAATATTCTATCACAGCAACGATAAAACTTTCCCAGATTTGGAAGGGTAGGGGAGAAATGGAGGCATTTGTATTCGCATAAGAGCATCTCCTCTTCTGTCAAAGGTGTTGCAGGACTTCTCAGGAATTTACTTTTCAAAGGACACAAAGAAAACAGTAGTTATGGAAGTTGCATTACAGCTGAAACTAAAGTGATCACAGGATAGGTTTTATTCAAAGCTTAGAAGTTTTCTGAATCAGAGTTAAGTAATGAAATGCTTTATCATTTTTAAGTAGGATAAATTATAGATGTATTTACATTTTTTCTGTTTAATTGTTTTACATTAAGTGGGCTACATTATTACAATATTATTGTACACATTTAAAAAGAGTTCTTCTGAGAGTGTGCTCATATTTCTTTCAAGATAAAAAGGTTTTAACTGTTTTTTTCCTTGGACAGATCCTTGACAGTTTCTGGTGTTTTCCAAAGAACCAGTGCTATTAACCTAATTCAGACCAGATATAAAGCTGTTATAAAAGTATATGACACAGAGAAACTGAAGCTGTACTCACACATACTTCATGCTTACCGATTAATCTTGCGTTCTCTTCAGGTTGTATCTCTAAAATGGAAACAATAGTCATCGTCATCTTTTTCCTATCTCATCATGTTCACTTGAATCCTGATCTAAATGGCTTCAGGAACAATTGTTTTTCTGACAGTTGATAATTATAAGAAAATCAACTCTTTTAGGAATATTCTGAGATACTTTAAAGGAAATGCAAATTGAATGCTTGAGAATGAGCCCTTGCTCAAGAAGAGCATGTGGTGTTCTTTGTTTTTTTTTTACTTTTTAATTTGGAGTAAACCTTCATCATACAGTCTCTTGTTTTGGCTCATCAAATAAATACTGGAAATTGTTATTAAAGGTATTAAATGGAAAGAGTAATAGTTTTTTCATACTTCAGAGCCCTGAACAGATTACTCATTATCCTCCTCGCTCAGTTACATGACTATGAAAATCTTTAAGCATTACACAGTGTAAAGGCAATGCAGGAATCAGGCAGCATTTTATTGCATGATTTCTCCAGAAATAGGCTTCCCATCCTTCATTTGAATAAAAGCCAATTTGCCAACATGCTGGATATAAAGCATGAGATACCAATCATGGTATGAGATGTTTGATCCTGACTGCTCTCTACACACTGCAATTGTGCACTACAAACTGTCCTGTTCACTCAAAACTTCCAAATTCTAGTTCATGACACTCCAAGAAAGTGATAAATGCTTAACAGAATGAAAAAAAACAGCTGTGAAGTTACTGGGTACACCGCCTCTTCCCCTGAACTTCTCTAATTCCTTAAAGCTTTCTTCAGCTCATCTCTTTACCTCCTAGCCAGATATCAGCTTTCTCCCCACAGAGCCTCTGAGCTACGCTCCCGCAGACGGCAGCTGTGAAATGAGGCAGAGCCAGTAAGTGCAGTCGCTTTTACAAGTTTCCTTAAGGAGCCCAAGCCACTAAGTGGGGCAAGTAACATAGGAGCAATAGCTTCTGCACCATAAAACCTGCTTCCTGGAAGCTTCACAGCAGCCAGAAAAAGCAATGTCAAGGATCAAAGAAACACGTATAGACCTAATGCTATCTTACATTTAGGGCCTGTAAACTCCTAGATCAGGCATAAGTCAATGTAGATGTTTGTTACAATTGCTTGAGAAATGAGCGCAGTCTGCTTGCACGAGTCAATTGGTCTTTGTCATCTTCTGTCACCTGACTTGCTAATTAATTCTGATATAAATAACCAAGTGCTCATGTGCAGAGAAACTAATGCTAGTTTGAAATGTTAAGAAAATGTAATAAGTTTGATGTTATTTTATAACTGGGTGGAGTTGCCGACAAAGTGAATGTTGGCACCTCCAAGCACAAAGCTGGGGAGCACAAGGAACTTCCCGGGAGCAGGAGTTCCTGAGCTGGAGCTGGCAGGAGGGAACTGCATTCCTACTAGGCAAAAAAAGCAGCAACACAACTCCTTGGTCAGAAGGTTAGAGGACAGTTCTTAAATACCTGGTTTGGGAAGCTTCTGGGATTTTCAAAGCCTGTCTCTAAACTACATAGAATTACCTTCCTGTACAGCCTATGATACAAGAAAAACAGAGTGAAGGGAAAAGGATACAACCCCCCCAAAAGCATTTTCTTTTATCTGTAGTCATGGTTTTCAAGGAGTCCCCTGACCACCACCTACCAGTGCTGCCCACCCACCTGATCTCCTTGTGTGACTGGTTCCTACCCTGGTTCTGCTAAGGAACCTTGGAATGTCTAGCCTATTTCTGCTAATTGAAGTAATCTCACAGCAAAGGACGCTCACTGGAGAGGCTGGAGGAGACAGCATGAAACAGGAGGCAGTCAGAATGTGGGAAACTCACCCAAAGTGAATTTCTGAGTCAGACTGTGAAAGTCCATGTAAACCTTTTTCTTATTTTCATTTTTTTAAAATTCATCAGATAAAGGCTTTAAAGTTTTCTGTTAAATAATAGAAAATATCACATGATGACAACTCATTGACTTAACTAATAGACACTCAGATAAATATTATACACTGGAAACAATTTACAACCAGGAGGACAGAAAGCAAGTGTTCGCACAGACACGCCCAGAAAAAGAGTAATAAAACACTTGCGTTCTCTGCACCCCTTAGAAGGGGAATTAAGAAGTGGGTTATGCTAACTTCCTTTTCACCCCCGCCACAAACAAAGAAAAAATTTCTTCAGATCAAAAACTTCTTTGTTTTTTTTATGAATTACAGGATCAGATCTAGACCACCACCTCTTAGCACTACCTTCTTGCTTCTACACTTTTGCACATTAAGCAAATGAAAATACCTTCTCCCTACTCTCGATAGTACTGCAAACACTCTCAGAATAGGATTTATAATCTATTCTCTGATTTATTTCAGCACTTCTATAAAATCCAAATAAATAATCCAAAGTTTTCTGTTAATTCTATTCTTCCAGTTTACCCTGTCATCACAGACGACACACACAAATGTAGAGCACAGCCACTTTGCCATACAGACACATGGAGAAATAGTAACTCTACAAAGACTATAAAAATGTACACTCACATAAAACATACATTAGTCTTAAATACGTGCATGGTGCCAGACTTCAACAATACCAGAAGAATCTGATGAGCAGTGTGAAGTACCATAGCACGGCTCACTTTACACTGCACAACGTCTTCATTACCTTCCACTCCTCTATAAAACAAACATCAAAAATAGATAACATCAAAGAAAAAAGGTTCCCAGATAAAAACTGTATTGTAATTAAAGAATAAGTAAATCCCAGTGAACAAGTAGCAGTTATAACTGTAAAAGCAGTGGTCTCCCCTCCATCAAAAGTAAGTGCCTCATAACTGTATCATTTAGTTCAAAGATCCACAAAACCTAGGTAAGTCATTTCAGAGTTCTTGAGTCTAATATAATAAATTAGAAAATAATATTAAAATAATTATCAGCTACATTTGACAAATCAAATGTATATTCTGATTCAGTTGTGCTTCTGTAGACAGTACTAGAGCTACTCAATACTAGAAAAAGCTGTGACATCCCTCACATCATCCCTCCTTTTGTTTCTCCAGCCTGTTTGGAGAGCACCCACAACAACAGAGACTTCATAGGCCAGAGGTTTTTTGTCACCACCTTCAGAAAGCTTTTAGCAAATTTCATCCCAGATTTTCCTTGATGCTTTAAATCCCTCATTTCCTGCCACCACAAGTATGGAGAATAACTATTTGTGGTAGCCTTTCTACACCTCTGAGGGCTGCTATCAGCCTTTCTCAATAGGTTTATTATTTACATCACTGCTCTTCTTTGGATTTCTAATCAGGCCACATTTTCTTGAAACGGTGGGCCACAAATGTGCATAGTTCTCTGCTGATGCCTTACCAAAGCTGAGCAGGGCAAAACTATATCATGTGTCATGCAGATTATACATCTGTTTATAAATGCCTGTTCAGTGTTTTCTGTCTTCACAACAGCATGACATTGCTGATTCATGTTCAGTTTCTGATTGACTAAAAACCTAAATCCTTTTATGCAGAAACTGTTGGTTAGCCTGTTTACATCTGTTCTTAAATAATTATTCAGCTTGGATGTTAGCAATTTTTCTGTCAGAGCAATTCTGATGAAGTAAATAGGCCTACTGCAAACACATTAACCAGAAGGATCTTAATTTTTTAAGTTACATGGGGCATAACTTAATACAGAGCTACTGGCAGCTCAGACTAGCATGTAATACTGGATGGCATAACTCTTTTTTCATTTCCAAGAATACTGTCTCTATTTCATAAACAGTGGCACAATAAACACAACTATTTGTCACATGGAAGGGAAACAAAAGGGAGTTGTATAGTACATATATTACCTTCTTAAACTAACTGAGCCTTTAGAAGAAAAGATGTCAATCAAGGGCAGCAAGACCCTAGCTCTCGAGCTGCTACAGCCCACCAAGTGCATATGGTTGGGTTTGGCTCTCTGTTTGCAGAGAGATTTTATTCACCTGCAGCTCAGCACTAGAAAGTCTTTTGAACCTGTGAAGATTCTGCAATGTGGTGATAATTTTATGGAAGACCACCTGACGTAGCATACAAAAAAAATACTATGGCTAATGTAGGCATTGACTCCAAACATTCAGGACCAAACTTTAATGTCTGCTAGTTTAGTTTTATTGCATTATTTTATAATGCATTAGTTCATTGCACTTAGTAAAATTCAAACCCTTTCAGAATACCAAAACCAGAATAAACAATTTCATTCTGTTGAGTTGAACCTGCCAGCTCAATGCATTCCTAAGTGATCTGAAAAATTAATAGTCCTCCTGGACAAAGTGAGGTAACGCAACAGTACCTGGACAGCACTGACAAGGGGAGGATATGAAAGCAGAAAAGGAGGAATCACAAAAATGAAAAGAAATAAAGTGCTAATGACTGCTTTCTTAACTTAGTGCTGATCCAGGAAAAAAAAAAAACAAACCACCAAAAAAACCCAAAACCACCACCAACAAAAAACCCCCACAAAAACCAACAAGAAATCAAAACATCCACATACATCAGATTTTGTTTCACTGATCTTTTCTCCAACAAAACAATTAGCATCCTTGAATCAAAGCTTTTACTACCCTTGTCAGTATAGCAATATCATGAAATAAAAAACTTCACAATCAAGCTTGTTGCTCTCTGTATTATTAGCACAAGAAACACACACCATAAAACACTGTTTAAAAGGTGCAATAAATAGCACCCAAGAGCCATTTTTGACATATAATCAGTCTTGACAAGCTTTGGACTGACTTTGCTGGCCTATTGACCCTGCCCATAGGCAAAGCATGTCTCTTTGCCACAGCTAATCTTTTCTGGACACCCCTGTCACAGCACAACTCCATTTGAAACAGCTGAAAAGGTCAAAGAGTGTCTCTCCACTTTCAGACTGAATTCAAGTCAATTCATATCTAGGCATCCAAAGTACTGCGATTTGTTGCAGGACCTTTGCACGTTCACTCTGTTCTTTTTCCATTCCTTTCCCTTATGCCTCAATCCACCACTTTCTGGAAGCATCTTTGGTTTATTCAAATACTTGCAAAATTGTTAATTAAAGGCTGCATTCTTGCATTTTATAAAGCTGTGCATGTCCTGCACATAACAACTGAGTGCAAATTCAGAAAGTAGGCTCTTCCACTGAATTTTTAATCCTCTCTTACCCAGACAAAAAACAAGAACTGTGAATACAGCCTCTGGACTAATTTTCCCCAGCCTGCACCCTTATGGCCACTGCAGTCACTGGAGTAATTTCCAGGTATTAGAGCAGTAGCTTGGCACATACAGAAGTGGAAGTTAGAGGAGATCCGCTGTTCAAAAAAACTCTCCTTCAAATAACTCTACTGTCTGTTCCTCACAGCTGTGATAATGTCTCTCTGGTGCTCCTTCTGGATTCCTGAAAGCCAGAGCAGCCATCAGTTATTTACTGCTTCTTCAAATCCCTTGCCACCAAGAGGAAGAGAGCAAAACCAACTATTGCTTAGACTATAAGACCAATCCAGTAGGCCCCTGCTCTACAAGAAAGACATTGAGGTGCTGGAGTGTGTCCAGAGAAAGGCAACAAAGCCAGCAGAGGGTCTAGAGCACAAGCCCTATGAGGAGTGGCTGAGGGAACTGGGTTTATTCAACCTGCAGAAAAAGAGGCTGAGGGGAGACCTTTTCCCTCTCTACAGCTACCTGAAAGGAGGTTGTAGCCAGGTAAGGGTCAGTCTCTTCTCCCAAGTAGCAAGCAATAGGAGAGGAGGAAACAGGCTCAAGTTGTACCAGGGGAGGTTTAGATTGGGTACTAGGAAAAAATTCTTCACCAAAAGGATTGTCAAGCATTGGAACAGGCTGCCCAGGGAAATGGTGAGTCACCATTCCTGGTGCTATTTAAAAGACAGGTAGATGTAGCGCTGAGGGACATGATTTAGTAGTGGACTTGGCAGTGTTAGATTAGTGGTTGGACTTGATGATCTTAAAGGTCTTTTCCAACTTAAACTATTCTATGATTCTACAGTATTCATTACATATTTTTAGTTTATTACCTGCGTGAAAGAACTGAAGACTAATAATCTTAAATGCTCAATTTAGAATTAACTGCAAAAGCAAGATGAAAATTAAAGGAAATCATGAAAGCAGCATGTTTGCCAAAGTATCTAATCCATGAAGCACTATTTGAGTTAATCTTATCTCCTAGTCAAACCTTACAGGTTGGTGAACTTTCAGTCACATTTGCATAAAAGGACCTGTTTTGCCACAGAAGCAGCAGCAAAATTACCTTTGACTTAAAAGCAGGTATAAACCATTTGAAAGGTAAATGAACATTTGATGCATATACAAACTGTGAAAGAGGTGATTTCTTTCTCCTCTTAATCAATCATTGTTTTATCTTTTTTCTCCTCTGACATGAGAATTATAGAGTCTAAGATCTTTTTCAAGAAGTGAGAAAAGTGTTTATTTAAGAGATCTTTAGATGTACATAATTTCTAAATGGATTTCTACGGATTTCTGAGGAAAAAAAAAAACCAACAACGAACCAAAACAAAACCCACCAAACAAATTTTGAAGCAAGAAAATTAAATTAGGTAATCATCTCCAAGTCTCATCTTGATTAGAGCAGAACAAATGTTATTTTCTAGTGTGTAACTCAGTAAAACACATTTTAAGCTCCTGTTCTTAAGATAACAGGATGACTTCCAAACTCAGAAAGTGAGGTACCCTGTTCAGCAATGTATTTTAGCATTCTAGAAGCCCTGAGAAGACAGCAGGTGCAAGGAATTTAAAAATGACAACAGAGAGAAAAAAGTATATCTATCTTCTGATTGCTGTTGCTTTGCCTCCCCATGCCCCCTGCCTAAAATTGAGGCACACTCTGCTGCTTAGGTTTAATCCAAAACTCACAAGTCAATGGAAAAGTACTTGGCGTGACCATTTCTCATGGCTGTTTTTACCTCTTTCATCAAAAGCAATGTATAAAGAGAGTAATATCAGAGAGGTAAACTTTTGTTGGACACAGTGCTTCCCTACCCCAAATACATTGCAGGAAAATTCATTTGGGAAAAAAAAAAATTATTCATTCCCTAAGATTATAATTCAATCAGCTCAGTTCCCACTGGAGAACTCTTCATGAAGCCGGCTCCTGTTGCAGAGTCATTTTGAGCCTACCATCTTACAAGTATGTGCCAGTAGCTTAACTAAATGCAAGCCAATGCCACACAATTATTTGTTGTCATCAGTGGAAGCAAGGTGTAACACAGCAGTGATAACGAAAGCAAGTATAGTGTCTTCATCATTCCCAGCGGAGGTACCATGCAGCACTTAAGCTTCATTATCACATTATTGTTCCACGGTAACACTGAAAGGACTGAGTACAGATTTTGTGTCCAAGGCAAAAGCAATCAATGTTATCCATGCACATAATCAAACTATTCAAGGGTAGAATACCCCTTTCAAGTCTGTGCAGTAGATTTTACTTTAAATAAGCATTGGCTTCTCCCTGAAAATGCAACACACAAAGGCAGGCAAAAAGGAAATGTGCATGGAAAAAGGACATGTAAGAGCAAAGATCTTTTTTGTGCAGATCCTGCTTCTCGAACCTGAGATGAAAAAGAAAGAACACAAAAGCCTCTTACACACACTCCAGTTGTTTTCTCCTTTAATATTCCCTAAAAATAATTTCTAAGTAATTTCTGGTTTTCCCTCTCCAAAGTTTTTGAAGGAACAATCAGATAAATAGTTGGGTTTTTGACACACATAGAATGAGCCTAGTCCCACGGCTGTTCCCAGTGCTATTGTTATACAAAGTCAGCACAGAATGACACCTATGAATAAAAGTTACTGATATCTTGCAATTTCCTGCTGTCACAAAATGATGAAGCTCCTCTTAAAACAATGGTTCTGCTCTAGTGGATATATTCCCTTCTATCTGCAGCACACACAATATATAATAATATAACTTGTTCCATACACATGTGACACTAAGCCTTTGGCCAACATAAAGAATTTGAACTGGCAACCTCCAAACTTGCACATCTGTCCCCTTTCAGTCTGAGTTTAGAGCCAAGCAGCTGAAAGTTAGCACACTACATATTCTCTGTAGATTTACACAAAGTGGACTTAACAACCATTCACTGGGATCACACAAAAATTGCCTTCTACTACCAAAAATGTGTTTGTTTGATCTAGAGCCTTGTTTTCATACTTGAAAATAAATTAAAACACAGATGTGAAAAAAATGTATAGGCTTACAGTCAGCTCCAGGTCAGGTCCATACTCTAGAGCATAGGCCTACTATTACATGGTCCTTTCAGATTGCTCTTATCTTCCAAAGATTTTATACACCTGATTCTTCCTTTGAGATTTTTGATAAAAAAAACCAAAAGGACAGGACTTGGATTAATATTTTCCTGTAAATTACTTTCCATAAGAAATTCTACCTTTATTAAATATTATCTACTCTTGCCACAATTGTAAAGGGAAAGCAAGCAGAATTGTGTATGGTCAACTGCAGGCTCTGTAGGGTTACTTCATGTATTCCAATAAAAAAAAAATGACAAAAAACCTAAACAACAACCTAAATCCACTTTAATTATTTGCAATTGTCTGTAGTACTGTAGGTGAGGCTCAATCTGTATGCTGGCTGACAATAGGTTTCCAAAGAGTTAACATATTGCAGCCAGAGTCCCCTCTGCCAGTGATTGCTTTTCTGTTTAGTTCTATAAATGAAATTTATTAAAACCATTACATGCACAGTGATGCCACAATATCCAGAGCAAAGTTACTAAATCTAAAAGAGCTTTTATTTAATCAGGAGATAGCTAACAGATGTAATGACTGAGGGATGAGGCAGAACCTGGTTTTACATTCAGGCCCTGACAACATGGTTTTATCACTTTCAATAATGTGGATTCCATATTTCTCTGAATCTATTACTTTAAATAAAAAGCGATCATTTCTAAAAATGTCCCATTTATTACACCCAAACCTTTCTGCTCGTGTGCCCAACTGGAATCAAATTTTTTCTTGTCTTCCAAAAATCTGCCCCAGTCATTTTTTTTAACGAGCAGTTAAAAAACCATCTCCCCATCCATCTTGTCTGCACGAAGAAGGGATAACCTGCAGCTGAATTACAGAAAGCCTATTCTCCCAGTGGGATCTGAGATAAGATAGACTACATTAACCCTAAGATTCATTTCCCAGCTAGGAATTCTCCCTAACTCTTTTAAGAAGATCACAGGAAACAGGCTGGATAATGGTAAGAGATCTATTGAGTGCACTTTCATCACCAGCTTTCATGGAGAGAGAAATGGTAATAAGGTCACAGAAGCCTGAAATGCTGTGGGTGGCTAGAAGACAGTTCTCTAAGTACACCAGCATTTCAGTCGTGATATACAATGCAATACAGGCCACGACTATCCAGACATCTGGGATACTTTGTCCACATAAGATGGGTTTCAGATGAAAATTCTAACAGATACATCCATTTCACCAATCCTCTCCATAGAGTTTGCTCTCTAAAAGGATTCATCAAGCAATTATTTTCTACATAGGATTTAATCCTACTAATCATTAATAATCACTATTTTCAAGACACAGGTATGTGAAAATTTTAAAATTTTTTTTACAAGCATGAACATTTTTACCTGCCATCTAGTACAGAGCTATCCTGTAAGCCATAAACAACAACCAAGTATTTTGCACCATATTTGTCAATGTCCAAAAGTTGCCAAAAATTTCCTGTGTATTAAAGAAAACAAACAAGTCTGAATTTGTAACAAAGGGGTTTCAAAAAAAGTATTTTCTCTACCCGTGCAAGTTCTACGAAGTACAGTACTACCAAAGACAGGTAAATAGCAGTTTAATATGTTGTAGAAAACGTATTTAGAAAACTGTCCTGCTCTCCCTCTTACCCTCTAAAAACACATATCCCATGTGAGAAGACAAGCCAGAAACATTTAATCCCACTACAGCCTACAAGCCAAGCGCATTGTACATTCTATTGACTTCCTCAGCCTAACAAAATACACTCTCCCCACATTTCACATGACAATGAGAACATCAAACCGCAGACATCAAACTTCTCGCTTCTGTTTCCCTGATCCAGCAGCTTGGTGAAATCTCAGAACAGATGGAGAACATTATTTTGAGAAAGGGTCTCCATTTTGAAAGCAAATAAAGGGTGAAATTATTTCCTCATTATTGTCTGTGCTGTAGTCATAATTAGCCACCATCTCCTGAAAGAGAAGCCAGTTCTGTGACACACATTTGGAAAATTCCAGTGTATTTAACTGGCTTATTTACTTCCCCCTTAAACCTAGATGCTAAGATACAGAAGGAAGCAGGGCTTCCAACAACCAATATTATGAGGGGGCTTTCATTTTTATTAATTTAAAATATAAGTAGCTATTGAAAATACAATTACTGTAAAAAGAAATAAGGCAGTTTTGGCACAGCACAGAATTTAGAAAGGAATTAAATCCCTACTTTGTAAATACTGCTTGCACCTAATTTTTTTAACTGGTAGCATGATGGGATTGAGACATTGTGTTATAGTTATCTGGAGCCATTCCTTCTCTCACCACCTCCAACTGGGACGGTCAGAATGATAGGACCAAACTTTTACCTAACTCAACCAACTGCAGATTATATTCACCTGCTCACCTTCCTGTCCAGGTCTTTCAAAAGTAACACAAACCAGATATTTAAGTTGTGCACTCATTAGATAATTCACCTTGTTTGTTCATCTGTTTGAGCATACAACAATGTAGTTCAAAGGATCTCAAGCTTAAAGCTAATGATTTTGATTATTCAAGTCCTTACATCTGCTTTGCAGCTGTCTTTTCTACAAAATCGATTGCACAGCTGATTTAGTGCCCTCTAGGACAGCTACAGAAAATTCTTTTATAGTTAATGTAGATGCAATTTTTCTCTGCTCCACTTCTGGCTGAGAACACAGGAAAGGTGCAATGTCAGGACAAATCCTCTGATTCTCAGTCACAGGCTGACCTCCATAAACTCAACATGAATTAGAGCAACCGCTCAGAGCTGCATGAGTCCAGCTCCGTCACAATGCATATGTAATTAATGCAACCCTCTTCTCTCCTGCCAAGGGAGGGTATGTCTGCAGGCCTGCATCAAAGCTGTGACAAATATTCTTTGTGTGAAGGTTGCTCTCCCACTGCTGAGAAGTATTTACTGGGCACTATCTTTATGTACAGTTTATAGCACCACAGTGCTAATAAACAGAAAATATGTAGTGAATCCTGAAGAATCCTTGCCTCAAAAATTATATCATCTATTCTCCCTTAAACCCTCATACAAGTCACTGGTTTTAGCTTAATAAATACAGGAAAACAAAAGAGCCACAAATTGAGTGAGTGGTCTAGTTTGTTCCAATCTTGCTAAAGATAAAAATAATTTTCTGGGAATTAGCCTTGCTGTAACTTGCATATGCTTTTAAATCCAGGTGAATCTCCTCTTATTTACTTCAGTATCCACTTCAATAAGTGGAAAATATATAATCTCTCACACCTTAAACCAAATTGCAATCTATTTTACATCATTCCAGTGAGACTCATTTGTCTGGTGAAAGCGAGGTTATAAAATTCCAATTTTGCCCACGGTTAAATACTATCAAAAGATTAAAATATAAATAATGCTGTGTGCATGCTATTAATGGGAAGTTCTGGTTTTATTTAAAGATCATTTTTAATAAATAGGCAACAGAAAAGGTCACCAGTGAGGAAAATATGAACACCAGATTCTCCCCCCTCTTCAAGGAACTTTAGTTTGAAAGCAGCCCAAAATATTATGTGGAATAGATTTGGCAGGCAGACACTGATAAAACATATCATGTTCTCACCATGCAATCTGACGCACTCTACTTGGCAGTGCCTGCCTAGCAATGGACAAGAAATAAATTAACGCAGAGGCTAAATGACCCCAATCTCGCTCAATAAATTTAATTCTTTCATGTATTAGTTGAGGTTACTGGCAGGAATGTTTGCACTTGAAATCTGCATCCAACCAACTATATTATTTATGTGTGTTATGGATATTGCAAAAGAAAACTTCCTCTCCCATAAAAAGGTAATCAGTTACCAATTACTAAATCTTCTGCATTAGCAACAATATTGTCCCGGTTTGAAGTAAAACCGAACCAATTTTGTGTTCTGTAGTTTTACGTTTCAGCTAGGCCTCCTCTGACTCTGTGAAAGTAACGGCATATTGTGGAGAAAAC
>JAOXJM010000002.1:12919720-12940021 GCA_026413425.1 Tringa solitaria
TAAACACAAATGAATATCACAGAGCAAAATTTCTCCTGTATACCTCCCGTTTATGCTTTTACAATGGCTGAAATCATACACCTTAACGTGTTGACAGTTTGTAATGCTGTCCTCTTGTACTGTATTTAACAAATATTTTATACCAAAAAAAACATTAGCAAGTCTCTTTAGTGATCCAAGAGGTCAAATATTTTTCACTCTGTTAGATCCTAGAGAAGGGCATTCATTATTCCCATCAAAATTCCTGATATGCTTTTAGGTCATGTGTTTCTTGCTTCCTTGCCCTGTGCACCACACTCACTGTTGGGAGTGACTTCAGTTTTCCTGCTGGGTTTCCTGACTGGAGGATGTTCTGTTAACCACAGACAGATAGCCCCCTCTGCCAGCAAGTGGCAGAAACTCTCCCTCATTTAAAAAATTATTTCAACTGCAAAATCCTACATCTTTTTTATTATTATTCTTTTTGAAACAGACATCAATTCTCTCAATCTTTTGTAGAGATCCTTTAGTCTCAAAAAGTTGTAAAACTTTTTGATTGCATCTGTTCCCTAAGCGACTGCTGTTCCGAAGATGCACTCACAGGATTTCAGCTGTTTGTGCGATGCGAGGTGGCTGTCACAGAGCACCAGTGGTGAAACGATTCTTATAGCTTTCCCCCATCCCAAATGGAGGCATAATATTTAAACAAAGCTACAGACACATCAATAATGAAAATCTGGTGAACCACTTACTCTTGACTCTTATAGGAATGTTGAATGCAGAATATCCATTAGTTTCCTGACAACATGGATTATTTATAGGCAAGTCTGATAGCACCACCTATTATTAAGGTTGCTCAATGCTTCCTATTATACGACCCTTGGTTTCAGTCTTTTTATACCTTTGCCACCTGGGATGAATATTGCATACTGATATCTGCCTGCAACAATTCTTGTTGAAAGTTCAACCCTTCTAGGAGTGAGGTTATTGAGAAATGCAAAACATTTGCCCATGTTCTACAGGAATCTGGAAACTTTACTGTATTTTTTTGTTACCCCTTATTCTGCAGGAACTTGAACTTTAGCAGAACAAAGCCCACGTTTAGTGTTTGCATGTAAGAAAATCCTCCAAATATGGCCAAGTTACAAGCACCTGAAGTGATGGGGAGGAGGGAATACCAGTTTTCATATGAACATCAGAAAAAACAAGAAAACACTGAAGACCCCACTGCCACTGAATAGTTGCTACTTTTACACAAATCATTCCCATCTAATAGCGATACATGTTCTAGCCCAAACCTATGGGGGGGAAAAACAGGGTTTGAGTTTTTTTCCCTGGAATAGCTGTTTAGTGGTGTCCAGAAGAAAAAAGTTAACGTAGCCTTGGACTTGAGCACATTGTCTGAGACTGAGAGCCATGTTGTACTACTAACACTGCCACTGTTTTCATTGATGATGTCAATTTATTTACTGACAGAGAAAAGCACCTCTGTTATCTGCTGCTTGTACCCTGATAAGTCTTACTCCGTCACATGTTTCATTCCAACTTGTGTCTACCTTTCTCATAATGATACAATAAAAGTGTTCAAATAGCAGAACAGCCTGTCCCTAACTATAAACAGAAAACTTCTGGGCTTTGGATCAATTAAGTCATTCTTCCAGTCTGGGTCTTTTACAATTGTTGCTTTCAGTTGCAATAAGGAATGAAAGTGCCAACAGCAACCTGAGACATTTTCTGATCCTATACTGAAGATGGCCATGCTAAAAATGTTCCAGATTTGATACTGAGGGTCATCTACCTCAAAACTGGGCAGCAGGCTGTTGTGCTGGGGACCTGTCAACCCAATTAAAATTTCTTTTAAAATTCCTGCATGCTTAGAATCTTCTGCTGCCATGCAAGTCTCATTGAGCCAGATTTTCTTGTCAGGTATACGTAGAAACATAAGAAGAAATAGTCCCTGGCATTAACACTATAAAATAAAAGAGAACAAGGAGGTCAATCCATCTGAGGAAGGAAAAGGAAATGAGCTGTGGTTCCTTGGGCCGTGATTTGATAAGGTGAATCATAGTTCCAGTGCAATCACAGCTCTGTCGCCTTCTGCGCCTGCGAGGAAGAAGTGATCTGTACATGTACACAACATGCGACTGGTTGAGTAACTGCTCAAAAATGCTGAGAGCCAAATACCACAGCATTTACTTCACATTGCAAAAACAATTTCCAAAGAAAGCTCCAGCACAGAAAAAAGGGTTAAACAGTTTTCTTTTTAGCTCCTATCTCGCTCCATTTCTAAGAGTCAGGAAAACAGACCACAGCAAAACAGTTAGATGGAAAGTCAGCACAGCCCCTACTAGATAGCTTAGTCACTACATGCCTATACAGGCACGAGCAGCACAGAAGAAAACCCGGGGATGCAAAGGCATGTGGAGTGGTTTGTATATCACACCAGGGTGATAGTAATCTACATAGGAAAGACCAGCCCGCTGTTCCCATTCAGAGAGTAATCGGGTCACTTTTGCGATGCAGTTGGCTTTTCCTGGCCTGGTGCCTATGCTGGCGTCATCCAGCTGTCGAAGCACCATGCTGCTCCTGCTGCAACCTTTCATTGCTGCCAGCTCCTGAATTACTGGAAAATTACTTGATAAAACGACATGTGGGTAAAAAAGAGAATCCCAGAATTTCCCCCATCACAGATAAAAAGGAATATTCCATTCCTGTGTTCTCTACTAAAGAAATTATATTAACCCACATGACCTCATTAGTGTATCATAGTTTTTAACAGCTCCTATGTTAGATGAAAAAAGTGGAGTTGCTGAAGACTGCCCCAGTTGAACTAAAGAAATATGAAAGTTTGCACTAAATGAATGCACTAGCACAATAGACTTTATTGCTTGTCCTGTTTTCCTCTGTCCAGTTTCATTCCAAGCGGAAACTCCATTTTCAGTCTTACCCAAGGATTTTGGAAACTAGCAGAGGTTAAAGTAGGGAATGGAATACATGCCTCAGGCAATATAGCCTAAACTTAGTTTTTGTAAAAAGTCCCCACAGCAAAGGTTGATTCTCAAACTAAAAGCGCTCAAAGACTGAGATTTGTAGGTCAGCTCAAGTTAGTTTTTAAGGCTGTGTGCTGATATTGAACTTCAGTGGAAAATGAACCATTAAATGGTGTTTCTCTTCAGAGTGCACAACTCTTCGTAAACTCTACCAGCCTGAGATTTCAACCAAATGATCCCCTTTTTGGAAGACATTCCCAAGTTTGTTGTTTTTTAAAAGCTTTTCTACTCTATTATTTGTCATCATTTCCACTATGTTGCTAAAGAACATATCTTTATGACTTTTTACGTCTTCATCTTTAAAACTTTCTTGTGTAATAAATGGAGACAAACCCAAAAGCCCTAATAAAATTTTTTACCTTTTAAAAGGGTCCACAGAAGGAAGTCATTCATGTTTAGGCTTCTGTTCTTTAGTTGACCTTTTACCAGGTCCCATACTGTAACAAGAGAAACATACTACTTATATCTGTCATTTTTACTGTCAAAAATTCACAGAATAATAAAGGCTGAAAACTACTCTTCAGAAGAATTTAAATATTTTTAACAGTTTCACCCAGAAAAACCCTATAGAGGTTAGCATCCTTTTGTGACATGCTAGACAGGTAAATGACAGACAAAGCTTCTACCAGAGAACTTACAATCAAGACATCAGGCATGACACAGGCAAACGAGGGTAGAAGAGAAGCAAAGTAGAATGAAAAATTGAGCAACTGAAGTCAGATGAAGCTATCTTGGGTCAATTTTTTTTTTTTGCATGAGCCATTTTAGGTGAAGCTGTGACATGCTCTATGCCAATAACAGTACCTCTAGCCTCTTAGAATCATACAACATTTTGAGTTGGAAGTGACCTTAAAGATCATCGTGTTCCAACCCCCCTGCCATGGGCAGGGACACCTTCCACAAGACCAGGTTGCTCAAAGCTCCATTCAACCTCTTAAATAAATATGTAGCATAAACACATTCACAATTATACCAGCAATGCACAGGTATGAAATAACATTCCAGGAAGAAGAATAGGTCGTGGTAGAAAACTTATGCAGAGTTGGGGAATTTAGAGTTCCTCCTTCATGCACACAGTCGCTTACATCTCTACCTAGCATCTCTCATGTGCATACATGTGGTCATTGTATTTTCAAAGTACCTTATCAAGCTGGGAACATACAAAAAAATGTCTGAACAGTCTTATACAGGGCACATTCTGGATAGTACAGAAAACATTAAGTTCCCCAGACAATAGCATACAAACATAACAAAAGTCAGTGAAGTCATAAGCAGACTTTTCAAATCTTACACGCTACCTGCAGCTCAGAGAAGTTGTTCACAAAATCTCTGTGACACTTGTAAATCTCTTTTCAGGAATATACCTAGGTATATGGTGGAAATTCAATTAGGACCTCTGGAGTGGTACTGAAAGGACAAATAAAAAGGTAGCTGTGGAAGCCTACAGAGAGCGTGAAGAAGAATCCAGCAGAAGGAGAGCTTCAGATTTAGCATACCTTGATGAATAACTCCTGTCATATACAATTTGCCTTTATATCTTTTATATACATAGGAAGTTTACATATTAATGTTTGCATGATGGTAAATCGGAGGACTGCTTCATTAGATTTGAAGGAGTACTTCTCCTTAGGCCAGGCCTCTGGTTTGACTCAGATTGAATTACAAAGCTAAACAGAACAGGAAGGATCTGTGCTTCTAATTCTGTTTGATAGATCTCTTTGTCATTTTCAGATGCCAGATTGAAGATAGCCGCCTCTTCCTTGGCAAAGAACAGCGCTTTTAAGCTCCAGGCTATCAGAGAGAGCAAGCGCCTACGGTACGTGCACAGACTGACAGTTGCATTAAGATATTTCCTGCCGTTTCTTTAAAAAGTTACGGCAACCTGCTCATTATTAGCCTTCTGTAGTTGGAGGTAGTTAAATTGGGTGAGATGAAGAGGAAATCACAGCTGAAGGTGCTTGGGGCTGTAGCACAGCACAGTAACCGTGCACCTCTGCAGATGTGCTGACTGGGGAAGTCTTCCTATGGGAATAGGAGCAAGGTTTAGCAGAGATGATGCAGAATGATTGGAAAAAGTCTTCAGGAAATTAGCTTTCTCCATTCTTTCTAAATCTGAGAGGATTCAAAGGCACCTCATTGTCATAATTGTTTCATGTTTAGTTATGGTTATTGAAAGCTCTTCTAATTTGCTGTACACTTCTCAGATTGCTGATTAGGGGAAAAAATAGACAAATTTGAAGACAGATCTGAGAACATGTGGAGCCCATTAACAGAACAAATTCATGGCTTATTTTTTCTTATCCATATTTAGTGTTTGCAGGGGCTTTTGCTTTCTGCAATTTAGCAGGTGCAAGCTGAACGGATATAAAACAGACTTAAGCTAGTATACATGTGTCCACACACAAAACTCTCAATTAAAGTAAATGCAATACCATCCTCACTGTGGAACTACTGTACCTCAGACATGCAGCGAAAAACCCACAAATTCTCTCCCTTATATTATGTTTTCTAATATACTAAGCAACAAAAAATTTGGAGTAAAAGTAACAAAGGCAAAAGGTCTCAGGAGTTTTCAGGGAGTTGGTAACCAAGTGCTATTCTGCTCCAGCAATAAGGGACACACAGGTCCCTAAGGCTCCCTGGCAATGAAGCCTCAAAGATTTCCAATATGCTGTGACAATAACAACATGTTGCTCTTGCACAGTACCTTTCCCCAGCAGGGTACAAAGAAGAGAGGAAATATTAAACTTCATAGGCCCTCTAGAGGTAAGGTCAGTATTATTCCCATTTAACAAGATTTGCATAACCTAGAAGTTATTGAAATAATGATACTTAACCCTCACTGAGCATTTTTCAAGGATCTGAAAGCATTTCAGAGATGAAGTCTGGTATCCCTATAGATAGAGAAAAAGAGAAATAGATCGTATCTACCTTCCCATTAGTCCCACGTTTTCCATATCCTCACCATTGCAATAGCAGTTCAGAAGGCTGCTCTAAATTATGATTAGTCTTTAACATATCACCTTGCCTTCAAGTTTGTTAACCTGAACACATGCACTATCCAAGCTGATATTGCAATGCAATTTGATGTTTTAGAAAAAAATTATTTATCCTTGCTATAACAGCTGGAACTCATCAGTTCTAATGAGGAATCTAGAGAGACTGAGTGATAGCCAGGATCTCTCAGGTGGGCCAGTCAGCTCAAATTGTAACTTAGTAAACAAAAAAGTTTAAACAAACAATTAAAATGTTTATTTATTTCCTTCAAATGAGTACTAAAAGAAGAATACATAGAACATCCATGAAGTAGTATAAATGATCTGAATACATAACAAGTAATGCAAACAGGTAATTCCCAAATTCACATTAGGGTATGGCTGGAATCGCCCACAAGCACTGGGGGAACCGGACTGTGGTGGAGGCGCATCAGCCCCAGGGGCTCAGCTGACAGAGTTCACACAGCAGCAGAGCTTTGAGACAAAGCATGGAAGCACTGGAGAGCAAGATTGGCTGGGTGACCTCCAAAGGAAGCAAAAGATGGGCTTGTGCTCTGCACAGTAATTTTGTTCACTGACTTCTTAATCTCTTCTTAGACTTTGACCATTTGGGCAGGAGGTTGTTGGGAGGGGGTATGGTAAAATACAAACAATGTGTTGCAAAGGAGAATATTATTGGGAATTCAACATTTCCTTTCTCTAAATCATTTGGTCATTTCAAATGAGGTTAGTTGCGTAATCTGGAAAAAAACTGATTTAGATGAACCAATCTGTTCTGCCCTAATCTATTTGTGGTGATTTCAACTCTTTTGAAATACACGCAATTTCATCTTCAAGAAAAAAAACTCAATAAGGTCAATGAGCCTCCATTACTCTGAGGCTGTGATAGAGCAGCTGAGATAAGGCATCAAAAGTAAATCCCAAGTTTCGGCTTTACACTTAGCTAGACCACTTTAAGACCCACAGTGCAGCTGAATCTTTTTTTCTTAGCTTTGTTTCTTTTAGTTAGTTTATCTGGATGGTTTTTGTAATCTAGTTGACCATGTGGCCACACACTTTTTTTTTTCTAGCACAAAGAAGGGAATATGTTGCCAGATGCAGGGGAATGGATAAAGGCAAAGAATTATTAGTTTTCAGAAGAGAAAAACTATTATATATATAATATATATATTCTGGCGATTTTTTTCATTCAAAATTTTCATAGGAAATTTTTAGACATTTATTTTCCTAAGAGATCCTGGCAATTCACACAAAGAAAAAGCAAAAGGCGGTATCATTTCACAGATTATAGGTAACCTTAGCATTTACTGGACAAGTATATGACATTGGTTACTGGAGACTCTAACAGTTTACACAACAAAGTAAAAGACAGCAATTGTTTTTATTTCCCTAGTCCATGTATTCATTCAGCTCACATAATGCAAAGTAAGAGAATTCCTCCGTCTCTTATTAGAAATGCTTGTTTGTTTATATTCAACTAAAATACCATTTTTCACAACAGAGCATATAGGGTATTATAGCATTGTGCTGTAGCTGGAGAGCCAAGAACCAAATAAGGATAAATCCTACAGTAAGAGGCATGGCAATTAGGCATATGTAATAATGCATATAGTGCATGGACAAGGACTAGATAAAATCATGTAATACATTAATGTTATGATTTATGTTGGATGTTTATACCATTCATGTAAGTTCCTAGGAGTAGTAAAATAGCTTGTACCTCACACAATCTTGAACTTCATTTCTTAACCTGCCTTAAGCTTTCTGAATGTTCCCTGAGTGACTTAATCCCACTGGCTGTGAATTTATTTACGATGAAAGGAAATAAAACTCTGCTTTTAAATTGTGATTTTTTCCATTCCTTGTTGCTGCTAAATTTAAGAGTGACCAGTTTTTCACTAGGCGAGCCTATTTATTCACAGCTAAAAAGCAGACTGAAATCCATATAGATACTTGTGGTTTATTACTCAGACATCTTTGCAGAGAAACCAGACAAGCTGTACTCCCTGGAAAAGAAAGGCTAGTGATTAGTAACCATTTTCCTTAATAAATGGCTCTTGTTTAAACTTGGCTCCACCTATTGTGACAGGAGTAACTGGGAGCCTTGTTATGGAGAAGGGAATGGCAGATGTCTCTCCTACACCAAATATTTCATTATTACAGTGGGTTTTGTATCTGATATGCAGTACACACAACTGCATTTCTGATCACATTTTCCATTATTGCTTTTCCAGACTGAACTAATACACAATTTAAAATTTCATTTAGAAAAAGTCAGGAACTACTCTAAATGGAATTTGAGAAGTTTAATCACTTAATATATCATGAAAAAGTGGGAATTCATTGGCTATGATACTTTCAATAATTTGGTAATCTGTTCTGCAAAGAGATTCACCAAGTACTTCAGTGGAAAAGTACACATCTTTGTTACAAGTTTTCTGTAATGTGCTAGTGCCCTGGGACTTGGCTTCCCTGCCTTTCTCATCTAATAAAAAAAGAGATGATTCACTGATAATGGAAATGATTCCTAAAGTAAATTGCAGCCTCTGTTGTGCTTTGGTATTTGTAAGCAGTAACTGGAAACTGTTGTGGTTTTGCCATAAAAGAAAATAATAATTATGTTTTAAGTCAAATAGCATTAATGTTAGTGAGGGGCTTCATGATACATGAACAAGCAAACACTTCACTCAAACATAATTACTGGCCTCAGTGCCGCACTAGTGAATGAAAGGCAAGAAAATGTAATGTCCTGCGAGAGGAAAGTTACCATTGGAACAGGAAGAAAGCCGGAGTGGTCAGAAAGGTTACCTTCACCTTTCTCTATTTTGCTTTTCAAATCTGTCCCTGGGACAAATTCTGGGGTTTGTCTATTGTTTACAGTGCTAGTATTAAAGACTTCAAGAGAGGAATTAGAAAACCAGCTCACTGCATTAAATGGAAGACATTAATTTGACTAAGTGTAAGTGAAACAGCACATGCCAGCAGGACGGAGAGAACTCCTGTGCTGTCAGATGCCACAAGAGAATCCTCTGCCAAAACCCTCCAAAAAGATATTATGTTAAAAGCACTGCATCATCAAAAGCTTACACTGGCAAATCATCATTCCCCCTTGAACCATTTCTGTCCCAAGGACACTTTCTGCCCATGAGAGCAGTAGCTCTGTATGCATTAACCCCCTCACAGATGTCACACATTAAGCAGGAAACAGGAATACCTTATTATGGTATGCCCTTAATTTCTAGATTGAGCTTTCATTGAATGAGGTTCATTTAAAAACATAAAAAACTATGTGTTCACAATCAGTGCAATCTCAAAATGTGTGTAGTTTGCTCACTTATTTGTGCTGAAGCTGGATCAGAATCAACACAGCAGACTTACTGAGGTAAAATCTGATCCAACATCCAAGACTTACAAGTGATATTTATTATGTTTCTTAAATAGAAGAAGGAATCAAAATTCTTGACTATTCTACATCTGGATTTGAATTTCATGCATCTTTTGCAGTTTCCAAACAAAGCTAATGGGCGCTGCTGTGACTCATATTAGCAATCACACCACATTAAAAAAATGCCCTTCAAGATTAAGTGTCTGAGCTGCAGGGCAGACTGCATCCCACGTAAACTCAATTCCTTCTTCTCTTGATAAATGTTATCACTTCCTTTATTTCAGTTTTATATCATTATATCCACCTGATCGACTGAAGCCCATTTCAAACCAGATCATAACTGTGATCCATTTTTCTTATGGAATGGTGAGAATGAACATTATGAATTAAATTCAGGCTGCATCACACTTTAAAAAATTGCCTAAACGCTCACATCCTGTTGTTCTCATTACCTCTTCCTCCCTTTCTTTCCAATCAGTACTTTTATGAAACATGATTTATCACAAACCAGAAGCATGGCACACCCGAAGTTGCCCAAAATCTGCAATCTCATCCTGGGTGTAATGTATTTTTGCACTACCACGCACACCAGCTGCTGAACAGTGTGAGAGATATGCAAGGTTTACCTAAAACAAAAGGCTGATAATCCTGATCAAACTGAGTACGTGGGATTTTTTTGTCTTGTCTTTAGCACTGATTTGATGAAAAAAAGCTCCCACTTTAAATGCTTATTATATAAATACATGTAATAATAATAAAAACGTATGGTTTTCCTCTTTTGCTTGAACCTATTTGCAATGCTCACCAAACACATGCAGTACAGTATCTCAGATTTCCCTTGTGACCATGCTAGCACCGTGAGAAGAGAAAAAGAAAAATTAATGTCATGAAAGTTAGCCATTTGAAATGCAGAATCAGACTAGAAAAGGCTCCTATTTGGTAGAGTTCTGAGCATCTCTGTGGATGGAGACTCTACCACCTCAATGGATGCTGTGTTAATGTCTGGCTACTTCTGCTGTGATTTCATTTATTTATTTATTTTTTTAACACCTCACAGGATTTTCCCTCATTGCCATCTGTGTCTGTTGCCTCTTGTCTCGCTCCATCTTCCCTGCACCCTCCCACACTGAATAGGTCCAAGCCCTGCCGCTCCGGAGTCCACAAGCAACACCCCACAGCTGGGCTGTCCCCAACATCTGCACAGCTGAATCCATCCCACAGCAACACAGCAGCGGCTGCGGAACATCTTGTGAGTCAGACACTCTTCTGCCTCTCTCAGCTTTCTTTTATAGACAGTCCTCACTGTCAGCACCCAGACTAGTTATGGATATTTGAATATATTAATCTTGCAGGAATAAGAAGAATTTATCTGGCACAGGCCCAGAAGTTCAAGCGTATATCAGCTTCTGAATCTGAACCACTCGTCTGTATTGGCAACTTAAAACAAGATTTAAATTATAAAATTGGACTCCCTCCTAAGAATCTCATAAGCATTTTTTTTTTCTATAATCAACCCTAGAACAAAGGGGCTATGATATAAATTGGTAGAATTATGCTAAAAATTAGACCAGCAAATATTTCCAAAGCTTTAAGAAAACATTTTACTAAAACTTCAGTTTTAAAAATTATTAAATAAAACCTTTATTTATTTATCATTCTTGTTAGGGGGTTAGGGGGTCAGCTCTGATATTTCCTCTAAACTGCCTCTTCTATGTCTACCTCAAATTTAATTATACACAAGAGGCCAGATTCAGACCAGATGTTATCAAGCAAAAATCGACCGTCTCCTTCTGTGAAGGAGTTGTGCCTGCTTACTATAGGACTGAATTTAGCTCCATAAGCTCTCACCAGCAAAAAAATGATGGTGCCGTCTGCCCATCGCAGCCAGACAGAACCATCCTACTGCAGAGACACTGAGGAACATTGGATTTTTCGCAGGGGGAGCAATCTGCCCTGGATCTCCACGTGGTCAACAGCATGCCATTAGAACCACTTAGGATAACAAGCCCTGTATAAACAGATTATCTAACAGAAAATTTTTGCCAAAATTGCTCTGTCTTCTACAATATACAGTTCTAATGTTGTTTTAGTAATGCAGAAAGTGAATAAAAACATAGGAAGCACATCTAAAATCTTTGAATAAATAACATTTGTTATTTAAAATAATATTACAGTATATAACTCAGCCTTTGTAACTGTGACAGTAAGTATTTTATAGGTTTGATAATTGATAGTAAGGGAAGTACTAAGCGTATGATAACATTGGCATAGAATAAATGAGGATTTTGTACAACAGGAATTCCTACAAATTTTTCCAGTGGCTTTACAGCTTTCCATATGGTCCACTTGAACTGGACCAACTCTTACAACATGCACTGCTGAAAGCAAACTCAATTGGTAAAACAGCTGCACTCCAGTTTTCATTAATACAATTATCCAAGTCAGTTGTACTGTATTATTTATCAGCATCTGCACAATACCTCAGTGGAAAATACAGGTCTACCCACACTTGTTAAAACGCACCAGCCTTTCCATGAGGCAGTGGGGGGATGCTGGCAGGCTGCGGGGCTCACCTTGGTCCCACCACCTCCCATGCCAGCTCCGATGCCCTCGATGGGGCAAGTGGCAGCACTGCTTCCCTGTTGGCCAAACCTCACCTGTAATCCCCCTGCTAACCCCACCTGCACCAATACAGCTATTTCTGGGGTTGCAAAGGCTGCAAAGCCAACAAAATAACCCAGTTTGAAAATAAACAGTTCAAGAGGGCAGTGAACTGTAGACTGTCAGCAGGAAAAGAGGCTGGGAAACAGGAAAGTGGGATTTTTCCTTTTGCACCTGAGAAAATGTAAGCAAATCAATGCCTTTGTGCTCTCTAAGTCAACCAAGCCCAGCTCAACAGAAATGGGTTAAAGAGCACTCATATTATCAACAACCCAGAGAGGAAATCTATCCGCAGCTCTAGTGAAAAGCATATAATTAAGTGTACCCTCAGTTCAAAAAGCAACATATCTGAACTAAAGCCTAAAAATCCTGAAAGCCATCAAATTTAAAAAAAAAGTTACAAACATAATCCCAGAATTAATAATTCTGAGTTAGAAATAAGTATATTTAGAGTCATGGCTGTCTTAAATATACATTGTAATGTTGATTACAGGCTGTAAAGAAATATCATTAGAAGTTTTTTTTTAAGTACTTGAGATCCTCAAACAAATGCAGATGGATTTTGCATTGGAAAAAAAAAATTTACAAAAAAAGTCAACTTTTGACCAGCATTTTTCAAATATGTATCCACTTTGGCAAATTATTTTTATTCAAAAAAGAGAAGAAAAAAGGGGACAATGTCAAAGCTCTGCTGCAGGATTCTCAAAATGAAAAACAGAAGCATTGTTTTAAGGTCAAATTTACTTCATTTTAAATGCTTGAAAATTAAAATAGTATAAAATATTCAAGTTTTGATTAAATATTTGAAATAAATATCTTACTAGTTTTCATTACACCTTGCATTTTAAATCCTTTAATGTCAGTGTAGAAAATGTTTTATTAACACGTTTTACTAGCAAGGAGGGAAGGTCCCAAATTATTATTTTCTACATATAAGGAGAGGTTATTTACAGTATAATTGGCCAAGTATACTGTAAATACTTCTCTCCCTCACCTTCCCCCCAAAATTTTCAACTTCCTGCATACTTGGATGATTTCTCATAAACACACCACCAAAAATATAAAAAACCACCTTAATTTTAGGTGTTGATACAAATACGGTCTGGGTATTAAAGCATAACAAAACTGGCTAACAAAACCAAAAGAAGCATGAAGCATTCCCAGATGTATTCAGTACTTTTATTGCTCTACAGAATTAAAGTAAAACCCATGTCTATAAACCCTCATCCAGATGATGTTCTCAAATCAAGGGCAATTTTTTTCTTTCATTTCAACAGGAACAAGCCTAGAGCTGAACAAAATTAGAAATTATGGACTTGATGTAGATAAAGTTATCTGGCAGCTGTTACGTGGAAAATTAGAACAGATTATCGCAGTGGTACCCAGTGGCCTTAAAATCCTTGAATTTATTAAAACATTATGAAGAGATAAGAATTGCAGTCAAAGCCTTGGAAATTAAATTTAGACACAGCAAACATTTGGTTGTTTGAATCCCTACCATGTGTTTCCCACTCCTTTTCAAAATGAAAGAAAAAAAGATGTAAAGATTTACATCCACTTCTTGGATGGCCTAAATGGCCAAAGCTCCACAGAAGCCAATGAAACCACGCTGACGTACACAGCCAGCATATACACTAGAAATGTTCTGTTTGCTTTCTCAATGTTTGTATTTTTAGTAAAAAGCTACAGTACAATGTACCGTGTTCTGTGATCCATCTTATATGAACCAAATCTAGCTCTGTTTTGTCAGTATGAAGATGAAATGTGATATAAAATTAAAAAAAAAATTGAATTTGAAAAAAAAAAAATGAGTACTGTTCATATGTGTCCTACTAATAAAAATATGGGACAGACAGAGCTCTTTTACTGCTCTCATTTCCATATACAGCTAATAAGGAGTCCTTAGACAAGATATTTTTATGTTCCACCACTCAAAGCAGAAAATCCCTTTTTGCCATCCAGGCCACCGTGTTGTATCCACCCATATGGCAGACAGCTGGGGAGGGTAACGTCTTAAACCACTGCTGCTGAATTCACTAAACCTGACAGTCCTGTGTTCACAGCACGTAAAACATGGAAGATAATTCTTTCTTTTCTTTGATTGTCTGCATGGATTATAAATCCTTCATGGCAGCTTTTTGCTCAGTGTCTCTCTCTAATAAAAAACCACCAAAACTCTCAAAACCCCGCTCACGTAGTAGGATAAGGCCTGCAGGACCATTCAGGGCTTCTGCACATCAAATTCCGACTCCTGAGATAAGGTGTGGTTCCATTAATCTTCCTCATTTCAGCTAAGAGGTGCAGGTTCCTGTTAGACTGACTGGACAGTGGTCTTTGCACACACGTACTGAACACAGGTGCTGCAAGTTCCCATGACCTGAACACATTTCTTTGACAAAAACCTTTAGGAAACAAAATCAAGCACGTGCAAAGTAAACACAACAGGCAGATAACATAATAATGAAATATTTGCCAGAAACACCAGAGAGAAAAGTATCCAGAATCTACTTAATCCAACCAGAAATCTTCGCTAGGATTAGTCTAGACCCTTATTATCTTACATAGTTTCCCTGTTACCTGCCTTGTTTCTGTTACTATCGATAGCAGAAGCCATATGGCACCATTCTCATTGCCACATCATTATCTGTTGCAGCAGAAATACAGCAATAAGCAAACAAAAAAAACGCCCCTACTTTTTTTTTTTTTTTGCCCCCTGACAACACCTTTACCTATGGAGGCAAAAAACCCACAGAAGAGCCCCAAAGCAATTCAGTCAATGCGTGTGACTGCTATCAGTTGCTGCATGGGAAATGTTGTGGGAAGTTTCCCGGCCTGTTTGTAGATGCGTGTGTTTGTTTTAACAAGGTTTTCCTCCAAGAACAAAACACCAGCAAACCTTGTGTCTCCCTGCAGAGTTGATTATATTAGATCATTTTATCTTACTGAGGGAGGGGAGAGACAGGCTGGGCGTGATGAATGGCTATTGTTATACCCTACCTGACCACCCTGGCGCCCACCCAGGCACACAGCCTGATGGCAATCAGGTAGCCTGACTCACATGATATTTGACAAAGGATAGGTCAAGATCCTCCCCATCTGTTATCAGGAAAAGCCTTCTGTCTACTTGCAGCAATACTGCAGTATTAAATTTTCCACTGAAAAAATGGGTGGAAATAAGACGTGCAGTTCATAGGCTTCCCCACTATTGTATTTACATGATTTAAAAAAACTAGAAGTACCTGCATTGGAATAAATGGCAGCTCTTTTCTGTACAGCACAGCCCAGAGAACACATGTTTAAATAGTTGAACGCGAACACCTACAGTGAGCCACCCATATCTATGCTTAGCTGACTAAATTATGAGCCTGCTATAAAACTTAGGTAGAACTGACCCATGAGGAAAATTTTAGAAGATACCACAGGATTTAATAAAAGAAATCCCGGTATTTGGCTTCATCTGGTCAATGTAGCTGCTGCTTGAAAACTCAGAAATAGGAACATTTCTGTTGTGAGAGAAGAAATTCCAGGAACTGAAATATGGAACTGCACATAGGGAATTACTAATGCACTAAGTAAAAACCTTCTCCTGCCTCTAATGACATGAAAATAAATACAGGATGATAAGCAGTAAGTGCATCTGTAAGTCCAAGCAATATTTCAGTTTTGGATCTTCTAACCTGAATATCCAGGGACATGTAAGTTTTTCAACTGTAACAATAATTCTACATCCTTGTAGAAAAAGTACTGAAGTACTAGACTAGATCTTCAAGAAGTCTATATGATGCATCCGTGTTTATTCACACAACCTGTGATTTTAACATATTATAAAAAGAGCCCTTTCCACATTTAGATGTAGAGTCGCATCTAGCAGATACATTAGGGCAGTATTAATCCTACTCAGTATGGAAATTGCATGCTTCCAGGCAATTTTTCTTGCTTTCCTTAAAAATAAGGTAAACTTTTTACTACTCCACCTGTATAGGCATCATCATTTGTCAATTTACCAATTTTAACAGAAAGCAATTTATTACAATAATTAATATCCATTAAAAATTTATTACTAAGGATTATAATTATTTCTTTTTCTGTAGAGTTATTCTTGATAGATTAGGCAGGCACATACTTTCCTACCCTTAAAGCTGGCCTTGTTGCTAGGCAGCAAACAAGAACACCACCACACACTTCGGAAAATCTCACCAAATAAATTATCATCTATTTTTTTTTGACCTGAGCCTAATACTGCTATTCCTCTTTAAGAGTTTTGTGGGTGTTTTGGACTTTGTTCATTTATAACTTGAGGGTCTCATTTTCTTATTATTCCACAGAGCCATATGCAACTATTTCCTGTCTCCGCAGACTGAGGACAAAGCTGCAGAGTTTTATGGCTAGTGAGCACAGCCAACAAGCAATGTCTGTTCATCAACTACATGGTGCACAACCACAACCACACATAATGTCACTGGACAACTTTCAGCAAAGCTAAAATCCCCCACAAAAGCACACAGTAGCCAGCAGGCTGAAGGGTACTAGGACTTGAGAGTGATGATCGTTTCTTGTATCATTGCTGGATCTGAGAGTCTGATTCTCAACCCTTGCAGTTCCAAAAGATGAATTTTGTAAAAGTCGGGGATGAGACTGAACCTTATTTCAGTATATAATTGCACAGATGCTTCTAGGAATTACATATTGTAATTATACCGCGCCGCATGACATATGTTGAAGCAGCGAGTTGTATTGTATCATAGCGCTCCAGTACAACAAATGGTGTAAATCATCTCTAGCGTGAACTATAATGTGGCACATCTGCAGAGTTCTCCAACACAGCTTTATTGCCCTTTATAAATTATTAGACAGTTAAGAAACAAATAACTTTCAGCAAAGTCCACAGTGATAGACAGTATGGCAATTAATTTCCTTGTCATTTGCTACCGATTGTCGTGCAGTTTGGCTCAGTGAGAAGTGGCAGATTTCAATGAGGACCTCAAACGCCTACAGTTCCTTGAAATGGGCTTTTCTTTCCTACTTTCATTTGTGCAGTTAAAGCTGAAGCAAATCCCTGTGGCTACCCCAACAGAAACAGTGACATACTACTGAAAATACTTCCCCTTTTCCATGCAACACAATGAGAGGCACGATATCACCTCTGAATGCTGGAGAGCAGTAGGTTTTGAGCATTGGTGCAATCCTTTGCATTTTTGCCAAGCAGACTATAGGTCCTCACATCTAAGTAGGAATGTTCTACACCTACTTTGCACTTTACAGCTGAACACATAGTGCCTAAGGCAATGGAGAAGTGCAAACGCAACCAGTCAGTAAACATGCAAGAAATAAGAAACTTAAATATGTAGGACAGAGGAACCACAAGAAAATAGGTAAAAACCGCTCATGTAAATCCAAATGACTTAAAAGCAGAAAGTAGTTTTGTTATACAATTAAAATTCATACACAATCCATAGATCTGCCCTGAATTACCATAATCTCAAGAAAAGACAATAAAGACTTTCTCCTAGTTTCTACTGTAACAAAAACCTAAGGCCCATTTTATGTATTATAAATCATATATGTCACTTCACAAACATCCTCACAATTTTACTGCATTCAGTAGGGCAATTTCTGAGTTACAGAAAGAAAATCACCATTTTTCAAATTATGAACTGAGGTAACAGGATCTCATATCCATGATTATATAGAAAATAGGTAATTATATCTACATTTTTAACATCAAAAACCTACATAAGTCTAGAACATAGAATACGACAAAAAAAAAATGAAAAAAAGGCTTAAGACACTATAAACCTCCAATTTTTCCCTGGCAAAAGAACACTCCAATCAGATACAACTATGTTTCACTTGGCCACCATCATCTAACTGAAAAGACTGCTGCAAAATTCTGCATGTTCTTCTCCCATTCCTTCATTTCAGAGGAGATCAATTTGGATAAAGTAAGATTTATGAGAAGTGCAGATTCTTTTCAGTGGAAGATCTAAAAAGGTTGTTTTCTAAGGTTCAGAAAAATGGTAGCCAAAGCTGTCACCATCATCTGCTCTGGCTCTAGAAACAGCAACAATTCTATGAAAAAGTCTACCAAGAAATTCCTACATTCAAATAAAATAGAAATCCCAAAGCAGTTAGCTAGAGCATCCCACGGCAATCAAATTCATATATCTGAGTTCACACTTTCCTGTTAGGCTCAATCTGGGAATCTGGGGAACCTGCAGACCACTGCAGAAAGAGGCTGGACTCCTTTTTCTCTGACCACTTGCTTCTGCATCAGGTTTGACAATCAAGTAGCCAGAGGGTGAATCTGTTTAACAGAAAGCTGATCTTCCAGATACTAGCCCACCAAAAAAATAAAGATGAAAGAACAGTTTTCTCTCAGTAGAAGGCCTCCTTGAAGCTCGAATTAACTGCTTCAGCTTTAGAATCCATGGTGAAGATTGGAGGAGTACACTCAGACTCAGCAAAAGGTGTTTCAACACAGTGGTCCAGCTGGACTCCACTCAGTGGCAAAATTAAGTCACGCCATGGATGTACAGTCACTAAATCTGACATGAAGGGGACAAAAGGAATGAGTAACAGGAAAAAATACTGTTTAGCAGAAGGCCACAGTTATACCAGATACCAGTAGAAAATGCTCTTTTAAGTTTACATCTGTCCAGCATTACAGCAATTCATACAGCCAGCCATACAGACTATTTGGTAACAGCAAAAAGGAAATTTCTGAATCAATGCTTATGAAGGTGGGCTTACTGAAGAGTAAAATTGTAGCCCTCGGTTCTGCTAGAACCATTCTATTATTTAATGTTTCGATTAATAACAGGACTATGTTCTTATTAAAGTAGATGTTTATAGCTATTGCCAAGATTTTTTGAAAGGCTGTAATTCTCCTTCGCTTATCCTTTTCATGAGATGCGAGATTTTATGGCCACCGAGGTAGCTAATCGTGCCCAGATAGTTGGACAGTAATGCAGTTTTCATGTCAGTCGTGCTCTCTTTTGCTCAATTCAGATGGGAACAAATCCATGACTTGAGATAAGGCAGCATTGGCCTGGCTAGTACTTGGTACAGATCCCAGACTTCAGCTGCCCCAAGAATACATGCTGTGAAAATCTGCAACAAAACACTTTCAGATGGAAAGAACTGCATCTGCAGCTCTGATAAAATATGGAAATGAGAATCGATGTATGCCTCTAATATAGAGAGCTTCTGCACTCATACTGACAAAGGTTGTGTTAGTGCAGCTGAGTAAGTCATACAGTACTTGTCCTGAGATTAGCGTCTGTATGGAACACTGCAAAGCAGCTATTATGGACAACAGCACAGCACACGGGCAGGTTTGGTGTGCAGCTTATTAAACTATGTGCCTCAGAATAAACATAAGCCCCCAAAGACAGCTTTGGACTTAAATAGCAAGTCCTGCATAACTTCACTGGGTTTTGTTGGTTTTTTTCCTTCCGGAAAATAATTGTTGATGGCTTATTCCTAGAATTGAGTTGCATTCACGTAAAAGTAAAATGGGGAAATGAAGTGTTCACATTTATTTTTGTTCAAAATCATCTCTCTTACAATGTGAGTCTTGAGCTGGGATTCAGAAAACACTGAAGTCAAATACAAAGCTCCACAATCAGGCATATATTTAAAGTTTACTACTGTTTCTTGGGGCACTTCCCACCCGATAAAAAGGTTTCTAATTATGTTCTCACTGAGGCTCACACGTCCTCTGCTTCTGGAGTGCTTTTGGCTTTGCATTGACAGTCTGAGTCCCCAAGGGAGAATCACAGATAACTATTCCATCATGCACAGCCAAACACTTAGCAAACATCAAATTACGATGCAGCCCAACAAAAGCAAGGGTTGTGAGGCAGCTCCTGATATACAGAAATATACACAGCCACAGCCAATGACAACGCAGGCAAATGTATAAATCCTTATTCTTAACGAATAAACATGTCCAAATATATATCTGTGATGATTGATATATTTATACTCAGCTATTGAGGCAGCATGTGATAATCTTCCTATTTATTTAAAGTACTAATTTATATATTTTCTATCCGTATAGCGCAGACCAAAACTTGCCTCTCACTAGAAATGCATATTTACATGAGCTTTGAAGAAATTAATATATAAATTACCACACTTCCCTCTCCCCTTCCCCCTTCCCCCCCCCCCCAAAATTTTAAAATTTGCTTCAAAACCTCCTGTTCCAGACAGGTTGTTTGGAGTTTAC
>JAOXJM010000002.1:12940121-12957815 GCA_026413425.1 Tringa solitaria
CAGATGAAAAATATTATAATTCATTTATGGTCCTGACTCACATCATAAAATTTAAGTCTCTTATAATCAAACAGGCCCAAAAATCTTCTGTTTTAGCAAGTTGATGTACCGGTTAAATCCTTTAGACGATGCCTACGATGCTAATGAAAACAATGCTATGACAAATTAATAATGTAATTTCAAAAGAAAATTACCCAGCGACAGAAATAAGTGCACATGCAATCATCTAGTTTGCTTCGAAATTAGTCTGTGTGTCCAGTGTCTATTCCACAGCTAATAAGCAAGGTTTTTACCCCTTTGGTTGATATGACTCTTACTAATGCTTAAAATCATGCTTCCTAATTAATCTATAAAACTTAATTTCCAAGCTATTTGATAACATAAGGCACAGAAAAAGCAGAATATACTATTCATATCTATTTTTCTGGATATATTATACTTTTTAAAAAAAAAAAGTTAATTATTGCAAGCCTAAAATCTACATAGTGCTGGTTGTAAACAAATATTCCCTTTGAGGAATTTACAGAGAGAAGTATGCTTCTGAAATAATCATACGTATAAATAATTGTCAGAGACATAACAGTATAATGTTTTGCCTTGTTGCTTTCCGTGTATTAGTTTAAGAACCTGAGTTTCTATAGGGAAAAGACAAACCTGCAAAAAACTACAAATTACATATTTTGATTCAATTTAACTTAAAGGTGAGGGAAAAATAGAAAAACAAAATACAATGACAGTCAGACTGCTCCCATATGATAAGATAGTGCGATTCATTCTGCCCGCGCTACATAGCATCTGATGGCAGGCTCTTTACCAGAGTTATAAAACATACTAACAATGCTATTAAGGTCACCTATGCCACCTCCCAACACAGACATAAACTTTACCTATACAAAATGCTCTTCACAGTTGCATTTTGTACCTGCCCACTGCTAAGTTTCAAAGAAACTGCAGAAAAGATCCAGGTAATAGAGGAACAGACATTCATTTGGAACCTGGGAAGATCCAAATGGTTCTGTTAGGGAAAGACATTAGCAAGTAAGGTCATGAGGTAGAGACATGTCAGTTTAAAAAAGAAACAGTGCCCCTCCAAGAATGTTAGGGTATACCAAAAATAGTGGATAAAGTTAGAGGATGATTAATCAAAAAGCATTCTTAAGATAATTGGGTAGTTACAGGATAAAAGGTAGTGTACAGTTAGCAGTGGCAGAAAAACAAGGAGGAAAAAAAGTGGTTAAATCACAGCCGAGCAATGGAGGTGAGATGCGACTGTGAACCCCAGAATTAAACAGAGGACACAAAGTTTAAATCAGAAAAGCTACAGGACTTGAAAACAAAGTTGAGCTTTAAGATCTTTCAGAATTATTAAATTTATTTGAGTACTGTCTATTTACCAGTATACTTCATACCAATGCCTTAACAAATAGAAATTTTCAGTTTACTCCATGCCTCAGAGATTAGGAAAAAGTTTTAGAGCATTATTGTTATTTCTTAATGGAAATCAGCTTTCAACCACTTAAAGTTAGCTCCGGTTCACAATATCAACTCACTAAGTTTCAACAAACCAAGCTGTCTATAATTTCTACTGGATCAAAAAAAACCCTAAGGATCTTTATAGTTAAGTTTTGGGCGGTTATCTCATTTTCTCCTTTACTTGTTTTAAGCAGGCTCTATTTTTTGTTATTTATTTATAATTCTTCATTCTGAACAATCTAGAGCAGAAAGCTGTCGCAATGTCTTCAGACTATTAATTTAGACTAATATGCCCAAAATTCAGTTCTGAATGTATGTTCGCAGAATAAGGAAACTTTAAACAGGTTAAAATGCATCATTCTTCTCCTTTGAATTATTTCTGTGGCCAAAATGTTTACGTTCCATTCCTATGTATTTCCTAATCCTTTGTGATCTATTTTGTCCCAGTGGAGCACAGAAGTTTTGCTGAGATCTAATGCAAATATATCTCACAAAATATGACTAAATACTGTGAATCAGTAATTCAACATAACCAGAAAATGTAGAAAATGCAACATAAAACATATTACAGAAAACACTCAACCACAGCTTTAATCTTTTATATGAAGATAATACAGCTACTCTATACTTTAATGGGAAGCACACTTTAACCTCAAAGTAAGTATCCTTAACTTGCCCTGTTCTCTTTGTTTCACTCTCTGCAAATAGCAGTTCCTGATAAAAATGAAGACGTGCTTTTGCTACTTCCAGGATTATCTCTAGATCAATTAGCATTTGTATTATCATTTCAGGAAGTGATATATAACACTGGCCAGATTTTGAGCTATCTCTTGGAGAGCCTACATTCAGACGTTTTATCCCTCTGTCAACTCAAATTTGTCTGCTTGTGAAGTTACTGGAAAGGATGACTCAACATTAATTTCAATTACAGCAGAGTGAAAGTCCATTCATAAATATTGCCTCTGACAGACTTCACTTTGCTTCTTGAAGCTAACCTTTATTAACTGGTACACACACTATATTCCAAAGAAAAAGCATCCAGACCTCACAACACTGCTTTAAGTCAATACACAGCCTTTCAGAGAAAAAAGAAAAACACGCCTTTTTTTCACATTAAAAAAATTCAAAACAAGATTTCATTATATTAAGGCAATTTCCAGCAATCATGCCATCTCCCTAGTATCCTTTTATATAATGACTTGAGGAGTACCGGAGATGCACTAAAAGACAAGATTTCATTCATTTTGAGGCGCATCTGATTGATTCTTAAAAGACCAGTATCAGTTTTTTTTCTTTGTGAATGCCTGTAGAAATGTATTGGATTTCAAGTATTCATAAGTTATTTAAATCCTAATATAAACATAGCTTGATGGAAATCAAGTGGTACCATACCATGCTTAGTTTCTGCCCAAAACGTTCACAGACACCTTGCAGCTGTTGGGCTGGTTTCAAAATAAATATAATATATTGGTTAATTTAATTAAAAACTGAGCACAAGATGTTTTCATGAGTCTATATGAAATCAAAAACACTAGAGTACAAAGACAATATGCTGCTTAGCTAACTGCAAAGAGATCTAAAAAGCCCTTTGTTCTAATTTAGCTATAAAACCTATTTCCCAAGGCTCTATGTTTCAGTCGGGGGATATTTTCTGTTGAGGTATTTCCTCTATGTAAAGACAACAATCGCTAAAAGCAATTACTGGTATTGCCAGAACAGGTATTGAGGAGCAGTGGAAGAGCCTGCTGTGGTTCAGGCTTTCTCTCCAACTTCAGACTGGGTGTTTGCTCTGGAAAGGGTTAAGCCTCACTGTTGCAAACGAGCTGGGACCCAGTGTGTATTTTGTCTCTAGTAGCAGGGAATGGCTGTCCACCAAGAACCTTAAAGAAACCCACTAATCCCAATACTTACACAGCAAATTAAGCCATCAGATTGAATACAAACTGGTGGAGTTGGCAGCATGGGCCCTGCATCTCCCCACAGCAGTTTCTATGGATCCAGTGGCTGCTTTGCTCCTCAGGGAGCTCCTGTGCCTGCTTTGTTTCTCCCTCATGGCTCTTCCTTGTGCTGACACGTCCCAGCCTCCCCAGCCACCCTCCTTAACAGTGCCCTGGTGCACCACCAGCCAGCAGCTCCCCAGGCTGGTCCCACCACCCCAGCCAGGGAGGGGGGCAGCCCAGGCCTGAGCATCCTGGGGCCAGGCCAGGGTCCCACCAGTGGGCCTAGCTCAACAGGCCCCAACTTCTCCACCTTGGCATCCCTCTGCCAGCATTGCCATCCTAATTTAATTCACTGTGACCACTACTGCTCACGTCTAAAAGCTGTAGCAGAGGCACAGACCCCTGCTCAGCGCAGCCCCCCCTTGCTCTGGCTGCAGAGGGAAGCAATGGCTGCAAAGCACCATAAAGTTGGCTGGAGCTTCCACCTTTCTCAATTGCTTCATTTGTCTGGTGTATGGGATGAGCGTACACAGGGTGCCCAACTGTAAGGAACAGGTTAGATTTTCCTGCCTGATATCCACCATTTTCTATCCACACCATCTCCTCCACCACCTTCTCTCGATCTGAAGATCGACACTAGTACTCTGCAAACAAACTTACTTTCTTAAAGCCTAAAATTTAGCTTCCACAGAGAGGAAACTAAATGGTGTTTTCCATTTCTGAAAACCAGCCTAGCAGCCCTGCAGAAAGCACCTTTCACTCAAGACAATTTGTGATCCCACTGTCACAGGATGCCATTAGTTTCTTAGCATTTCTTATGGTCCAAAATGCCTGCTTTATCACAGCAGCACCCACCCCCTTAAGGCATCTTAGTTCATCTGCCCATATAATATTCATAGGCAGCTAAAACTTTTTGTGTGTGTAAATACTGATTTTCCTTTTTTTTTTTTAAATCCTAATGTAATTCCTTGCTCATTTCTCAAGATGCTTTGTCTGTGATCTTTACCCGCATGTACATCTATTGTGTGTTCTGCTTTTTGTGGGAAGCAGAGCTACCAACATCCTTAACAGATATCTCTATCCAATTTTCACGCTCTTTGACTCTAATTGGCTTTCTGCCAGCCAGCAGCCATACCACAAGAACTGACTTTTTACCATGAAATATCTCCATTGACTTCAGATAATTCAACCTGAGAAAATAAATGCCTCTTTGAACAATTCAGCAACTACGATGTAAATATCTTAATTAGTGAATCTATGGAGGATTTTCCTTCAGTTTGTTTAAGGGAGTACGCTAGGAGGTGAATCCCTTTGACAATGTATTTTAAAAATATTTGTTTCTGAACCACAGTGTTTTCTTCCCAATCCAGTGATGTGACTGATATTTTTGCTTGGCCACACCCCTGATGAGAAAAAGGCCACCAAGTCATTTGAAGAATATAATTTTCCTTTCCTCTTCCCCAGATTGGTGTTTGCCTCTTTTGGAAAAAAAAATCCAGACCCCTTCCCACGCAACACTGGCCTGGAGAAAATGGCACAAATTCAGCCACTTGTTCAAGTCCAATTTCCAATCGGTAGAAACAGAAACTGTATTAGCACTTTTCAAAGCCTTGCTGAAGCTTAGCAGCATTCAGTCTTCTTCAGGAATTCATCCAACAGAGAAAAATCTCCCAACATCTAGCAGAAGAGACATTTCACAGATGTTAGTCAATTGATTAACTATGCAGTTGCAATGTAATAGCCCCATACATGTGATCGGGGAATTGTAACTTGCAGCTCTTCAGCTGTTTGACACTGTTTATTGATTAGAAAAACAGATTGCCTTCTCAGAATTGTAACATAATATTTTAATTACTGCCATATACAGCATCTGACCTTCAGCCCATTAGGATAAAATTATTCACATAGTATCCAAGTCTGCCTCTTCCCCTCAGTTCCCAAAAGCTGATTTATCAATGATGCCTAGTCAACCGTGATTCTGCAGCTTTCCTCTCCTCCCAAGTAAGTTTCTTTTGATTTATCTCATTTTGCTGTCGGAAGACTCAAAAAGATGTGTTTGTAAGCAGCAAGGTAGTTGAATGCTTTATGTTTCACAGTCCTTGTAGAAAGCTCTAGAAAATGGAATAGAAGACTTATAATGCAAATATTTTCAAAGCAGTAACCCCTACTCCTCTAGATAATCCCTCTTTTGTGTTATCTACAGGCACCTACATGGAATTGCGCAATGCTGTTCATCCCACAGTATCTGATCCCCTTTGCTACAGAAAGTAGAAATGATTTATCTTGCAGTAGATTTCAACAGTTACTATCAATCCCACCCACTAAAGACTCTGCAAGAGGCAGGGTTTGGAGTTTGCTTGTTTTAATGTTTTATTGACCTTTTTTTTTTTTTCCCCTCAAGAATGTCTCTAAACAATCCTTTTCCAAGATTGTTTAACAATCTGTGTGGGGAGAAGAGATAAGAGAAATTTTTACATGGAAAGCAATAGACCTTATACCTTTGTAAGGAAGCTCCCCATGTTTTAAAGTGACGTTTGTGCAGAAATAAAAACCCAGAACAATCCCAGCCATAGAATTAGTCGTTAGATTGTGTTATAAAGGCAGCAATATAGATGCCCTTCTACAGTATCTATATATTTCTGTAGGAAACACACATGGAAAGGGAACAGATATTATTCAGACTCTAAACTAATTTCTATCTAGCATTTATGTTTCTTTACTGTGACTATTCCTTCTGTTTTAGGAAGTAAAAAGATCAAGTACAGATATATACGATAGCTCCTATTCTTTTCTGCACTGTGATGGCCACATACAAGTTGAGATACCAGAAAATAAGTTTTTCTAGAAACACATACCTAAAAAAATGAACCGATTCATATCACTCAGAAGGAGGAAAGGGTGAGGGAGAAAAAGGAGGCATCAGCATGTAGCAATGGTTTCCACTGACACAGCCCATTTCAGCATATATGCAATGCCTTGTGAAAAATAGCGTGCATCATAACTGTGCAATTCACATCACAGAGGACTTTTAAAACAATCAGGTCTCAACTGAGAGTGTTGCCCATTGCAGTAGCATACCAGTAGTCGAGCAGGAACCCACCTAAAATGTAATAACTAAAACGAAGGGTGGACTATCACCATTTAATTCCTTAAACTTTGAAAAGGAGATGCTGGCATATGGACAACGTATTCGAGAGGTTTCAAGCTACACCAAATCTATACAATTGCAGATGCTGGGTATGAATAAGACATTTTACACTAAAGTCTGGAATTCACTGGAATCTAAGAGTCTCAACTATCTACATACATTTACTCCAAAATTCTCTCACCCAAATTTGAGTGTATTATAGAAGTCCATTCTCCTATTGGTAAAGTATTGTTTGGACTGATACTGCTCTGCAAATAATTGCATGTGGCACAGTTCTCCAGATGTCCTGTCACCCATTCACCCATTTGTCCTTCAGATAATCTCTCCAACACGCCAATTGCCCCAGGCTCTGGTAGATATTCTTCGGCTTGTTAACTGAGCAGCCAGTCAGTCTTGCCTTAAGGCAGCGTAAATGAGATGGCAGCCTGTGTTGTTAACCAGGAACGTTTTATTGTACACGTGTATTCCCCAATCTCATCTCACTACTTGTATCCTGCTGTTTACATAATCTGTTCTTCAAGACAACCCTGGGTACTGCCATCTTTTCTAATACAACAGAGCTTTGGCCCCAAACTAGGATATTTCGATTACATACGTAATTGAAAGACAAATGTAATATTAGAATAAATAGTATGTTCCTCCTTCAATATAATAAGTAAATAACACACATCTAACAAAACAGCATTCCCAGACATAATCAGGGAAGATGAGAATCTGGGAACTGAAGTCAAGGAAACCAAGAAACACCTGGTTTCCGTCCTTTATAGCAATGGAGTTGAGCACAGAGCTTTTAGATCTAATACCCCAAGTACCAGAATTTGCAAAACCTCCTGTCTATCTTCCTCAGTAGTAAAAAACCCCACACCTAACAAAAGCACATTACAACATTTTAACTAGCCTCGGTTTCCTGGCACATTTCTGCATCAAAATGTATTTCATTTTTCCCTTATAATAAAACCCAAAATTGCCTCAATACCCACAATTGTTTTGTTTTGTTTCTGTAAAAGCATCATGAATCTTACCAGTTAAGGATTCTCTGTTACAAGATCTTGGATTAAAGTGTATATCCCATGGGTGTATAGAAATCAGAAAGTGGGCAATGCTCTACAACCATGGATGAGAACAGAGTTTAAGAAGCACACAAAGGCTGTTATATAACCTATTAATTCAATGGCTTTACAGCATTTTCTGCTCTGCTGGGTACAAATGAAAGTAAAAATTACCTATTCCAAGCCTATAAAAATTGCAATCCCTATAAAGGGCTGGCAGAATCTATTCTGGGAGATATTGTTCGCGTAAGTAAGAGGGACAGTTACTTTTCTGCTGAAAATTCCAGCTGGAATTGAAACTGAGGAATAATTCTGTTCTTTCTGGAACCAAACTTTGCTCTACAATGACAAGTTTTCAGCCACTCTCTTTTTAAGTTTTGCTCAGTAGAAAATGAAACTTGCAGACAGAACTCTGTTTTTGTCACTAAGATTGATTTCAGGATGTGTCACCTCTGCTTTAGCAAAGAGCGCACATTCCAAGTCTGGAGTCAGGGTCTGTTTTCATAGAAGGCAGCTGAGAAATAATGTTGGTGGCAGTTTTATTTCAAGCAAAGGGAATGAGCTCGGAAATAAATGAATACAGAGAGGAGCAAAACTAAGGATTCTGACCTCAAATGCTGTACTTGGTTCATCACTAAGTCTTTCCTTATTAGCAAAAGGAAGACCAGAAATATCTTTCATCAGCCAAAATTTTGGGCTGCAAACTCCAACTGCAAAAAATACTCAGCAGCTAGTATCAGGAACAGCTGCAGACAGTGTTTTAAAGGAACAAAACATGGTTTCAACTAAAGTGGTTATAATGAGCCAATAAGCTCCGGAAAAAAATTGTACACAAAGATAAAAATGAATCTACCTGTGAAAACACATCTATGTTATGAGGTAACATATTTTGTACTTGTCCAGAACAAAACTTTTTCAGAACCTTTGGTCTCATACACTCGTATAAGTGCATTAAACATAGATACTTCAATGAAAATAATCCACAGCTCCATGTGTGACATATAAATTTAAATCATCATTAGGAGATCCATCCTATAAAATGATAAAATAACCTAAGCAACAGATAAACTTCATCACTGGATAATTTTACTTAAAGAAAAGTTATGTTTAAAAAGGCATGTTAGCATTAGTGATTTGTTAAAATGCACAGCTTTTAAAGTAGGTACAAACAATAACGAATTGTTACATTTTAGTCTATTCTAGCAAAAAAAAGACATTAACGTGCTTATCGGTACTGAGAGCACAACTTGCCAATTTATTAACTAATGTGTGTAACAATGCATTTAATTAATATTGTAATTATAAGAAAATCACTATGCCCCTTTTAACATAGACAACTATCTCCATGCCTTAACAAGTGTGAGATCATTGCCAAGAGTTCCTTTTCTATTTTTTTTACTAAGACTACAGAAAAAATAAGCCTCTTTTAATCAATACGTTGATCCCTGTAACATGTTGTATATACACATACTTTTTTCTTTCCAGGAGGGCAAAGGTGATGGCTGTTGCTCCTGCATTGTGCGAGGGGAGTTTCACCGTGACTTCAATGCAATTTAAATAACTCCTTTAAAGTTTGCAGTAGCACAGAAACAACAGTCTGCCACATTTCACGGGCTTATATATATTTGCACCTGCAAAGCTAAGTTAATAAAACGCTTCCTACTTCACAAAGAGGAGTTCACAGATCACACCACGTGAGCAGAGAGCTCCCCTAGGTGACTGAGTGTACTGGGTGTGACAGGAACCATCTCTGCAACAGGCTCCACAGCAGCTCTCAAACAAAAATTGCTCGGGAATGACTGTCTTGGGAACCATTGTCTACAGTTACCCTGAAGCCTTCTCAACACTCAGAAAGAATACATACAGACATATATACACACACATACATTCAGGTTAAACATTCTCAGTATCAATAAAGAACACTGCAAATGCCAGGAATGAAAAACAAAACCAAAACCAAAACGAAACGAGCAACTTGGGCTCCAAAATGCTCATGTTTTATATGTGTGTTATTCTGTTACTGACAAATTGATTCCTGTACTCAGGATACGATAAGAGATAACAACATTAGCTAGAAATTCAGAGAAATGTGCCTTTCAAATGCTTTTTACATATAACACGTGTTAATACTTAGAGAATTCAACAGCATAGCTGAATTAACAATAGAAGATAATTTTAGTTGCTTTTACTTCAGCTTTCACAATTAGTCTGATCAGGTAGCATGTGGGCACACTTGTTAGAGAAGCATACTTCTTCATTTCAAGAAGAAATTGCCAACATGTTCCTTTACTCCATCAACTAAAGCACTTCTCTTTTTTTCAGCCTAAATCCTTGCAGTGAAATGGCACACAGATGACAGCATTCAATTAACTTCAGAATTAATGTAGCATGAAAGCACAGTCTGACTGAGAAGGCCAAGTGAAATTGAACAGGATTGCAGGTAGTTTCACCATATTTTACTGCAAATGATCACTCATTTTTCCTGCCATGGAACAGGTCAGTAGGGCAATAGTCAATACAGAGTACCCTTGGAAAACAAGTGGTTGCCTTGAATTCTTTAACGTATTAATTCAGCTCTAATTCTTAATATTCACCAATAACAGAGTTGATCTGCATGCCTGTGGTGCTGTCAAATAAGTTTTTCCTGAGATAAGCTTTCATTTTTCAACCAACTCTGTGGGTTACTGAATAATACTCCAATTTGCTATTTGCAAATAGTTTCCATAAATTTAGTTATTAGAATTAAGGTCTTTCATTGCGTAAAGAGCTTTACCAGTTAACTTACCGCACGTGTATACATACTTAAGAGCACATTTATGATATATACATACTTATGATATTTTATGTGGACCAGCTACCCAAGATGGCTTCAGACACTGACCTTATCAAAGACTAGTAAATTGGGTTGCCTGACAATTAGTATTCCTATCTGGTGAAAACTGAACGGGGGCAGGAGTTGGAGGGGGGAATATGCCTATGATTGAATCAGAAAAGTTAAATTTTGAAAATTTGGAAACAAAAATATAAGAGAAATTAAAATTATTCTGGATCATTAGATTCAATCTGTTTAAACACATCTAAGAGTAACTTATGTCTTGTAATAATTCAATATAAACCACTGAATATATGAATATATGAATATATTTTATTTCAACACAAATTACACCCAATTCTCCTTGTTTCAAATGTGTATAGGAAAATTACCAAATTTGTTGATCAGCACTCTAGCATCTCCAAAACCCATGAAAAACCTCACCTCTCACCCCACAATATGCTCTGCACAGTCAGTGCACCAAGTGTGTTTCAAAAGCAGGGACATTTCTCAGGTTTCTCAACTTCATAAGGAAAAGGCAAAAATCTGAGGGCCCTTTTAAAGCACAATGTTCTCCATCTTGTTTTCCTTAGCACCCTCTCTTTTTCTTAAACTACTGGGATGTTTGGCATCTGATACCAGCTCTGTCATCTTCCAGAGGGCATTTATAGTAGCTTTGAATTTCAAGTGGGGCTGGGAACCTCTCATTGAAATCATTGCACCATCACTTGCTGTTGTCCCCAAGGGTAAAAGGAACATCAGTGGAACCAAAAGGGAGTATAACGTTTAAGAGCTCTATTGAAATTTTTCAGACAGGAGCTTGTTTATCTTCACTGAAATTTCAGAGAGGTAATGTAATTTGAAGTTCAGTGTGGTGAATCAGAGACTGACAGGTTAAAATAATTGAAAAGGAGCTCAAGTTTTCTTGTTAATTGCATGCTGCAGGAGAAATCTCATGCTGCAGCCTCGCATTGAATCAGTGAACAGAGACCCAATATTTACTATCAATCAACATTACAAGCATTTAATAAAAAGTTTTCATAATGGAAAGGTTGATGGAGCTGAGATGGATCATTTCCATTAACCAACTCCTCTCCACAAACTACAACTCCATTACCTAGCAGTCTCCTATTCTTTTAAAGTTCAGTATCCTCCTAGAAAAAAAAACAGTTTCTGCAGTACATAAAAACACCAAAAGCAACACTTTTTTTGCATCTTCACTAAGGCACAAGCCATGAATTTGGGACAAAAGGGTTTTTTTGGTTGTCCTGGTTTCAGCTGGGATAGAGTCAATTTTCTTCCTAGTAGCTGTCCATTTTGGATTCCGTATAAGAATAATGCTGATAACACATACTGCTTTTACTTAGCAACACATGTTGCTAAGTAATGCTTACGTTAAGTCAAGGACTTTTTCAGCTTCCCATAAAAGCTGAGAGGGAGCATAGATAAGACAAGCTTGCCAAAGGAATATTTCATACCATAGATGTCATGCTCAGTATATAAATGGGGGTTGTGGCTGGAGGGCAGGAATCCACAATAGCTGTTTAGGATGGGACAGGCTTGGCAACCAACCACCATGTGGTGAGAAATTGCATTGCATCACTCATTTTATATATACTTGTATTGTCATTATTTTCTCTTCCATTACTATTCTATTAAACTGTCTTTACCTCAACCCACGAGAGTGTTTTTTCTTTTTTCTCCCTTTTCTCCCTCCGCAACTTGGGGAAAGTGAGTGGATGGCTGCATGGTCCTAGTTGCCAGCTGGGGTTTAACCACACCATTGAGGGGTTTTTTTGTTTTCACAGGGGAGCCGAGGAGAAGAACAGAGAGAGATGCAAGGAAAAGGATGGGATAAAACATTTGGCTCAGCCAAACCAGTGACTGACAATAGGTTTTAAGTTTATCTAAGTAAAACCACTGAACACAGGACCTGTGTTCCCATGAAAAACATTTGCATGGCAGAAGAATTTAGCTCTGGATTGTGCGCCTTGTAAAGGGAGTAATAACAGGATTCCTCATCATCATATACCTGCTTGTTTTCTGAGTTAAGAGTATCTTAGGTTTGCAAGTGAATCATACAACTGAATTTACCCCTTAGTAGAAGCCCTTTAAACTTGATTGAGGTCATGCAGAAAAACAGAAAGCCTTCAAAGCAATCTAATGTACAAAAGACAGTCTGGAAATATCAAGTACCTCCTAACTTTAGCACTAAAAGCAGGTCACAAGTCTGCACTATTCCACACTCAATTAGTCATATCTGAAAGTTATTCGTGCCTACATGCTATGGATAACCTACTGCCACAGTACGTATGTGCACATTCATGGTACAGATCTCTCCTCCAGAAAGTCACATTTTCTTACTCATGTTCTCCATTTATTCACAGATACATTAAATAAGAAAAGGCTCAGCGAGCATAAAGCAGGCAGAGACTGCTGGAAGGCAAGGACAAAATCCAGAGTAGAGGAGGGAGGAAGGAAGTATGTAAGCACTTACAGAAAGCCAAAACACAAGCAACTGCTCATGTCCCCAAACAAGATTAACTGTGCATCAGCTTGCCTGTCTGCATCACAAATTAAATGTTTGTCTAAGCTATCTAGACCACAGAAGTTTTTGAATTATTGTCAGCATGTATTTTCCACATTTTTTTGGCAATAGAAAAGAAACCTTTGAAGGACTCTCAGAGACTTTAGTCAAAAGGCTGATACTGTCTGTTCTTGGCTAGAGTTTAAGCAATGACATTAGAAATGATTTTTGGAAACATGTCTGGCATTAAGATGAATAATCAAGGGATTAAATAGACACATATTAAATGCTAGTCTATATTTAGTACTTAAAATATAATTTTATTAATACAGATATTTGCAACAAAACTAATATAGGTTTATAGAAAATATATTAGCTAAAATTCCATAACCTAACTTGCATGTACACTTCTAGGGACACCATCATCCCTGAGGTAACGTCTATGAAGTGAGTGAGCTATGAATAGATGAATTTGGGTCAGTCTTTATCAGATATTTATTTTTCTTCATTTATTACAGAACAAAACTCAAGTAGTTCAGTCACGTTTATGGTTGTTTTAGAAAAAAATAAACAGGGAGAATGATTTTTCAAAATAAAAATGCTTAGGCCAAGTTGTCTTGTCCATTAAATGTGTCATTAGGGGAATGAAAAGAAAGACAGATAAGCCTTGTGCTAGTCCAGGAGAATCAAAGTGAAATAGACTATCAAAGTGAAGGAATGTTACAATTCTAATCGCTAGCCCAGTAAAAAGTAGAGCAAATTACTTAATTAACATTACTTTTTCTAAAAAGTGTTATTAGTAATGCAGAAGGACAGCTAAAGACTATTTTACAAATTACTGCCGTATTTATCTTCACTGTGTACAAATACTGGATATTTATGTAAAATAATAATGAATCATTGGAAATGATTGCTTTTGGGAGTTGCCTAATAAAAGCTAACATGCTGAAAAGAAGGGAGGCAGGAGGGTGGGGAGAAGACAAGCAAATCATACCAGACACCTTCAGCACCTTGCAACAGCAATCAATTTTGCTTATATCAGAGCCATTCTGTGGGGACCCCGGGCATGCTGACCGCCTGTGTCACCTGACCATCAGCCCTTCGTTTTACTTGTCTGTAAAATTATTCTGATTAAAATACCATTGTTTCACACACAGACTGTGAGTCTAACTTAAGCAAAATCTTAAGCTTGCTCTGACGCAGCATCATGTTTAGAACCAGAAACACTACGTCTATAACTCTAAGAATGATACAAAAAAAACCCCAAACAGTGGGTATCACTTGCATTGCTCTTTTCTGTCCTTTGATGTCCAAAAGGCCAAGCAGAAGATCCCTTCTAGGCGGAGGTTTTCCCTCTAATAGCCTGCACAGTGCATTTTCTGCAGCAGTTTAATGAGTGCAGTAAATGAACTCGGTCTCAGGACAGTTACCCACGTTTTCTGTAACAAGGGTATTTTCAAAGCTAACAGCCAGCAGGCAGCTGCTGGGACAAAGTAGATCTGTCTGAAGCTGCTTCTAGCTGTGAAATACTGTAAATCCCTCTCAATTTCTGGCTATTATTTTTTTATTGGACTAGTCATAGGTGTCCCCCCAAAAAAACAGGGCTCATGCTAAACCAGGTAAAAGAAATAAATACCTAGGGATTTCAAGAAATGGTTATCTTGACATTAATCAAGTTTTCATATTGCACTGATATTTCTCCTTTAAGAAAAGCAAAGCAACATTCGTGAACACAATGTTGTGTTCACAATATACTCACACTCAAGCTGTGACTTTCCAAAGGGAACCATTCATATTTAAAGATGAAGGGGAGTGGCAGGTGCAAAATAATGGAAAATAAGTACTCCAAAACAGTGGTCCCTTTAAAATATTTTTTGTTTTAACTTCTTACATGTGCAAGGGGAGGATGGGGGTGGCTTTATCGTGATTCTCCCTGGACTAGTTCCAGGTCCTGTTTCATTAAGTGCAGCCAGTTACAGCATCTCTTAGAAACAAAACAAAAAGGTTTCTACATTTTCCTCAGCTTTGCTTTCTTACAGAGCACATCTATTCCAGGTCAGGCACAGGCCACAGTGTTCCCAAGTACTGCGTATCCTCAGCTTTAAAATGTGGTACTTAAGTTTCTAATCAAAAAAGGTGTTTGGCAGCCAGGAATCCCTAAAGGTTGTTAAAAAAATAAAAGTGTACTTTTCTACACCAGGCGAGAAGGTTTCGCACATTATCCATCTTTGTCACCATATGGTCAACTTTTCCAATGTGTTCTAATTAAGACTATATCCTAATTAGATCTGTATCTTTAGCAGTGACTATTGTGCAGTAGGTCTGTTCACCAAGATGGCTCTCCCTAGTTTATTTCCAGAGGAAGCTCAAAGTGCTGAGGCTGAGAGATACGTATTCCATCATCTGAAGGCTTTCAGTGTTTTTCTGTTCAATAGCCTGAAGAGAAACCAGATGTAAGTCAGGGTAAGATGATACTTGGGTTCCTGAGAGCTTAACACATTACAGTGTGTGATTAGAAGTAGTACAGTAGAATACAAGTTGTGTCTAGAGGTTTCCTCTTCTGAAGGTGCCGTCCTCCTTCCCTGAGCATATGAAGGTTTGAGCATTCACAGAATACTCTAAAATAAAGTCCAGACCAGCCTCTAAGGATGCACACCCTTCTTGCTGGTTCACTACTCTGAAATTTGCATTAATCCATTAGACTGGTGGGTGGAAAGAGATGGAAATCAGGTGCAAAGAGAAAGAGCAAGGAGGAATATGCATGTAGGACAATTACATGACTTAAATCTACTCTTCACTTCTGCTTAGTTGTGTCTGTAACACTAGTGTGACTGGAGTTAACAAATCCAAGCAGAAAGACTAGCTGCATAGCTGCTGAAGCAAGGAAACTCGGATGGTAGTTGCTGGAGAACGCAATCAGCTATTCATACTGCGTTTTCTAGGATGAATGCAGTGCTCCTGCAAATGCTCAGTAGTTTTAACCTAGTTCTGGAGCACCATCAATAAAATGACAGAGCACACCAGCAATGCCACAATGCCCCTCAGCTTTCCACAGGTGCCCTCCAATTCTGTAGTAAGCCCGCAGTTGTCTCACCATACGCTATACACCAGGAACAAGGAAGTCATCAGTAAAGGAAATGAAACCATTAGGTGTGGACAGAAGTAACAGAGAGAAGCTAGCGCTGCCTTTGCAAAGCAGCCCAAACCACAACCAGCAGACTTTGAGTGACATTCACCTCCCAAGCAAAACACTTCCCCTGCCTGTGCATGGCTTTCTTATGAGAGAGACGTGGAGAGTAAGTAAAAATATGCGTGTTTCTTCTGGCAGAGCACTGCATAGAACTACAGTATTTGTAACCCTACTAAACTTATTATTAACTACTAATATCATCACTGCTACATTTTATTGGCAAACACACTTATTTAAAACTGTGTTATAAACGACGGGATGTAGCACAATGCTTCATAGAACAGATGCATGAGTTTATTTCCTGGGCTTTGTCATTTTATATAAGTCTTTTAAACAATCTTAGATCTAGGGTGCGTGGGGTGCTTGGTTGAGGTGTTGGGATTTGGGTTTTTTGGGGGTTTGTTTTGTTTTGGTCAGGGGCTGTGTTGGCTGGGTTTTTTTGTTGTTGGTTTTTTTTTTTTCCAAATTTATGATGTTTCCTTTATTTCCCATCACCTGGGTCTTTGTCTAAAGTTTTTCAGTGCTATAAAGGGTATTTACATGCCTTTAAATGAACTACACATTTCACACTGCAATATTTTATCTTCCACAATGTCAAGAAGATGCACTCTGTTCTTTGAAGGTAGCAGTACATCTTACATGTTATTACTAGAAAAGGTCATGAAAGATCTATACATGCCTTATGCTTACATATCTTACTATAGAAAATTGTCCTTTAGAAGCAATATAAAAAAAAAACTCCCTTAGAGGGAAGCAGAATCATAAGGAATAAAAGTGGTAATTAATAGAAGGCAGATGGACACCTTGAACCTTCAAGGTTTGATCCTGTGCAGCCTAAGAGGAGATAACATTCATAACAGACTCTTAATAACACCAAGCACAGATGTAAGTGGAGCTGACTAACTAGGAAAAGCGAGGGGAACTGGGGGGATGGGGGAGCTGCATGTTTACTTACTAAGAAGGGGATAAGAATATAATTAGTAGGTTAAGCAAAACTGCTTCCTCCTGATGCCCCACCTGTGCTTTTTTTTTGTACTTATGGCATAATTCCCTGCTCCTTCTAAGCACTGACTGCATCTCAGAGCCAGGGAAGATTTCATTCAGTAACTAATTCAAAGGAACCAGGTTACAAATATAGTTTAAAGTTCTGGTGCAAGTCACCAGTTGGCCCAAAGTTGCACACCTTGTTCACATGGCCTTGCAGTCTCTACAAGTCCTAACACAGCTGGTGTGGCACAGGAAGGACATAGACCTGTTGGAACAGGTCCAGAAGATGATGAGAGGGCTGGAGCACCGCTCCTATGAGGACAGGCTGAGAGAGCTGGGGTTGTTCAGCCTGGAGAAGAAAAGGCTCCAGGGAGACCTTATGGCAGCTTTCCAGTACCTAAAGGGGGCTACAGGACAGATGGGGAGGGACTCCTTATCAGGGAGTGTAGCGATAGGATGAGGGGTAATGATTTTAAATTCAAAGAGGGGAGATTTAGATTCGATACTAGAAATAAATTCTTTACTGTGAGGGTGGTAAGACACTGGAACAGGTTGCCCAGAGAAGCTG
>JAOXJM010000002.1:12957915-12977886 GCA_026413425.1 Tringa solitaria
TCCCTGCCCATGGCAGGGGGGTTGGAACTCGATGATCTTTAAGGTACCTTCCAACTTTAGCCGTCGTATGATTCTATGATTTAAGCATGAACATTTTGGCTGAAGAATTTTTTAACTGCTTCCTTCTTGAATACCTGTGACCACAAGGAAATCTGCATGCCACTTAATCATTCACATCCTTTTCATGCACAGAAGAATGAGGTATAAAACTAACCTAGTCCAAGATGCAAGAGGGATTTTTGCATTGAAAGTTGGAGTTACTGGAATGTAGGAACCTAAGCGAAAATTATAGTCTTCAAAACCCACATTAACTTACTGCCTAAACTGCTCTTATATGTTAGTTTTCAACATTTCAAATTCCCCATCTGCCCTCAGCTTAGCTTCTGCAACATCCATGTCAGGCAGGTGAAGAAGGCTGAGGAATTCAAAACTTCGCATCTGTGTCTTGTTAACATACACATACAAAGCAAAGTACTTCCACATACTTTAGCTGAGAGGGTGGTCTAGCAGGCATTCCCATAGTACACTGAACAAGTTTAACTCCATAATAAAAGTAAGGTTTATCTATCAACTTCAACCTCCGTGACATGCCTCATTCATTCTTTTACAGGATAGCCTACTGATGAGAGCACTCACCCAGGAAAGAGCAAAGCTCTTGTTCTGAATACTTTATTAAAAGTCATCACCACAAGGACTTACACTTCCTTCTAAAGCACATGACACTCCCCCCATTTCTTTTCCATTTACTCTATTTGAATCCTAAGAGTCAATTTTGAATCCCTGGGAAAGAGACCAACTTCAATAGGAGAGATGGATAATACCTCCACAAAAAACAGCCTCCAGACAAGGCAGAGCTCCAGTATGGATGGGGACTGAGCCCTCGCCAGACAGAGGGAAAGAGGACAACACCAGTAACCCACATACTGTGGACATCTCTAGTCACTCCTGTTTCACAAAAGAAATGCATTAAATAACTTAGTGCTTTGTTTTTAAAAATTAAAAAAAAATTAAAATCATTGTAGTATTGGCAAAAGGATTCCTAGTTACAAATCCAAATGGGTTGGGCAGCTTCTGCGATAAAAATCAGCTTTAGTGTACACTTGTACAGCTTATTTGGTTTACAAACTTCCTACATAGAGCGCCTCAGTAGGCACCCATCTCCATCTGTTGAATTTTGTGCGTCTTGCTGAGAAACTGAGATTTCTTCTTTAAGTTTGCACAGAAAGATTAGGACTATAAATTTTCCCCACAGGAAAAGAAGGACCAAAGCAACATGTTGTTGAATCCCCATCTCTTATTTGTTCTTGGTAACTTGTCTATCTCCTCTCACAAAGGCATCGGGGCTGTGACCGCTACATCCACAAAGACAGGAACAGCTTTCAAAGCTGGATATTCAAGCTTGTATACTGACTTTCAGGCATTTCCTCAGAGTACTAGTGTTCTGCTCCTCCTTTGGTAGGTTCTTGTACATTTTGTCCCAGTTAAGTATATTCAGCTGGACTGTCCAGGCAAGAGTCTGTTACCAGTTTGGGAACAGTTCACCATACTCAACTGTGACAGTCCTACTTCAGCTCCTGATCCAGATACCTGTCCAAACATGGTGTTAAAACTGCCTTCACCTGGCAGCACTTTCAGTGCCTGGTTGCAGTTCTATAGTACGGCAAAAGTTAGAGCCCATAACCAGGCTGAGGAAGGCGGCAAATGCCCCTGATCCCAGCTCTGGCACCTTTCAGGAGTAAAGAGAATTTATATGCTCTAATTGTTTCCAAAGGAAGGTCACTCCCCATGTATTGTCTACAATAGATTGTTCTGCCTTTTATTTTTTTATGGCTCACGACATTTAACTAACTAAATAATAGGGCATTTTCCACAGGGTATTATTCATATCCTATTACTACAAAGTGATCAATTGTCAGCACAGGGCCACGTTTACTTAAGCTGTCACCTAGAAACTACTGTTTTTCCATTTGGAGCTAAACTATATTGCAACATAGACAAACAATGAGATACAAGCATGTCAGCAAATAAGCAGCACACTGCCTTTACACCTATTGTTTCACTTCCCGTAACCAGTGATTCTTGTTATTGACATAATTTTGGCCCAAGACATCCTATAGCGTGACTAAAAATCAGTGGGTTTTCAGGACTCTCTTGGAAAACATAAAACTTCCTTTGTCCTTTCTCTTGGAACCTATAGTCCTGAACATTTTATTCTTATAGGCTTGAGTTTTTGTTGTTGAAGTTTAAACCTAGAGACACTTGAACCAAGAATATTTTTACAATTAAGTACGCCTGTCTCTAGTGAGAATGAAAGGAGTCAGTTCTCATTTTGTGTTGTTCCTTTACTCCAGGAATGCCTCAAAATACAGGTTACATTCTAGCCTTTTTCTATTAATTACACACATCAAATAATAAATGAACACCTATGGCATTACAAAATGGGTGTATTGTAACTGCTAAGTTCACTTCATGCTGATCTAAACCAAGCACCCAGCAAAGACTGATGAGAAAAGTTAAAGTGAACAACCACTCCTGGTGAAAGAGCAGTCCTTTCATTCACTTTGTGATTCAGAGGAAGTTGGGTGAATTTAAGTAAAATATTGATTTTTAACTTCCATTATTTCTTAATCTTGGTAGCAACTTGATGCACCTTAGACACAGATTTTCATAGGCACTGAACAGGCACAAACAATTGCCCTTTTTTCCTCTTTCTCACTGCAGCACATCAGACACTGAAAGCAATAGAGAAATCAATATCAGCTGCATGTAACTTCCCTGCTGAATGTAGCCAACCCCCACACATGTGCCTGGGCTGAAGGTTTCCTTCTGATCCCAGTGTCTGGCTGAGACTTTCACCTATGTAGAGACATGAAACTCCCCGACACTGAAAGGCAATCTTCCTACCAGAGCCTAATGATAGAGAGGTCCCAATGACTATGCCCAAGGCTTGATTTCCTTAGACTAGTCTACGTAGTCTCTGCTCATTATGTATAGATACGGGCAGATAAAGCAGGGCAATTCACTTTGCTGATGAACCTGAATACATACATTTTATTAAGGTTTCTTTGTCTTTGCTGGATTACAAGCCTCACAGTCTGGATTTTATGTGCAATTTCAGACTGCCAGGAGAGAACATTCAGCAGCTTCAGTGGAAGTGAACTTTCCCTGAATCTGCATTAGACCTTTCCAGTCACTCAGCAATTTTTCCATTTGCGTCACTTACATAACCACTCCTGAAATAACATATGGATTTACTATAGAAATTCAGTTGCTCACACTGACCATGTTTGAAGGTGAGGACAATCACTGACCTTGAAATATCTCAGCAATATAATTTATCTAATTCTCTAAGAGCTGAAAATAAATATTCTATCAAGATACGGTCACTAAAAGAACTCAGATAACTAAGCATATGTCTTTGCTAAGAATTACATTGCATGCCAAACTTGGCTTAGGGTGTACATGTGCCTAAAAGTAGTCCACTATGTTATTACGCTTTATACAGGTGCCTTAATCTACATGAGAGTGAGTTTTAGCGTACAAATGAGTTTGTCTTGTTCTCAGAGGAATTTTGTGCTAGTTTAACAGCACATCTGGTCAATATTTAATTTAAAGCAGATGACAATGCAGAGCAGACTGATTATTTGCCCAATAGTTGCAGGCAAATTATGTACAAAAGAGCATAGCACGGAGGACAGCAAGGAAAAAAAAATACCAGCTCTTTAAAAACAGATAGCGTGGTTTCTTGCTTGTCTGGCTGAACCACTAACAAAAAAAAATTCAATACACGCAAAGAAAAATGATCAAACTGTGATATATTCCCTTGCTTGATAAATATTTCTTCAGCTATGCTAAGCTTATATTACATCCAATTTCAAGTGTGCAGAACTCAAAGACAATATTCTCTGTGAAAACAGAATCCGAATAACTTCAGTTAAGATACACAGAAGCTATATAATAAATTTTGAGCTAGTTTGGGGTTTCCGGTTTTCAAAAATAAACTCCAGTTCTGTATGCACCTGAAAAAAATTGAGAAATTTATGTTGAATAATCCTGGTGTTCCATATGGATTAGTAAGCAAGGGTGAGAGTAAGTCCAAGAGTAATGTAAATGAGGCACTTGGAGGTGAAGTGCAACAAATACACTAGTCAATATTTTAGCAAAAAATTTCACTAATGGGAAGGAAAACACAGTAAGATGGCTTTTGAAATATTCTACTGATATTCCTTAAAAACATGGTTGTAATAAAAAAAAAGTTGTTTTTTTTTTAAAGGTTTGTGTCCCCCTCATTTATCCCCCTTGTCTACCCCTTCACTTCTTCCCCAGAATAGTCTCCTCAACCTCTATTCATTTACTTTCTTTCCCATACACAATCTCTCTCCGTTTGTTCTGAGACAGAAAAAGTAGCCTGTATATTGCCCAAAGACTATTAGCTTATAGCTAATAATTTCTGACTGGTATAAAAGACTACAAGGGAAACAGTTCTGTAAAGTATGTTGACTAATTCAAGGTTAAAATATTTTAAATTGGCCCACAAAAGAGACACAGAATAACAAGGTATTTAACGTTTAAGGAATCTTCAGACTCCCACTATCTTCCACTACACATTTTACATCCAAAATTTGCCCAGTTGAACATGCTCCCCCCACCCCCAGCACAAGACAACTTTACTTAAGAATCCAATTTGTCTGCCATTCATCAATGCCCTCCACGTGAACCTCATGGCATCACAGAGACATTTCTATCCCCTGCATTCACAGTACTGGAGTCTCTTGAGCCAACAAACTGTCAAATTAGTGCCAACTCATGACAGCTTTATGATATGTAATCTTGTTCAACAGCAAATGGTCTGAGACCCCCTGCTTGCTACTGCTGTCAAATAAGAAATGCTTTTTTGTGTCTCTCTGATAAATTTATATTTTGAAAGCAGATCCCAGCTGGGAAAGTAGTAGTTTTGCCACACAAAAATCTTGCATAAGCACACTTAACTGCTTTCTCCATGTGTTACTTGAAAAGAAGCTTTTAGGTTTTTGCTTGAAAATTATAAGTTAGGGAATAGCAAATTGGCTTAGATTAATTCAAAATGTACATTGGCCTGCTGATTCAAAATACTTATTCACCTAACAAGTAACAAATCCTTACTCCTCCAACATTCAATCACAATTGATGTAGTGCTAAAAATATTTTGCCTGATCTACATTGTCTGTAATGCACACGTATCAAAAGCTGAGGTGCAGATAAACCCAATTTATTTTAAACATATTCAGAAAGAGGAAAAGTTGAATTCACACAGAACACCTCCTAAGATTTCAAGATAATAAATGTTGGACAACAGAACAACATGGAGAAGTTAGGAAAGCAACACACACCTTAAATAGAGAGTTCTTTGAGACAGGAAATTAGTCTGTCCTTTACATATCTTTATAATAACTTTGTTCTAGTCATTGTAATATAAACCAACAAGAGCACTAGCTGAATTGTTATATGTATCCTGAAATAATCAGCTTTAACATCCCTCTTTGTATAAGTGATCTGATAGTAGCTGCCTGCATTTATTTCTTAATTGGTGGCAGAATTAACCACAAGAAGTAGCCAAAGGGAAAAATTAGTGCGTGAGAAAGGCTTAAAAGCAAGAATGCTATTTTCAATTTGCTTCATTTATAATTCAAAAGACACAAAAGGTGCAATTCTGCAAAGTTCCCATACAGAGTACCCTTGTGAAGTCAGAGGAAACATGAGGATTTACAGGAACAAGCCCTGTAAACAGGATCAAAAAACCCAAACAACCCAGGAGCGGGAGGGACAAAAATGGGACAGCAGGCAAATATCAGTGATGACTTTCATTTTAGAAAATTATTTATACTGTCTCCTCTTCAAAAGGTCCAAGTATAATACAATTGGACTACAAAACAGTCTCTAATTTTCTTGCGCTCCATGTCCCTCTGCTGTACAGAACACCAGAAAGTATTAGTGCTTTACCTTAATATAGTCTCTTCAGAGGTGCGATACACATATCCAGACTTTGAGCTAAGAGGTTTTGACTAATGGAGCATTCATACATACCTCCCTATAAAGTCTACCAAGTAATATCCCCAAATTACTCACGTAAGAAACAACCTGGACAACTGATGGACAAACTTTCCTCACCATCCCGTTAATCCCCAGAATCACAGAATAGCTTGGGTTGGAAGGGACCTTATAGATCATTGAGTTCCAACCCCCCTGCCATGGGCAGGGACACCTCCCACCAGACCACGTTGCTCAAAGCCCCATCCAAACCAGCCTTGAGCACCTCCAGGGAGGACATCCACAATTTATCAGTGTTCCAGTACCTCACCACCCCCACAGTAAAGAATTTCTCCCTAATATCTAATCTAAATCTCCCCTCTTTCAATTTAAAATCATTACCCCTCATCCTATCGTTACACTACCTGATAAGGATTCCCTCCCCATCTGTCCTGTAGCCCCCTTTAGGTACTGGAAAGCTGCCATAGGGTCTCCCTGGAGCCTTCTCTTCTCCAGGCTGAACAACCCCAGCTCTCTCAGCCTGTCTTCATAGGAGCAGTGCTCCAGCCCTCTCATCATCTTGTGGACCCGTTCCAACAGGTCTATGTCCTTCCTGTGCCACACCAGCTGTGTTAGGGCTTGCAGAGACTGCAAGGCCATGCGAACAAGGTGTGCAAATGCACTGGATCCCTGGCTGCACAGCCACTTGATGCTGAATTTGCGTCTGGGTAGATCAGAGAGACTGATGCAAGATTGTGTGGGGCGATCCTGACCTTGGGAACACAAAGCTTCTGGAAGGGAGAGCATCCCAAGGAAGAGTGGGAAGTGCTGCAACAGATGAGCAGATAGTGTCTCTGGGCATTGATGGCTTTATATGAAGATAAAACTCTATTCTTACACAAAACACCGAGGTTGAATCCAAAATCTCACCCACAGTTTTAGGGGGAAGTTTAACTCACATATATACCAGGTGAGAGAAAAGGAGGTTGTTTTCTTAGAATCAGTTTTTGAAAAAACATTCTTGAACTTCAGAGCAAGGTTTATCAAAAGCCTACTTCAGGGTAATCTGAGCACCACCATCTTGTCCCAAGACAAGCCAGTGACTATGAAAAACTATATGAAACACATTTCTGCCACTCTGCTCCTCACCCTCCATATCCTGGAGAGGAAAGCCCAGCCCCTCGGGGACTGTCCTCCTCCAAAGTGCACTCAGGAAACCCGAGGAAGCACCACTGAGGCACACACCCCCTCCCAAAGGTCAGTTCTGCTTGCAGAGGAGGATGGTGGCCCCTGCCGGGCAGCTAGGCAGGTGCTGTCTGAGATTACTCCAAAACTATCCCATTTTTTATCAGAAATTACTACAGATTGTCTCAGAAATCATTGCAGATATTCCACTGTTATTTTTTAACTGAAGGTAAGATTTATTGGGGGAGAAGGAAGAGAACTTTCTAACATAGCTGATATTAAAGGCCAATAATTAATGGAAGAGAAGAATCTGCAGCTCATCCCATTTCATCTTTATTTGAAAGCGTTGCTTCTTCCTGTACTCTGGCCTACTAGTGGTACATTACATAGCCTCAAATGGGTTGGGTATCAACAGAAAATTAGACAGCACAAGCAAGCAAATTTCCATACACCATCTACACATACAAACTAACCAATTCAAACGTGCAAAGCCCACAGTTCTTCCATCCCTGCTCTTTCTGGAAATGAGAGTATTAATATGAATGACACATTTTTACAAAGTAATTTGTCCACTGGAGTTTCAATTAGCAGATCTGTTGCCAGATACTAGTCAAATGAAGTACTGGAAAGACAGAACCTCAGAAGTTGTTCACAAATCCTTTAAATTTAGTCCTTTAGGGCTAGCATTATCTACAGGTAAGACTTTTTAGATCAAGAAGAAAGGAACACTGCATTTCCCGTGTTGTTATTCATACTAATGTCTTTAAAATATTTGAATTTATTTTCTTAAGTAAAATCACAAATTCATTTAGGTTCACATAGCCAGGGACTTCAATGCAACTAAGAATTTGCCATGTTGCAAGATTCAGAAGACATATGCCTAAACCCAGGCAATCTAGCCTGTAGCTCTGCACATGCAACTACCTGCCTTCAAGCAGCTAAGATGCACTACTCGGTCTTCCCTGTCAAACATCAATAACCCATCTTTCCCATTTACCTGCCATCTAATCAGAAATGGAGAAGTGACCTTTCCACTTGTAAGTTAACAAGTTAGAATTGCTGCTCACTTCACAGAAGGACAGACACAGACTTGAGCAAAACATGTGATCGCACAAGTGCATTTCAATAATGCAAGGCATAAAGTCAACAGGAAAATAGCTTTTTTTTTTTATTAGCCTTCCTTTTAGCAGAGAAGTCTTATGTTGTAATCCAGACAAATCCCTGTCGTTCCTTCCTCTGTGTTATTAGCTTACAGAAAGGTACCCTTCCTCCTTAGTGCCATCTTACAACGTAAACAGAGCTAAGGAAGAAAGGCACACAAGCTTCTTGACACAACAAAAAATGGAAGCCAATCTCCGGTGTTCCTGCCAAAGTGTATCCTTTGATCCTTACTGTGTGTCCAAAGCAGATATAGAGGCTAAAGGTATTGTAGTGTACACAATATATAGTATAGTTTTTGTTTACAAATAATATATATGCTCAAGTATCCCTATAAAATATGCTTAATCATTGTGGTCTATCATCCTTCCATGAAAGATGCTACTACGAAGTTGCGTAACACATCATCCAAGTACAGGTTGTAGCAACTGACATCTCTGCAGTGTGTAGCTGAGCTCGAATCTTTCTGTGCATGATCTATGTTGGTAAACTTGTCTTTGCAGTTGAGGTAAAATTGCACAGATCCCACTATAAAATCTAGTCAACCTTTAATGTTCACTACAGTACTAAACAGCGACATTCACAACAGTCGACTATCAAGTAAGTTTTAACAAAAAAAAATGAATGGATCGTTATTGCAGATTTTGAAGAAAAGTACTGGATAAATCCTTCAAATCCCAGTCTGCTAAAGAAAAGCAATAATAACCAAAAAATAATTTAAATTGAGAAAAAAAAGCAAGCAGAACATTATGGTGCATTTGTTCTTTGGTGCCATCCGAGAAAGACTCCTGAGAATAATCTGTATTTATCACAATTGCCAGACTCAATTAAACTTCAGTGTATATGCCTTGGGTCCTGAGAGCAGGTAGATTGCTTTCACGGAGAAATCAGTTCTGCAGGGAAATTGGATCAATAAAGCCCTCAAAAACATGTCACTGTTTCTTACTAATTTTCCATTGCTTACCACTCAATAGATGAGCATTAGCCAGCCTGCCTTTCCCTTGATCAAGCACATAGTTAACTCTCCTTAAAAGAAGTAATCTGCTACGCCACACCAGACGTGCTTTCCTCTAGGGGATCAGAAAGAGCCAGCGTTCCAGGCATCACTTCTCCACTTAGAATTGAATTTGTGTTCAGACTTCAGATAAAGCAAGAAATGAAAACATTACTTCTAAATAAAGAAAAACATGAATCTCATTCATACTCTTTTTCATGGAAAAGCATTAAAATTAATTCTCACCACCGTGCTAATGCTTCACATTTATCTTCAAAAAGCACTGTTCAGTATTAATAACAGATGCTCCATCCAACTAATCCTTCACATATCCTGTCATTTGTTTTGGCTTTCAAGCTTGCTGCTCTTAATGGATTCTTTTTCCAAGTAATGCACATCATCCTAGATGCTGTATCATTGCAACAGACAGAGGTGCCTCTCTCCTTCCTCCTCCCTTCATGCAATTTTTGTGATGTGCCTTTCCCAACCTATTACCATACAGTGTTAAAAATAATACACACACACAAAAGAAAAATCTTACTTGAACACCAATATATTGTACCTGTCGGTGAACAGTGAGTTAAGGCAAGCATGGTTTCTTAGTTAAGACATTAGAACAGGGTGCACAAGGCTGGCATTTAATTCCCGACTCGGACAGGATTCTCTTACAATCTTAGGTAAATTCATAATCCTCCAGCTACACCTTTCTTCTCTATAAAATGAGAATAATTACACTGCCCATACGGTATTTTAGTTTTGAGCTATTTTGAGGCTTAGATGTTCTATATTTGCTGATGTCCAATATTTAATACCTCAAAATACAGATTGATAGGTGTCTCTAAACATTTCAAGGAAGAATAAGAAGAATAAGAAGAAAAGCAAAAGAGAATCCTCATAAGTTAGTCTGTTTCTTTTTTAATTCATATGTATTTATAGAAAAACTAAGTTTTCATTCTTTCATTGCCAGAAATTAAATGGGATGCAAACTCTTTGATACAATTAGATCGGAAGAATCAAAGAGTGACTGACAGTTCCCTTCATGAAAAAATTAGAGCCATAGCTGAGGGCAGGATCATCTTACTTCCTTCTTTTCACTGACAAAATCTATGATGCACTGATATATAAGTCTTACACACTCTCTGCAAGTAATTCTATAGATTAAAAAAAAAAATCAAACAATATCTATCTAGACAGGTATCTATGTAATTATATATATAACACACAAAATCAAAACGTGGCAGCAATATATATCTTGGCGGGCTACATGAAGATGACCTTTTAAAGGAATATCCTTTTGTAAAATCAAAATGCCATTCTGCTTCATAAGACAAATTTTAAAGGTAAAATAGTGAAGCATTACTGAGTTAATATAGAAATAAAGACATATGCATACAATGTTCTGATATATATATACACACACGTATATACTCTTTCACACATGGGATATATACATATACATAGAGAACAATCTGAGTTTAAGAGTCCAGAGCAGGACTTCCCATTCACTAGGTAATATCACTGTTATTTTAAGACAGCAATATCAAATTTAAGTTGGTAAAAATATAGATAGGATACACAAGGAAATTTGTCCATCATCTGAAGTTATAGTCAGTGCAACAATATCATGATTGTCCTATCCCTTTTCCTTGTAAATTCCTTCGACTAACTGTTCCAGGAAGGCAGCATACAGTCTTCATGTTGTGCTGCAGTTGCCAATAAACTGACAGTTTTGTAGCGTATATACATTTATACATACATGTGCTCAACAGGAAATTACTCTGGACCCATTTTTGTATGATTCTAGTTTAGCATATGCACGAAGCATATGCTTAATTTAAATCCTATGCTTGAAGTTAAACATGGGGTTGTGTGCTTCACCTAGGCAGTTTAAATAACTATCAGAGGGAAATACAATTTTTGGCTTGATCCTGATTTGGGCTGGATTCCTACAGGTTCTGTGCGGAGCCCACCTCATACTGAACTCTGTTACACCCTTAAAAATTGCGTATGAGATTTGAAATTATAATTTAAATAAATAAATAAATTCATACCTGTCACTAGCAGGGCACACCTGGGGGAAGACATGAGTATCACCAGCAACGGTATGCAATTTTCTATGGATTTCAGTTTCTGAGTTAAAGGCACCTAAAAAAAACAGGCTTTAAGCTTTTGATGGTTACTTTTAGTTACTCATTACTAACCATTGACATTTTACATGATATAATGGGGAATGCCTGAAGGAGGTGCAGCATCAAAACACACAAATAAACTTCACTAACTCAGTCCAATGTCTTGGGGACCCAGAGCTTCTCAGTCCTGAGAAACTCGCCTCATTCTGCCGCTCTCTGAGTAGGTGAGACAAAAGTTTAAGAGACACAGCTCACTAATAAAGAGAGAGGTCTGGGACTGCCAAGTTTCCTGTTCCTGTGAGCGCTGGCATCGCTCCTGGAACAGAGGGGAAGAACAGTCTGTTAAAGTACTGCTGTCTCCAATAGCCCAAACATCCTTTCTCCCACTTCTTGGCCACTTTCAACTACAAGCACTTGTGATGTTTGTGTGTATGCCACACGCCAATATTGACTTAGATCTGACAGCAGAAAACCCCAGTTATTTATTAAGTTTTAGCTCATAATACTAAGTTTCTGTAGCAGCTCTTCAAAGCATTATACCGAGAACTCCTAAAACCCAGACCATTTAAAAAACTTTTATTATAAGAAAAAAAAATAAATAAAACATCCCTATTTGATCCCAAGGAGTAGAAAAAGTGTCTGCATAAGATTTTATTACATGTAACTAGCCACTTTTCACTGTTGAAATTAAAGCTTTGGAGAAAGCTACAGAATATAAAACCTAAGTCATGTTTCCAAAGTGGTTCAAGATGATCCAGAGTCAAGCTGAATATGTAAATCTAACACCATTTTCCATTATAAGTTTTGTTATATGTTATTGAAAACACTAAAACAGAGTCTTTTCCACAGTTGTATAACTAATATGTTACACTAGAAAGAGTTCTTAAACCACTATTTTTGAAACATATGTAGAATCTCATCCAGAAACATACAGGATTCATCTTTTGTGAATAACAATGTATGCTGAAACAACTTTTCAATAGCCCCAGCTCTCCCCAAAGTGATTTTTTTGTAGCATTGCAAGCATGGAAGTAAATTAATATAATGGAACTCTAAGCAGTTCTGAACTGGTGCATTATCTGAAGTGAGATACAAATATAATCCAGTTAGTTACCAAATGGGATGCTAGCTCATGTTCTGAGCAACTGGGTTGTAGTGAAGTATGTTTGCTCTCTTCAGAAGGTACGTACATCCTCATTTCTTAGCCATTAACATTAAAACTAGTACTTAGGAGTTAAAACAACTTGGCATGTGAAAAGGTGAGTTAGTCCTCATACGGGAATAATTTAAATAGAGAAAAGAACAGATATCTACCTAAAAAATATGCTCAACCACACATTATAGGCTCAACAAAGAAATCACGGGATGAAGTTCTGTATTGCTGACTTCTACAGCGGATTAGACCATCATGATCTCTGCTGTCCTAAAAATCTATTCCTCTAAAAAAAAAAAAAAACAACAAACCATCACACCACAAAAACATGATACAAACAAAATAAAAATACCATTAAAACCATACACACCACACCTGACTCATTTTCCCATTCTATAGTTCTATTTAAGAGTTTTGTTGGCTTAGGAAGGCATAGTGGGCATCTTCTGTGTTATGATAAATCAAGTTTTCATCTCCAAGAACTTTTAGAACACATTTATCTGCAGCATTCAGACATGAAAAGTGTCTAGCACACACGCCCTGACTGTATTAGACGCACTTTCCAAGCTTAGATATAGGAGTTCAGTTCCCCTCTCATTTCTCAGGTCAGAAAGGGCTAACAGCACTTCAAAAGGTAGCACATACTCTCAGCTGGATAAGTTCTTTCGCTGTGGGGGGAATTATGGTCCCAAAGGAAGCTCCTTTCTTCTATTAAAAGGAGAATTTTTGGCTGCTGAGGGAGGCAGAGCTGTGGGAGAAGATTTTTAATGAACTCAAGTAGAAATTGTGTGAATTAACAGCTGCGTCACTGGACCAGGAGTCAGGAGAGATGTGCTCTATTCCTGGCTTTGTGACCTCAGGCAGATCACTTTTACTTAATAATTACTGCACTACAAGTAATTGGTAGACGAAACTGTAATGCAATACTCACATAGTACTGTTAGCCATTTTATGTTTCTTTCAGTTTAGTAGCAAATGACACAAAAGATGCCTCAGCCCTTCTGAAAAGATAAAGTGTAAAGAGAAGACAAAATTCAGGACCTGGTTTGCCGGGTGCCACATGCGTACACACTAAGGAGCAAAAATTAAGCAGGCAGACAGCAAGCAAGAAAGAAATCCAAGAAGCAGGATTGCCCTGGTCATACTGACCAAGCAAGGATTAGCATCCATTTCATCCTATTTCCAGGCATTTCCCCTTCCACTGGGCTATGGAATTACAACGGCCTCATGGCTTATGCCTGAGGTTGTTCATATTCTGTTTAATCCTTTACAAACAATAATGACAAGCAGCAACTGCCATCTCCTCCTACTCAGTCTTTTCAAAAGACCTGAGGTTCCTCTTACATTCTTTCTAAGATCAATTCAAACCAACACAAAATATGAAATGGTCAGTACTGCAGAAGAAACTTGAATAGTGACATATTTTAAAAATAAAAAAAGCCTAGAAATCATTAACCATTTTAACACTACAAGTCCAATAAATAAAGTCACAGAATTGTCTAGGACTTTGCTGGTCACAATGTCAAGCATATTTAAGGAAATAAGTGAAGTATAACAAATTGTACATGAAACAGGTAATTTCTTGCCTTCTGAAAGCAACATGGATGGCTTAAAGCTTGGAAATGGGGTAAGGATTACTAATCCTCTATAATACTCTTTTATTACAAGACTATCAATCACTTTGCTGTACATTATAAAACAAAGATTAGATTCCCAAAGCCAAACAAGACTTTGAAAGACATTCTGCATCCTCTTCCCTTCTGGTTTTGCAGAGTCTTTCTCCAGCTGGTATTAACCCAGACAACCTGTCTCTTCACATTCGCCTCAAGCTGCCTCTAAGCTCTCAGTGCACCCTGGGTAAGAGACTTCTCATCCTGCACCTTAACCACTAAAGTTTCTAGTTCTAATGTCAATATTTTCTCTAGGTCAGGTCAATATTTGATATCTTGGCTTTCTTCATAAATGAAATTAATACTGCAGCAAGAAAAAGCCCTCCGTGTTTTATCAGTTTTGAAAAATAAGCTCAAAACGGAAGTCTCAGGTGTCTTTTGAAAATGCAAGGGAAATAGCTGTGAACTTCAGGCAACGACTACAATTTTTAGTATCTACCTATAATTACAATTCAAAAATTATTGTATCTAATATTTTTCAGAAAGCTGCCCGTAAGTATTAGGATACATTAACCTCATTTGCTGCAAATAATAATTAAAAAAAAAAGGCAGGAGAAACCAACAGCCAGGTTCCTACTGTTTGTTACAGCAAAAATTCTTCATCAGAAGAATTACCCAATGCCAGCATCCCCTGTTGTATCTGACGTCTACCCGAATTAACAGATGTTTACTACAGTTCACTAGTGTGGTGTCCACTTTGCCACAGTGAAAATAAAAAGGCAAAACAAAACAAAAACCTCACACCATTTTTCAGCTATAAATTTGCTATGATAAAAAGGTGAGATGTTCTGTTGTGGGAAGAGAGGCATACACCCTGTCCCCAGCAGACAGGAATGGCCTCAGACAGGAATGAGCTATGACTCAGAGAGCACAACTCAAAGTGTCTCAGCACCGTGACAGCACATTCACCCAGTACAGATTAGCTTTGTGCACCCTAAGAACACAAGCAAAAACCTCATGGTCTGAAGCCCTTTTCTCTAGAAACATATCATCAGCTTCAACCTACAAAGGATTAGTTTAAATGCAACAGCATGAAGAGAATACATTTGTAAAAGGCTTTCCAGCTCCAGCCCAGTAAAATCAGATTGCTCAGCTAAATTAAAGCCTTTTTTTTTTTCCCTAAACCATTTAGGAACAATTAACTCCATAAAGTACTCAAACTGGGAATTTGTAAAAATCTCATATTCAGTTGCCAGTATAAAGCACATCTTTTTTCCATTCCTTTTAAAGTATTCATCACCAACACACAACCATAGTCTATGCAAAGCTATTGAAAAACAGAACAAATAATATGTTTAGAAGATATACTTGCTATTTGAGTACAGAAATAAAATTATAATAGAGTTTTTAGAGACCAAAATATTTCAATTATTTATTGCAGGAATGAATTTAAAGTGTTTTATACTTTTCCTACCCTTCCTGCCTATATATGCATGAACTTTGTTGGAAGAAATCAGTCTTGGCTTCTCTAACAAACTGGAAAGGTTAAACCCCCTGTCTTAATAAAAAAAAAAAAAAGAAATAAGTTTAGAGAGTGTGAGAACTGATGGATCACATGTGCTTTCTACTACCTTCAGCGTAAGCACCATCATGTTTCAGACAATGGAAGTTCTCCTTTACTTCATTAATATTTGCCAGAATTAAGTAAATCTCTGCCACTTCTCTAGTAACATGATAAATATGAATCACACCCCATAATCAGTAAAACATCTAGCATCCTGGTATAGTGAGGGAAGCCAGTGAGAATGAACATCACGAGGTGGAAGCCAGACACAGCTGGGAGAGCTGTGCCCAAGGGCCTCCCTGTGGCATAAGCCAGGCTCAGCTGCCCTTCCTACCTTTGGCCATTCTTCACACCTACCATATGTCCTTTCATACTATGAGTTTCCTTCCCAAAGCACCGAGTAACAACATTACTTCAGTTAGACCCTGCTGCACTTTAATCCAGCTGACCACGGACACACTTCAACAGGTAGATGCTCTGGTTTCATGCTTCACAAGTAAGCAAAACAAAGAGCAACAAAGTCAATGTGTAAAGTTAAACGTCATGGAATAAAAACACCTGACTCGTGTGTCTGCTCAAGAAAATCTAGTGTTAACCAAAGCGTTAGCTAAAATATAAATTACTAATATATAAAACCTCTACAAAGAGCATTTCTAGATCTGCTTCTGAGTGCCCAGCGGGTCACAGGACACTTCACACAGAAAGAAACCAGCCTAACTTCTCTTATTGCCTTGAGGAGGGCTGATTCACGGGACCAGGAAAGAGCAGCTACAAAAATGACTCATGACAGTCTTTCTGTTGCAGAGAAGAGCCCCACACATGCTGTGGACAGCGAAGCAGAACATACACTCTCCTGGAACAGCCCCATGGGCAGCAGTGGCTGAGGAGCCCCCGGGCATCCTAGGCTGCCAGCAGCCCCTGTCAGTGGATGGCAACTGCCAGATGTCTCCCTGAGCACCAGAGAAGGGAACGTCCCATAACAGCACTGTTTGGGGAAAGCAGCTTGTCTAAGCACGTACAAACCTGATTCCCTTCCCTTCAATAAGGCACTGCTTTATTATGTTACTTGGCAAAAAGCACCTTGTTCAACACAGTGGCAATTAAGTTTTTCTGGGTAGAAGCTTAAACCAGTGTTTGACAGTGACCCCTAAAATTCGAGTTGCTGTCAGCAGCTTCCTGACAGGAGGTTAGAGGTTTGGTATAGTGACAAGCAAAACAGTGCCACCGACTTACTGGGTGCGCATCCAGTGACCAGCCAGCCTACTGCTCCCACTCGCAGGGTACCAGGGGAACCGACATTTGGGACTTCAGATACCAATTCAAGACAAAGATGAAAAATTGAAATATATCGACAAGATTTTCCCCTTTCCTAACACAGAAGGGAGAAAGGGACTTAACTGAAGCAGCACACTTGCCTTGTCACAGCACTCCTCTGCCCTCGGATCACAGTTTAAGCAAGCAGCCTGGGATTACAGTAAAACTGTAGCAATTACTTCACTGCTGCTCTGAAAAATATGGACCCTTCGCCTTTTGTGGCCCTTTAACTGTGCTTCCAACAGAAGACTTCCTAACAGGAGAGGAGACCTGACATCTTCATTTCTTTTTATTGGTGAAATACTGCTAAGGGTAAACACCTTTAACAGAAATTATTTATTATCACCAGCATGGCTAAATATCATAGACAACGCCTAATACTGTGTCCGGTAACAAGCCATGGATTTTAGCTGTATCACATCTATTTGTGCTAACATTTCTAATGGAGATCATTTAGGAAGATAGGATTTAAAACAGTTCACACAAAAATCTAGCAAAATAACAATCAGTAATAAACCAGCAACAGCCCAGCTCTCAAGGAACATGTAAAACTGGTCAAGATATTCAGGCTGTTACACAGAAACAGTCTTCACAGGCAAGCCCAGCAGGTGCTTACCCAGAGCTTTGCTCAAAGGCCAGAGAGCAGAACCAGAATTCGCTGAAGCCTGAGACATATGGAAGCAAACTGCTTCATTGTCCAAATTAAAAACTGCAAAAGAGACAATGAACAATGTTGAGGTTAAAACAACACTTTTTAACAGAGATCCATTAAAAGAAATATTTTAAAGCTATATTGCCCAGGTGAACACAAAAAGATGTTTTTTCAAACAGGGATAGCACGTAGTGTGACTGGGCTCAGCAACGTCAACCCACTCAGCCAAAACCCATCACTGAAGCCAGAGCCACTTCTCAAACTATTTGATAAAAACACCTCTCCGCTGAGCGGGCAGCTCACACTGGAGTCCCTGACCTGATTTCATCCTGGCTTCTCATCCCACTCTGTAGTTGTTTGGCTGCACACCTTGGTCACAACAAGACATGTTACATATACAGGCATTTCTCTTGCCAGTCAGGTTGTGTGGCTTCATAAGTACTACACCATCTTACACCAAATAGGGCTGAACCTCAGCAAAATGCCAGATCTAAATCAGGTCTAAAACCTGAAAATGTAGCCATCACAATTAAACCTTAAACTTTCCCTGAAGGAGAGGATCAGGCTGATGGTGCAAGCCTCCAGGCCAGCTATCACTCTGCAAATGCTATTTCCCAAGAGGCAATGGATGAGCGTTCGCTGGCCTGTTTCCACCTCAGATTTATAACACGCTAGGGAGAATAAATCTTAATATCTTAAAAAGAAAAAAAAAAAAATCAATGTAAGCATATTACAAATACATGGTTTATGAACTTATTTTTAGAAGTTGGTCGAAGTATCAGGGTTTTTTTCTTAGTTAAGTTTTGTTCCCTATTTTCACCCCAAATACACCAGTGATTTGACTAACAGGAAATCAAAGACAGTAAAAGTTAGTTTTGAAAGTATTTCCTTTTTTCCTGAAGTAAAAGCTTTAGTAAGGCAAATTATTTCTTGAATATTGCAAAAAAAACCCTAACAGCATTATTATATAGCAAGACAAAAGAGTTAAATTTGCCCACTATTTACTAGTTAGAATATTTATACCGAATTTTCATGGACTTGGACACACAGCTGAAGGTGCAACATGGGTACTGATTGAGGAATAAATAGAAGCCACAATTTTTGCCTTACTACCTTACATGCTACATCAGGTGTCATTCCTACCCTGACACTCGGGCAAGAGGCACCAGCCACCCTGTGCTGCTGCTCAGGGATCGCCAAGGATTTGGTATGGAGAAGGGGGCCTCAACCAGAGAAAGAGGAGAAGGACCTGCAGATCTGAGGCCTGTCTGCCTGCTCTCCCAGCACCACGTCTGCCAAGACACCTCCTCACATTTCTCATCTCTGAGCACAGTTCCTGCTCCTGCAGCTGTACTTCTAGATTTTCCTCCTAACAAGCCTCCCTTTCCATCCATTCACCTAAGGCAAATGCAGTAACTTCTGCACCAGAAATTGCTTCAGATCTGTGTCATACTTATAAAATAAACCTTCAGAAGAAAAATATAAAAAAAAAAAAAAAAAGGAAAGAAACCTCTGACCGCAAACAACTTGGCCTCCTTAGAAATACTGATCCTTAACTCTTACAATGTATTTTTTCACACTGTATTATAACAGATCAATAGGCTTAGAAAGATAGAAAAGAGGGGCACTCTGTTTGTACAGTTCATTTTATCCAGTGTGTAGCATTTTCTACAAAAACACCATATTCTGCAGAAAGAAATGCAGTATAAGTATCCTTAACCTCCAAGGAAGCTTAGGTTAAAGAACCCTCTACTGAAATCTGTGTTTTCTCCAAAGTTTGCTGCACTTCAGAACTTTACTTCCTCATCCACATGTCTCAGAACAGTTGCACTGATTATTCAAGCCATAACATCATAACCTCCCTCCACAGCTAATACTGTCAACCAGCCAAATCCTGGAGATACTTAGTGGTTTTATTTAGCGCGTTCTCCTTCTGCTGACAGTAACAGTGCTCATTAAGCCAGTATAATCAGAGAATAGTCTTCAAGGCCTACATTTACTTAACTAAGCTTACAAATTTGAACGCGCTTAGGTGTTCTTCAGGCAAACAAGAAGATGCAGTTCTTCCTTCAAAAATTTTACAGCACATCATTCCAATCACTTAGGAAAAAAAGAAAAAAATAAGTTATGAAGTAGAAGGGTGTGAATAATTCCGAACTTTACAGATTATCAGTTAAAATCCTTTTCAGTACAAAACTCAATGTAA
>JAOXJM010000002.1:12977986-12991172 GCA_026413425.1 Tringa solitaria
GAATTGGAAAAGTAAATTGCATGTAAATTTTCCACTGATGGTAACTGAAGAATAAAACACACAGTTAGTTATCTGACACAGAGAAGGTTAAGAGGACAAAAGAATGAATTGGGTGGACATGAAAAATTGAAGGAAAGACAAATTCGGAACTGATGTCAGGCCACACATTTTAATTGCGGAACTGCGTGCCAGACATTGACACAGAGCCGGGGTCATTCAGAGAACGATCAAAGGGCACTTGGGGGACATTGGGGTGCAGCAACTTTCTACAGAAAATCTTACTAGTCTTTACTTATTTGCACTATTGCTGCATTATTTGAAATAGCTAGCATGAACTGTGGTGCTCCTTTAGGAAAAGAAAACCAAACACACAGAAAGGAAGAAAATAGTCCCACCATTGAGTTTGTCAATCATAAGCAAGAAAAACTACAGGCATTCAAAACAAACTGCCCCTTCGGAGCTGAGGTCACCTTGTCAATATCAATCTTCTAATTTTGATGCACATTAAGAGCTATTGGAGTGTCCCCTTTTATCCTATGACTGTGAATTGACCTTACTGACTACTGAATACAATATGGTCATTTAGGGATGTGGTAATTACTGGTAACTGCACTAACTAAGTTAGTAGCACACAGGGCATCATTGCTCTGGCTTGTATTGCCACCTGGCCTTTATTTTAAGAGACTTATTTCACATGCCTTGGCTCAAACTATATTCACATCAGTCACTTATTTACAATTATTTTCCATTAGACTCCCATGACAACTTACACTAAAAAAAGAAGCATTTTTCACCTGGAAAAAAAAAAAAAAAAAGCTGTTGCTTTGCGAATTTTAATTAAACCTACAAAAGCTTGTACTGCACATACACTGCACCTTCCAACCTTGTCATACCACCTTCCAAGTCTTCCAACCTTATCATAGCGCCGTTCTGCATTCTCTATCTTAAACATTATGTCAAGACACTGATGGAAAAAACACTGCACTAGTGTTACCTTGTCATTTGTAAAGGAGAAGAGCTTACTGTGGATGTGTTACTGAGGGTATAATACATGCCATTGCACCATGATGCAATCTGCTTGCTAAACTTCAGCCCTTTAACAGAAGCACTAAGATCACCTGCATGCAGGGTAGCATCAGTTTAATGACCTTAATTTATTAAAACAATGTGTGTGTTGGACTCATCAGTTTAAAGAATGGAAAGAAATGAACAATATTCTATTCAATAACAATTTAAGATATGAGCCATGCACGAAACTATGACTTTAGTAAGACAGACTTAAAATGTGATTAAAAAAACTCAAACCAGCTCACTGAGCATGTGCGTTTTGTATGAACTTCTTGATTATGAATGGCAGTTCTCAAGAGGGAATACTTTGCGTGCACTACTGTCTTCAGCACAGTATTAAAATGCTCTTTGTCATATCACATTTACCCCTTCTGACAAAAACCACTCGCAAAGGATTCAAACAAGATTTCTGTCAAAATACAACACAGGATCAACCATAACTGGGTCGAGAATGAGACTGTGTGTGTCATGGCCTGCCACCACAGTGGTGACACAACATGAACCTCTGATATCCAGCAGCTCATCATCAGCAAAACCCACCGAATTGCAGACCCACTTCTCCAGGATCAAAATCCACTTCCAAAGTGAATCAAAAAGGTAAAACAGGCTGTCTCCAAGACTTGAGATTGGGAAGGGCAGGTGCCCAAGATACATGTTATTTTTTGCATGACTTCCGAGCAGCTGCAGCCTTGTGAACCCAAGATGTGGCCTTGCCGGGAGGACACTGGTGAACCTGGGCACACACAACAGCTGCTGCACTGCTGCCAAATACAAGCCACAGCCCTTCCTCGTGAGGCAGGCTTCCTTCAGTCTGAAATCAGCTTTACTGATTTACTGACGAAGATATATAATGCGATCGCCATAGAGATGACTTTTTGTTAAAACGGAAAAAAAAAAAAAATCAATAGTAGCTTGGGCTGGAAAGGAAAGGGACCTTGGAATTGATTCGGAGATGACATGCTGGGCTTGGGCCCAAAGTAGAAATCCTGGCCAAACAGAGTCTAATGCTTTTAGAGTTCATTTAAAGATGACCCCAAATTAAATTTCCAATTGTAGGGGCCTAATTCACTCCAGATTGTTTAGAAACACTGCTAAGGGAAAAAAAAAAAATCCCAGCACAAATATCCTTCTGAGGTTTTGGAGGTGAACTTAATAAATTTTTAATCAGACCCTGTATATTCTTCCACGCTTGTTCACTTTTGTTGCTATAGGTTGTCACATTCTGTTAACCCAGAGGATCAATAAGGAGGCACGCTTCTCTGACAGCTTGCAAACACTACCGTTTTCTTCACGCTGTTTGCATTCAGTGCTACTTCTGCCATAGATACACCCACATTTTTAGAGCTATTTATTTTCCCCCCAAATAGATACAAAAGAGCGTAGCGAGGAGAAGGCACAGTTGTCCCCCTATTTAAACTAAGCACCCACAGCTTATTTTGCCAGTATCACAACCCAGACTGGAGACGTTACCTGGTTTTAGAGCTTGCCATACACGCATCCCTCCAGACTGCAGCAGTCCCATCGCATCAGATTCATCTGCAGTGCAGTCTTACCTGCAAACTGTGCCAGCAGCCTTGGCTTCACAACTGTGTGAAAAGTGAGAATAAACTACGCACTGATCACCCATCAAAAGGTCACTGAACCTGCCCCTGCTGTGAAATGCCCCTATATACATGCAGGAAAAGGTCTGGAGCACCAGGAATATAGCAGCGATGGAAAACGTGTTCCTCTGCTACTCAGAGTATTTCACATCTCCAGCAGCCTGAAACAGTACTTTTGCGGAGTTCTCAATGCCAAAGTTTTAGTGCTTACCTAAAGCATCACTCTACCCGGATAAGGGTGATGTGGTGAGCAGGGAGGGAGGGAGAAGGGGAAATAAAGGTGAAAAAAGACTTTTTTTAAGAGTGAGTCATGTTCACTTTGTGGCTTCAACTGTGTCTTGACAAACAATTAATGCTAGATTTTCACACTACCACTCATTTGGCAGAACATATTTAAGCCAATACAAAACACAGATCGGATTTGAAATTAGCAAGATCACCAACGAATTATATGATGAGAATGATAGCAAATCTGTGCTGGCACCAGGCTTCAGCATGCCACCTGGTATTCCAGATTGCACTGATCCCAGCCTGGGCTGATCCCCACCACCTGGTGTATTGCAAAATGCCTCTTCTGCAAGGCTTTCTGAGCAGCCTTCTTGGAGGGAGAGCCCTTCTGTTTCCAAGGTCACCCACATTTCCGAGAATCAGCCTTGCAGAAAGGCCGCTTGGCTTGATCAGGTCTTTATTTGCATCTCAGCACTGTAAGAACCATACACCATTTTAGCCTGCTGACTGACCAGTGCTCCCAACACCACACATTCTCATGACGAGGACTACTTTCTCATGCCCATTGTGCTCATTGAGACCAGCCATACTCCCACTGGACACAATCCACAGCGAACACCCCCAAACTGTGCGTGCTTCTGCTCAAAGTAGCTTCTCCTTGCTGCTTCAGTGCTGCCATGACTTCACTGCATAGAGCACTGAGCATCAGTTCTCCACAAGAAAAGAAGTGAAGGTGGTCATTGCACCCTCACAGCTCAACAGACAAATAACTCTTATGGACCATGTGCTTTTCTCCCCTGTTGAGCCAGTTTGCAAAACAGCTCATTCCTGGTCACAGTTGGGACCAGACCATGCTCAGCACACACCTTAGCAAGCCCCACTGTTTGCTGAGTTGAGGACATCTTCTGTTGTATCATCTGACCAAGAAACAGAACTTCTCAAATGTGAGAAGACACACTTGTTACCCCAGAAACTACCCAGGGCAAGATCTGTTCCTGTATTTAGCTACAGACAATTTTACAAGTCTGAACAACAATGAAATTATCGATTGCATGGCAAAAAAGGTTGGATGACTGATCTATGTTGACAAGCAACGGGGAATCATGCAAGGGTCCAGCCAAGCTTCCTTCAAAAAACCTCCCTTTTAGCAGGAGCAGTTTACCAGTATTGTTGCACACAGGCAGCTCTGCATTGCTAGTTACCTTCTTAATAACTGACAGCACAAAGCTCCACAGGTGAGGGCTGATGAAAAATGGACAGCCTTGACCAGGAAAAGCCTTGGCCAGGGCCCCTCCAGGAGCACTCACAGTGACGCAGCACACAGTACCTGGTGTTCCAGCCCTTGCAGCCCCCCAGGAGCACACAGCCAGATGGACTCCACGCTACAACACAAGGCTCAGCAAAAGCAGCACCATCTACAAAATCAGCCCAGCCCATCCATCCCCCGGTATTGTGTGTAGCAAATACCAGGACTGATCCAAAACTCGTAACAGCAGCAACATACTTGGCTTTAAAAGCCTTTTTCTTACATTAGCCATTAGGTCCTATTGAGACTTCCAGCAACACCAGGGACTCAGTAGTGCAAAGGCACCTTCTCACTTACCTGGTTTTATCACCATCCTCCAAGTGCAGCAGCCTTCATGACTGTGCTCAACCTTTATATAGACCAGCTTCTGCCACCCGACACTGAACAGCTTCGATGCTGAACACCTGCAAAACAAGGTGTAGCAGATCAGTTATCACTCACTTTAATCAGAAAAGCCTGTGCCTCATCTCTTAGACCACAGAGCCCTAGCAAATTTTCTGGGGATTAGGTAGCATAGAGTGGGGACGGGAGCCAAGGGACTGCCAGGGATGCACAGAGCCTGCCTGCCTGAGGTGTGATGCTGGCACATCAGCTGAGCCCCTCAGCCAAAACAAGCACAAGAGAGCAAGAAGCGACTTGTAAAAAGATCGGTGGAAGGACTGGTTGCATACTGGAAAACAAAAAAGATACGTGAACTAGAATAAAACCTGCCAAAATGAAGTTGAATCATTATGATTTATTTTTTTTAGAAAACACATTTTAACTGATAGGATAAAGATATATGGAATTACTGCTTTGTGTCTCACAGCTATGGTGTTCTAAATCCAGTACCAGAAACACTAAAGCACACTATCTTGCCTTTGCTACGTTTCCCACCTTGGCAAAAGGAGTTAATTTATGATCTCTCTGCTATGAGAGTAGCCTAGATGCTTCTCACACTAACATGAGTAAAAAAAACATTGAGACTCTTAGAGTGAAGGTAGAATAAAAATGCAAAATATATTAGCTCTCCACATTAGCTATGGCTGGAAGGAAAATAGGACGCGCAGCAGACTAATTGCTTTACTCAGTACAGCAAATTATCCATTCCAAAAGGCAACTAGTAGCAATGAAAATAATAAATGAATGTTAGAGGACATTAGCAGAGGGGCAAGAATTCCATACAATTTACAGTGCCAGTTTATGCTTTTAAGTTTACAGCAAATTAGCCATAGCTTTCTAAAGCTTATCAACATTTCTCTCACTAGAAATTAAACCTTGAACCCTAAAATTGACATCTCTGCCATTTCATAATAACAAACCTTAAATGAGACAAACTAATACTTTTCTGTAGTGGTCAGGAAAAAACACTGATTCAAATCATGCAACAGTAGCTTCAAAGGCAAAAGTCCACTTATCCTTGCCTCTCCTAATATGTGCTCATTTGCTTCAATGAGAACATTAATATTCAAGAGCAGCCAGATCTGCTTCATCGGCTACAATTTACCAGTGAGGCTGCTTTGGAGTCACAGCTGACTCCCCAGGGGCAGAGGCTGCCCTCAGCGGGACACGCTGGGCACGTGTGGCCAGTGTATGCTCCAGTCCAGTCCAGTGGCATGAGAGTGTGTTCAGGGGACTCGTTTATGTCAGGGAGGTGAAGGAGGAAGGAAGGCTCTCAGAGGATGTTGATCATTGATCTCTATTCAAACTCAGAGGTTTGAATAGAGTAAGTTACGTGATACGGTGAAACAGTCAAAGTGTAATCACTTCTGGGCTGGGCGAGCAAGAGGCTGAGGCAGGTTCTGCTTTATACAATGAGGCACAGCTAAATGAAGGGCACATTTCCCTAATGAGCCCTTTTACCCTTGTAACAACAGGATGAATTATGTCCAATGTATATTCCAGTTCTCTACCTGAGAAGATTAAAAAGGCATCGTTTGGTTTTCCAGAAGTGAAAGGCTGGATCGCTATCTTTCCCACCTGCAAAGCCTCTGGGACTAACAGGCATCACTCTATCTAGGAGACAAAAATCTGCCCTTCCAGCTGAGACCATAACCCCCAAGTATTGATCAAACCTCCCTTCCACATAATAGAATTTCCTGGTGAGCTAATTGTTTTTACTACTTTCATCTCTGTAAATGAGGTCAATGGCAAGGGCAAAGAAGAAAGAATTAGCTATAAGTATTCTTGGCTTCAAAGCAAGAAGAGATAGAGCTTCCAGATTTTGGAAAAAGTGCCGTACGGGGTTTATAAAGCACCATGGGACATTCCAAATACCTGAACTTAGCAATGCTTCAGCTTAGGACAAGGTTTGCCTGCACTGACCAAGGATTTATGCTTTCCATGTCTGCTGTTACAGTTTGGCAATGCCACTTGTGGGTCAATAATGGCCTTGATTCATGCTGTCCCTCCAACAGTGACCAGCTCTTGTCCACTGCTCCTAAAGCACTTTGCAAAAACGCGTGAAGCTTCACAACAAACAGGGAGGCAGGGAAGTACCACGGTGTGTATCGGTGCCTCATCCCCCTGACTGTCTGCCTGCAGTGACAGAGCTGAAGGGCACCTCCTGCCCTGCAGCCCCACGCTGTGAGAGTGTGAGGGAGGCAAGGCAGAGTGGAACAGCACAGATTTGTGTGTGTGGATAGACACCAACATCAGCTTTACAGAAAGGAAAGCTGAACCACCAGCAAAGGTGCGAACGGCAGGAATAAAACCTGACTCTCAGGAGAAAAGTGACTCCTTTGGCTTTTTCTCCCAAAGCAGCAATGATTCTCTGAGTTCTGGCCTTTCGTCTTCCTCACTTTTTTTTCCCCTTACACGAGCACACGTCCTAAATCAAGGCTTTTCCCTCTGTAATACTGCAGTTACCCCATGTGGGCTTTGAATAAAGAGTTCAACAGCAAATTAATTGCTTCCCCACCCAAAAACAGAAGTCTGCAGATGCTTGTCTCAGGCCATCATTCCTGATCCTTGTTAATAGTTTTGCCTGCAATAACTATGCTATAAAATATTATTTTGCAGAAACACTAATGGATCCTATAGGATTTTTATGTGTGTCTGTGTGGGATTTTTTAATACAGTAGAGGCTTATTAAGAGACAAGTATTCTCCTATTCATCTCTAAAAACCAAAGCCTTTCCCTGTTACCTCTTTTCCTTCCTTCTTTGAAAAGAATTAGCATAACCAAGTGCACTATGAATTAAACCATGCAGTCATAAGTATTTTCATATATTAATGTCTTAAATCTTCTGTGCATCCTTGTTCTTCTTCACTTACACAAAATACATCCTGGAATAATTTTATTTAAATATAGCCAAAACAGAGCAGAAGGCAGATTCTTTGTGTACAATAGGCATCTGCCATCAGGGGATTTCCAACAGGAAGGAGAGTTGAGGGATCTCATACCATTCACTGCCAGCAACACAACAGCACCCAGACCCAAGTGGTTCTCAAAAAACAGGATTTGCCTTAATCAGCGTTACAAGTTTCAAAAATACGTTTACTCAGACACACTATTTTACAGCAACTCTTCTCTGAAATTTGTGATTGTTGAGACATATATCTGGTTTTACTGCTCCGCTTTTCATTCCAGCTGCTAACATTTAGGCAAATCTACACTGGAAAATACTTTTTTTTTCCCCATCATACCTTACAGCAAGCTTACAAAGATAGTAGTGCGACGCACAAAGTGATCACTTTCTTTTAAAACAAAGACTCTACACCTACTTTCACAGAGTTACTTCCCGTATTTTGGGAACAGCTAGAATTGAAAACACATCCTGCTGCTAGTATAAACAGCAAGAGTGAAACTTCAGTTATCCAACACAAGGATTAAAAACCAACCAACCCACCTCAACTTCATATATAGCACAATGAGTACATCCAGTATTTTTTCATCTCCGAGTTCCAGCCCTATGAGGCCAGCAGTCGGAATGCCGGTTGCACACAGTGAAGCCTCTGCCACTCTCAGGGCTATTGCAGCAACTTCTTCACAGCCCTCAGGTTTATGCTGGCTCATAATTGCCCAAGTACAGGACAAACTAGACAAATCAGAGCAGGGTTAAGGCTCTGGGAGGTGGCAGGTCAGTTATGGCCTCACCAGACCTTACTCCTGCCTGTCTGCAAGAAGGATGCTAGTGCCAGCCTCCACCTCTGCAAGGCAGGTGGGAGGGGGGGCTCCCATCGACTGGGCAGCCAAATAGCCAACAGGTGGAAACACTTTTACTTGCTCCTGGGGGCAAGACAAAACTCATTGCTGGAAGCTTCAGCAGTCTGCTGTTCCTCCCTAAACACTACTGCTAAAGCTGTACAGGCCAGGTTTGTATTCTGGAAAGATGCTTTTTAAGCCAAGCTCTGATTTTTGTGGAGTTTGCAGAGGCCAGCTCTTGAGAGACAGGAAAGACCTAGCAGACGTTACGGCTCTCAAAACACAGGTGGTAGGTACCCAGTCCTCAGGGACCAGCCCCCGTTAGCCAAAAGCTACAATACAAGTAAGGTCAATAGCAGCGCAATGTCCAACATTTGCAAGTGGATTCTGCAAAGCAAAATTGTTATGGGAATCTTCCTGACACATCTACATATGTTTTCACCACATTATTGCCAGAAAGGACACCTTATAGAATATAAAACTACCCAAAAACATATGCAGCTCTACTCTGGGAGTAATTTTTGAAAGTCTGTTCTTTCCTGGATGCGAGCAAAGGTTATTATGTGTCTAGAATAGATATAGTCTAGACAGATGGAGCATCACGGGGGGAGGAGGACTGAACTCACGATCTGTTTGTTTCCTGAAGAGCCTTTTGTAATGAACTTTGTAAAAAGCCTTTTTGTAAATCCAAGTGAATTAAATTGCTTTATATAGCACAGGGATAAACAACTTAGTGACAATCAGACTTTTTAAAATTACTTAAACAATGAATGTTGGAAAGAGATGAACAAGCAGGAAAAAATGTATAAAATAATTTAAAAATACACACATTCCGGTAGGCTGGAAATTAGTTTTCTTCCAAAAAAGTGTTTTTAATTTAAATCATAGAAATAATCCCATCAAAGTCAGGGGTTTAATATTTTCAGGAATAAAGATCTCAATCTTTCCTTTCAAGCTATGACCAGTGTCAGATCACAGAATCATCTATCAAGATTCTCGATAATCTATCTCTTTCCCTGTGCTGATTACTGTCTGTAATGAATAATGTGCCCTAGAAACTACGTACGATCCAAAGACCTCTGAGTCTTTAGCAGTCTGTGGCCTTGTGAAATTTGCAGCCTCTCTTGCTAATTTTTGAAAGAGCATACAACACTACAAACATGCTGAAAAACTGTGCATAAAGGAGAATTCTTATAGTTGTGGTTTTGTATGGCATCAGATATATATTATTTAAAAAGAAAGAAAAAGAAAAAAAAAAACCAAACAAAAAACCAAGAAACTTATGATCTTACAGCCAAATCAGAGAAAGAGACAACCTTAGCAGGCCTGATGAGACTGAAGTGATTTTTAGCTACAGATGTTATTTTAACCTGCCTTTGTAACACTTAACCCTGTTGTGGCACAAAAGCCATGTTCTTCCTCAGGCACAGAAATGCCAGGTTTGGTGCAAATCCTAGAGAGAAAATATGAGCACGTAACAGTTCAGTCCTAACTATAATATATCCATTTACTAACCTGCTTCATCTCTGGCACAGTGGATTTATCCCTTCCCCCATCCATATGGGGGAGTTCCAGCAAGGCAGAGTAATGGGTTCACGATCACTCTTTTAGCTCTTTCCTACAACATGGTGGTGGGACTTCTGTCTCAGGGTCCTACCAGCTGCTCTTCTCATGGGGAAAAAGGAAAAATATGTGTTTAGACAATTCAAAGTAAAAACCTACTGTCATTACAGAATTTGCTTTTGAGTTAACTTTTTAGTTAGCCAGTATTTACCTTGTTTTGCTTACACTCAGGATATAATCTTCTCCTATATGAAAAAATGTTGGGAACTCCTTCACAGATATTATCCACAGATAATTTAAAATGAGGCTTAAATGGCAACCTGTTTATACCACAAAAGGTGAAATTAGTAAATGGATGATACTGTAAATAATTCAACTAGCTTTTAATATTTAATTTCTATGGATCATAAGTTTGTCTCATAGTTCCTATGAAACCTGCCCTTAATAGTAAGTGGAAAATAATTACAATAGCATTCTTCAAATGTCTGCGTTTGAATAGTGATTGCACAGAGCATGAGGGGCTCCAGCCACAGTTTAATGAGGTAGTAAAAGCTAAAACCAGCTCAATGAATTCGCTCCCTCCTCTACATCTGTTTTTGCCAAAGCAGATGACACACTGAGTTGTGTCACACCGCAAACTGGAGCAGAGGATTGATCTTAGTCAAAAGTACCTTCCCTGTTTTTTCCTTTAGACAACTCATGAAGGAAAATGGCAGCATTCGCTTGGCATAGTATCCAAATGCCCATGTCCTTAGGCCATAGTCTGAAACTCTGATTTTGCACCCAGGAAACCTGGCATTTAGCAACAGAAATTCAAAGCCAAAGAGCCAGTTGCTCCAGACTGCATTTTCACAGATGACCTGTCTCGGGTTCACTGCTAAGTTATCTTGCTGCCAAGTAAGTTTTCAGTACAGCAAACGTCAAGTGTAGGAATTTAAGAACCCCCAAAATAGGAAAACAAAATCCAGAGGAAAAAAAATGATGTGAAGACAAACAAAAATCCAAGTATACCCAGCAATATCTGGGGGAAAAAGAAACCAATGAAGGAAAAAGTTGTGGATAGCTCTTTATCTGATTTTTATGCATTTGGCATAGAAATACTTTATCAAGCCCTACAATATAAGCAACTCAACATTTTTAGTACTATATAGAAGCAAATATCTTTTTTGTAAAGAGAATTAATTTTAATCTATTTCCTCTGTTTCCTCCATTCAGGCAACTGCTTAATACATTGATCTTCCATGCATTTCCATTTTCTCCACCAATACATTTCTTATAATTGGAATGAGCTGCTCTATTAAGCTTCTTAATAGATTCTATGTTCTCAAAACCCAATAACTTCAGGACAATACATTAAAATAGACAACAAATTAAGCTTGGTGTTTGCGAATGGGAGGCTCCATCAACAGTGACCTTTAAAGCTACAGCAAGGAGGCTGTTTAAAATTGGTTGCAAAAGAACCGGTGTCTAATATGTCTAATTGCGTTAGTTTGTGTCAGTGCTACAACACCCTGAGACTCCTTCCAAACAGTTTGTTGGTGGCCAGGAACAAGTTACAGTCCTGGTGTGAAGCAGCAATGGACACATGCAGATGTCAGTGAATTCACTTAGAGCTGTGGGTCCACAGCAACTGTGAAAAAAACAGGACCCCTGTCTTTAGCTGCATCACTGGGCACAGAGACAGCCTAGTTTCAGCGATGAAGTCAAGACTGGCTTTGTATATGCAAGCAGCCTTGAGCATTACACACAGCGCAAAAGTATTTTGACAGTCTAACGTAGTTATTTTAATTATATCAATTGAATCCAATAACTATGCCACAATATCACATTAACTTAGTTTGAAATACAATGTGAATGGAGGTTTTATTTGCAAACCATTACAAAGATGTAATTCCATTTTAAAATAGCAAATGATATAAAATAATTCTCTCAAAGCTAGTTAGCCCTGGTACGATTCCTACCTCCTCCTGTAGCTGTACAGCCAGCTACTTTCACATGTATTTTATACCACCTCTCAAGTCATCCAGAGAGCAGTTTTCCACAACAAGCAAAAAACAAGGTGACCTGACGATGTGTGGGGGGAGGTCTCAAACACACAATGAGCAACTGGAGTCAGGGGATGGGGACACCCTGACAGACCCTGTGCAACTACCGGAGTGGGTATTTGCCAGATACCCACCCCACAACCCAGCCTCTGGGACAGGGCACGCGGCCACATCTGCTCCAGTATGTCTATCACCCATTCCAGATTGAAATCATACTAAAGCAACACTAAGAGTTAGGAGGAATGAGGTCTAATACTTGTAAAATGAATCCAGGTAGTTAACCCAGATGCAAACTATTATTCATCTAGCTTTATGCTTCCCAGGAAAGGCCTTATTTGAAAAGCCTGCTCCCAGCTGCTCTTCACCTGGCATTAGCCTTTGCTAACCATTTGCACAGATAGCCCTGTGGGTACCAGACCCCTCCCCAGCAGCATGACTGCCTTCTTGACTGTACCCCATCGCCCCCTCGCATCTCATCTGTTTTTAACTGTAATTCCTTGCACTTTCAGTTTCTCTCCCAAGTTACACATTTCTGTGGCCTCATAGGCTGCTGTAGAATCCCCTTGCTCACAGGCAATTAGCATCCTTTTCTAGGTGAAACACTTTGGGGTACAGTTCATTTTCCATTAACCTGCCTGGAAGACCCCTATGGTGCCTTCTACCAGCAGACTACTTTTTTTTCCCCTTTAACATGGAAATCATTGTACAAAAGACTTTGCTTTTGTTACAGGTTTTCATGTTTGCCTAGGGCTTAATCACAAACGAGACTGCTAATTATTTGTACCTCCTGCTGCGCTGACGGGGTTTATCTAAGATAAGAACAGTTCAGCCCCTTGTTCCGCCACCTGCCAGCGCAGGACTCTTGCCAGTGATTCCCTCTGATAGCTCAGGATTTGGGTTGGGGTTTTTTTGCAGCTGACAGGGAGGACTAAATATTGCTTTAGTTTTCCCACTGGACAGTTTTACCTGGTGGCCACAGTGGGGGACAGAGCCTGTGGGGCAGGACTCGGCCTCCTCACTACCCCAGGCCCGGCAGGGGGAATGGGTTTCCGAGGGCAGGGTGGGGACATGGGTTCAGTAACTGCGGGGGCTTCTGCACACAGTGCAAGGTCCTCGCTTTCCCCAAGGCCAGCAGCTTTTTCAGCCTGTACTTTCACTGAATTTCACTGAATTTTTTAGAGTTGGAAGGGACCACAGAGGTCATCTAGTCCAACTCCCCTGCTGAAGCAGGATTGCCCAGAGCATGTTAG
>JAOXJM010000002.1:12991272-13016697 GCA_026413425.1 Tringa solitaria
CTGGCCACAAGAGCACACTGCTTGCTCATTGTCATTTTGCTGTCTACCAGGACCCTCAGATCTTTCTCTTCGGAACTTGTCTCCAGCTGGTCCATGCCTAACCTGTAACCTTTGTTATGGTTTGAGAAGCCCACAAGAAGTTATTGTCATTCAGACAATTATTCTCTCACCCAATGACCCCTCCCCACCCGGGAAGACAAAATCGGGGAAAAAAAAAGAAAACCAAGGGTTGAAATATAAACAGATTTAACAGAATAAGACTAAATAATTAACATTAATAACACCGAAGAACCAATATTGATCCTAACACCAATATAAAATGCACAAGGATTGCACTCAGCCCATTCTGTCAGCAGGAAGCCGCGCACTCCCAGCAGGGACAGCAAATGGCGGATGCTGCAAGCGCTGGGGCTTCGGGAGAAAGGGAAGGGCTCAGGGGTCTGGCACCCAGGCAAGTGGTTCTCTGGACTGCCGCGATCACAGGAGAAACTCCTCAGCAAACTTTCTGATTTGTATTGAATGTGATGTTCATGGTATAAAAGAGCCCTGTTGGCCAGCCTGGGTCAAGTGCCCAGGCCTCGCTCCTCCTCATCCCCACACCCGGCAAGGCTCAGAAACACTGAGACCTTGAAACCCGCACACCATAGCACGCTATGAAGCAAATATTTTTCACAAATTCAGACACTATAGAGTTTTGTAAAAATGCAGTTTTCTGAAGATTTGGAAGAGACCTCACTGAAAAGTAAAATTACTGATAGGGAAATTAATCCTGTGTTGCTCAAAGCGGGACAGTGTGGTGCAGCCTTCTCCTCAGGCTGGAGCAGGGGGCTCACAGTGCCCTTCCCCACAGCACTGCATATCACCAACCAGGGACAATTAGCAAGACCATTAGCAAATGCAGGGGCCCTGGCATCACCATGGAGGTGGCACCAGGCCTCCCCGGCCCAAAGCAGAGCCAAACTGGCTCCCTCTCATCAGTTTCCAAGATAAAGTCAATACCACCGAAGATTGCAAAACCTCTGTCTTTCTTTTAGCAGGGCTCACAACACACACCAGCTCCTAACTACAACCCACTGCATAAAAAACCTTTTTTATTTAAAAAAAAAAATCAGTTACATTTGCAAAATGTTCTCTCCCTTTGAAATAGGGCTACCTAAAGAATAAAAGAAGAAAAAAAAAAGTATAATCCAGAACAAGTATCTTGTATAGTCTTTGCAGGTTAAACATTGTCTTGCTTGGTTGGCTCTCTGAGTGGTTCTCTCCACAATGAAAACATGACTGAAATCCACCATTTCTCCATTTTCATCTTTGGCAGAACTATTATGAACAAACTAGATGAAAGTTATTTTTCATTAAATATAAACAGATGTGAAAGCTTAAGTCAACTGTTGCAGCAGTTGACTTAAGACACTTATCAAGTGCTCAAATAAAGCACAACTACCTGTCACCCGTGAATACAAGGAAGATGCAAACAACAGCACATAAAATGGAAGTTTGCTCACAACAGCATAACAATGGGCTTAGTAGGAAATACTTCCTTGATGGTTTAGATTAGACCTGGCCTCCTGTGGTATCACAGAAGAGGAAACAACCCTGCAGAACAAAGTCACGGTGGACCACCCTGCGCCAGTGTGTGGGGCAAAAAAAGCCAACAGCTTTGCTGTACATCTCCAGAAGCAGCAGTCGGCTATTCAGCAGAGAATCTTCAATCATTTAAGCATAAATGATGTTTTCATATTCACGTGACCTCAGCTGAATCTCATGGGGGGAAAAAATTACTGACAAATTAATTTGAGTCAGGCTTCAGCCTAATATCATATAGGCAAAGATGAATGCATTAGAATTTCAGTATCAGTACTCAGAACATTATGAGATTAATTAAGAAAATCCTGAAATGCTAAATGTTCACAAAAAAGTCTACAAACCCATTCAGCAGAAAGCTTTTGTGTGAGGCGGCCTGATCCCACACGGGATCTCCCATCTCAGATAGCAAATATTACTACGCTGTAATAATAATAATGAATTTTGGCTTGACGATAAAGACTGAACTCATTCAGGAAGGAGACCAAGAAATTACTGATGTTATCTGACCCACTGCCTATTTGAGGATGAAGTATTAAAAATACATATATCACAGTAACTATTTGATGCCATATATGGCATAAAAAATCAAATTCATCTGCTCTTCCAACAGAGTGATTGTTCAATGTCTCTTGTCATGCAGAGAAAGACTTCAACTCTCAGTTAATTTAACAGGATTGAAATCATCTACTACCTCTTCTCTCCATTCATCTTAAGAAAGTATAACACTGTTATCATCAAACCTAGCTGGCTGGCCAGAGGAAGATTTTCCCAAAGGAAGCAAGTTACTTCATCTGTGCTTACCTCACAGAACATCACCAGGTACTTACACACATTTGGGAAGGGTCTGATGCTGCCAGCCCAGAAAGCTGCAGTCACCTACTGAGAGTCTCAGTGTGCCAAAACTGGTCAAGCAACTGGATGGAACACTATTTTGATGATCTGCTTAGTAGCTAGTGAGAAGTGGAAAAAACTGAGATGCTTTCATGCAGAACCAGATGATCTAAGCACGGGAGCAAGGTACTCTGGTGGCATCTGCTAGCACACCAAAGCTAGAGAATCTCAAACTCCTGCCCAGTAACAGGTGATCCTCAACACCTTTTAATGGAAGATTTACCAAGGACAAAATTTAGGCAGTGGCTCAAAGTACTGCCAACACAGGAACATATTTGGGAACATCCAGAGGAATTCCCTCTCACCACAGAAGTCCACTAGTACTAGGACAAAACACTTACAAACAAACAATATGCTGTAATTGACATTAAAATACTTTATTGGCTAGAGAGAATGTGCAGTATGGATAGAAACAGACTGAAATACAAAGTCCTCCAGAATATCACGTAAAAAAAAAAAAACATAATCCATACTTCTACATCTTATTTATATACATTGCCAAATGTATTCAAGAGCGTGAATAAGGTCATGTTTGCTTTTTTTTCTTCTCTTGATAGAACATCTAGCATAGTCCAAGGCCTTTTGGTTTCTTCAACAGAAAATTGCACAGCCACTCTATTTCCTCATTTGGCCTGAAATCTGATGAAATTTTATATACTCTTCTCTCCCTTGCTAGATCCTTTCAAGCTTGACTGCTGCCTTTTTTTCTCCCTCTGTCCCAGTATGCGATAGATTTTTTTCTTAGCCTCCTTTTGCCTCTTGAATTTCTGTTCATCCTCCTTCTGCTTAACTTTGAGATATTCTTTAAGCTGTTCCCGATGTTTTACTTTGGCTTTCCTTATCTTGTAGTTATTCACTGTACTCAAAGCACTGAGTAGGGCTGATATCTAAAACAGAAAGCAAAGAATCAATTTACAAACAGTTCAGTTTTGGTGAGCAAGAAACAATTTATCCTCAGCAGAGCACCATATAATGAACCAGAGATTCAAGGCAAATTCCTAATTATTTCTGCACCTGTTACCCAATTTCTAAAATGGTTTAATTATTTATCTTGTTAGGAAGCTAATCAAAGGTGTTATTTTTATGAACTGTGATTTGGTTAGATACTATTTAAAAGGCTGAGCCTAATTGCAACTATAGAACACTTAAAATCGCAGTTTGGATCTTCTTGCCTTTGCAAGCACTCTATTATTCTCAATTTTTCAAGCAGAGTATTTGCTCTAAGTCCTGTCTGTGTTAATAATGCATAGCAATGACAAGTCAAATAAAAGACTGCAGCTGCCAATTTAAGTCATCCATAATGGGAGAGCACCTTGCAAGTGCTGTGCCAAAGACAAAAGTCTTATTTAGGCTTCAAGTGACCTACTGAGTTCAAAACAGACACCATCCACAACAGTGACGGTTCCATATACATACTGTGTGCCAAACAGCAAAAAAACAAATTGCAGGTGGTAATTTTTCACTTGGAGCATATATGTCTTTAGCACTAGCAGTAGATTCAAGTGCTAAAACAATAGTGAGAAATGGTCTAAGCAACACATTTACCCTTCGGGAGTCCTTGTTTCAGAATAAGTGATAATTACCTTCTTTTCATGAGGCTCCCTGATAACAGCTGGTCTCCACTGGTCTTTTGGAGTCTTGCCTTTCTTCTCAAGGTTCTTAGGCTTGTTCTTAAAAGGCAGTGCCTTCTGCAGTGCTTTAGGAATGTGGAGCTTGTTGAAATGCCTTTTCTCCCTCACAATAGGCTATAGGAATGGATATAGAACATATGTAAGGTTCATGATCTTGAAAAGCTTTTATTATATTTTCCACCTTTCAGAGAAAAAAACAAAATACCACAAACCAAGAAAACCCCAAACAACCAAACCATCCCCTGCCCCAACGAATCCCAAAAAATGTTCACCGCCATCCTTACACCAAATTGTGAATGGTAAGTTCACCCCAATTTTACTATGACAGAAGCCTCAGTAAGTTTTTGGAGAAGACTTCTACCCTGCAGATTACTTTATAAACTTTCACTGACCAGCAATAATCTCCTTCTACTGCTTTATTCCCATCTCATGCCAAGAAAGACCCTGCCTCGTGGATAAAAATATGAAGTCACACATGCATATGTATGATTATGCATTTACACTGCTCTCAGTTTGCACAGGTCTGAGTCAGAGTGCAAATTTGACTGTGATTGGTGGTTAAAAAAAACCAAAAACAACAACAACAAAAAATGAAAAAAGAGAAAGACTTATGAAATATACCGTATAGAGAGAATCTTTGTTTTGTTTCAGTTTGATGCCTCGCTCATGCCTCAACTGGCCTGTTGTCTTCATTCCACTCCAACTGTCCTTCTCACCTGCTGGCTTCAGTAAGGATGTTACGGGGTTATAAAATGTTGGGATAGAAACAGGATACCAAGTCCTCACGAAGACGATATCTGAAAGAAAAGGAAACGTTCCGTGGCTCTATAATGACACAGTTCATCACATACTCACTCCAAGCAAAGACTGCCTGAATAGAAGAGATAGCTAACATCTAGACCACATGGCAGCACTGTGTTTGGCATAGATAACAAATCTCTTCAACATCAGGTAAAAGCAATGTAACTATTTCTACACTCTGATTCTGTAAAATCCCATCAAGTTATCAACAGTTCATATTCCTGAAGAGCAGCCAGCTGAATGCCACCCTATTCTTTATTCATATTCATTTAAAGAATTAGCAACAGAGTTCATGTATGTATCTGTGCCTCTACTGTTACTGACAAAACCAATTTGCTTTTCCTCTGCCTATTTTTATAAAAGAACTAATTTGCTTTTATTTTGCACTATCCATAATTTCGATGGGTTTAGGAAAAGAGAGATCATATAAACCCAAACAAACACGAACTCATATTCTCAACATCATAGTGACACTCAGCAAACATAGGAGATCACCTTCCCCTATCCCCTGCATAATTTCCTCAAAAGGTTAGGGAAAAAAGTTAACTAGAGTTACAATGCCACTCTTTGGATTTCTCAGAAAAATATCCTTCTAGCACTTGTACCACTAAACACAATTCACCTTCATGTTCAAGGAGAAAAGCATACCATGCTGTGTAAAACTCTTGGAGAAGCGAGTCTCCAAGACAAACCTTTTCATCTGCATATGACATGATTTCTGAGTGTAACTGAAAGAAATCCAACATAAAATGCACATTTTTTTTTGTTTAATTCATTCTGCACCTCACCAGATATTTCATGCTCTTTGAATTCACATCTCAATTATCAGATTCCAGAGATTCTGAGACGTGGCTTTTCAATCTGTGAAGCAGGATGAAAGTTAAGTGATAACTTACATGGGAAGTGCAACTTACCACTCATCAGCAACTTGTCTTCAAATGTTGCTCTGAAAGCACCTACTGGAGCTCGGAGGGCCTTTTTGATCTGTCCTCGGATACCGCTCACTGTACGAATTGCTGCACCTTCAAATTTAGCCACTTCCAACTGAGAGTTAAACATTCCCTGAAAGTGTGAATTACCCACCATCATTCAAGATGCCAAGTGTCTCTCTGTGACCTATATAGGCCACAAAAACGTAAATAATTCCCACAAGCACATCTTACAAAAAAGTAGGAAGAACATAACATCATCTTTTAAGAGTGCTGATCATACCAAAAACCTACTGAGCTGACTTCAAGGGAACTCACCAAAAAGTAATCTACTTAAGAGTCATATACTACAGGCAAGGCTTCTTAGCATTAAATATACACATTTAAAATTCTAAACCAGAACATACTTAAGAGGATCTGTCCAGTTCTCTTTTAAAGTGATTTGCTGGAACACTGCATACCTTAAAAGCAAGTAAGTTGCCTTAAGTTATTAGCTGTGAGACTCTAATAACAATACACCTCTCCCACGTTAGTGCTCCTTTCATAAATCACAAGGAAGTCAGGAAAAATACTGTGTCTGCTTAGTGTGAATACTTGAGTGCTTCATGGCTAGGACCACTGTTTAGTCACTCACTGCCCCAAATACAGAATATCCTAACCTCTTCCTGAGCCTGAAAGCCTAACTAAGGACATCTGGAAAGTCAACGAAATTTCACTTCTGCAACACTTCCCACCCCAGACACTTTTGTAACTGTAATTGCCAAGTCCCAAGCACTGCTAGAAGTCATCTTTGACCCCAGAACTGAAATCCAGTGGGATCAAAATACCTGAATGACACCAGGGACAGGTTCACATTCCCCAGAGGTGTCTGCCACAATGGAAAACTAATCATTGGTGGGTTTAAGGAAGGAATGGTCGAGGGGGAAACTGAATGGGAGCCAGGAGACTGTTCCAGAATGTTTGTCTGGCCAACAGTAATTCATTCATCATTGGCTGATGTTCAGTACAGTTAGAGACCACACTGAAGAGAGCTCAAAAAAGCCCCAAGCAACTACTGAGATCCAGAACACTATGCAACAATTACGCGTAACTTCTGTCTCAGGAAAGACAGATGGAGTCCAGGTTGCATTCCTTCCTAACATCAGCACATGTGCTTTTACAGTATACATACCTATAGACCTACCTTAATAAAACAAGTGTTCTTAAAAATTTTGAATGGAAAACCGGTTAGCTTTAATTTCTTTACAATAGTTATGGATTTATCTAAATCGAGCACAACTCCTGTCGCAGCAATCCGGAAATCAGGCTGAAACACACGGAGATGAAAGACACTGCTGAATGTATATTTACCAAACAGAGAATAAACCATTTTACTAATACAATTTCACTGCTTTTTAGTTTGAGTTCAGAATTTATAACCTTTCCAGGAGTACAGCAACATGACAAATGTAAATTGACTTCGTACTGACTAGTTGAGGTGCTGCTGACATAACATTCCTACTATTCACTAATGAGATTTGCAGAACTGCCATTCTAATTACCTTGGAAGCAATCTAAAAGTCCTTGTTATCTACCTCGCTGTGTTCTCTTTATGAAACAGAATCTTACTCAGACAGAAAGTCTCAAAGGAGAAGTGCTTTGTGCAGTGCTGTAAGTCACTACATTTATACTAGGGACACATAATGAAAATAGTTTTTTAACACATGTAACAAGATGACTGTGCAACAGGACTTAAACAAGGCGTATCTTAGGAAGGAGATAATAATCACCACTCTGATTACTGCCATGCTCATTACAATGCCATGCAAAGCCTTCATTATACCTTGCACATAAACATAAATCTATCTTTGGTTAATACGCAACAAAGATCATATTTGATAAATACTGCTTTAACACTAAATAAATAAATTTGGATACCCATAAACATTCTAACAAAATGTGGAGAAATCACACTGAGGGCAAACTTTTTCAACGGTATCAATTACTATCTCATCCTATAAAAAGGATTTAAAAATTATCTAAATACTTAGTAGCTGAAAATCAAGTAGGTATAAATCCTTCCACAGAAAATAACAAAGCAGTATTTGTCATTTTTAGTGTTGCAGATGAATACTATTAAAAAAAAAAAAGTGCCTCCATCCAGTTTCCTATCTCATCACGATATACCTTTCAAAAGCTCGAGTCTACCTACTTTCTCAGTTCCTACAACATCACTGCTTTACCGTATGCAAACCTTCTTCTCCAAATCTATATATTTTATCTGAAGACCCATGAAAAGCCGTAATCAACATTTTGTGATAAACCTACCGTTGTGCCACTGACAGACTGAACAGCCAAAAATCCTGTACCCTGAGGAGTAATGGGCCCTACAAGAAAATTAAGTTTAAAAAAATTATGAAGAGGTTCAATACACAATATCTAGCCTCTATTTTAAGTCAGAAAGCCTAGAACTAAGTGCCCAATACTCTCAATAAATAAAACGAAAGAAAAGTTTAAAGCATTCAACCCATTATTCACATATATAGCCCCACAAGCGTTAAAGGAACGGTTAAAAGAAGTTACTCATGTACAGAAGCATTTGCAGGGCTGGGCTCATAACGTGTGCAAGCGTCTCTGCACACAGCCAGCACATCAGGCTCCTCTTTGACAGGATACAACATAGCAGAATGCTCAGAATTTGATTAAAAGCCAAGTAATCCACAAATCATTAAAATAATTCACAAATAATAAGCAATTTCCTGTTTTCCCCCTACTATTTGGTATTATATTTCATGGGGATCACAACTTTTATTTAAGGACTTCTCAATTCCAGAATGTATTTCCTGATACATCCTGTAAAGCTTGAGAAATTTCTAATAGTTAAGTGACACAGGATAGCAAATCCAGAATGCCCTCACCCCAAAACGTTGCTCCACAATGCATGTGTTGTGGTGTGTACTTGAGAAGCCTGTGACGCCCATTGTGATCTTCAATGTAGAACATGGGAATAGTCTGAAATCGCCTCCACCCTAATGAGAGGATTAAAGGATCACGTGTCTTAAGTATCTTCTTATACCATCGGTGCTTCTTCAGTCGCAACTAATTAGAAGAAGAGATGAACAATGCTGTAACAGGATGATAACGTTAATTCTGAAATTCAAGCCTCAATTTTCAGGAATGATTGAAAGCAACTTCCATCTACACTAGAATTTTTATTCAGTGAGCTTTATATCTTTGAACATTCCCATTAACACTAGGCTGATTGGAAAAATAAAGGTAATCAGTATTTCACTCACTCTGAAGTCATATTTCTATGCATATAAGCAGGCATTATATTAAAAAATATACGTGTGTGTGCTAGTAACTTTTCTATAGCCACTTGTCTGTAGACCATGAACCTCAGAGTACAATTTATGTTAGCAATTAAGTCCTGAGACATAGCTGCAGATGAACATAAAACAACAATAACTTCTTCCAGTTATCTGTAAAAATCCGGTGTCTGCTACTGTAGAGGTAATTGTGTCAAAAGCAAATCCCCTATTCAAGAGACAAAGACAAAGGTTTCTCTCTATGTTCACTGTATCTTTGAAAAACAAAAAATAATAACTCTAGACTCTCTGAAGCACACCTGTACCACTGTGACGTGCACTCACAACTTTGGCTACTTACCTGTACATATCCGACATTTCCTTCACTGTTGCCTAAACCACCCAGGATAATAGGATAATGAGGGTCAAAATTCAGGACAAATTCACATGGGACGTTCTCAATCTCTATTCGAACATACATCCCAGGCCGGAAGCCCTCATACTGCACTCTGGTCTCATCATCTTGATCTTCAAATTCCGCTCGATTAAGCTATGTGACAAAGAGAAAGTCACCGTGTGTTTTACAGAATTCAAGTATTAATAACTTGTTCACGAGGTGGCAGTTCTATTTAAAACATGCTAACATTAATATAAATCTTTCGGAAAAGATCTGATAGTTTTTGTGACTTTTTATTCAGAGCAAGCTCTCTGCCACCATGAATTCCTTCCAATTTGAAATCCCAAGTGGGCCTGTTAGTCTACTTGAAAGACAGTACCCAAGAGAAGCAAATGACTGACTGCCTTCTGATATACCTTTCATAATGGTAACTTTGGGTTTTAAAGACACAACTGTCAAAAGTACATTTTTGATTTAGGAGGCCAAGTACCTTTTAAAGTTAACGTCCTGATCTTTAAAGTGTCAGTTGATGAGGAGGCTGGGCTTACTCAGCAGCTTAAAAATATTTCTGTGCATCCTCACACTGTATATTGTCAAAAGGGTCTCCCTAAAGCTCTTCTGTACCATATGAACATAGATATTGTGTAAACATTTAACAAGATATCCTTGTGAATAACAGAAGCCTCACCCCCTGTTCTAGCTCCTGATGCTCAGCTACCTAGAAGACTCCATGTTTAAGCAAACTAATTATTAATTTCATTTCTCAAGGTATCTGGATATGGCACCAATCTTCTGGTCTAAGTCAATTTGTCTAGAAGCCTTTACACATTCCCAATTTAAGATCCTTGCTCTTCCATCCTGCAGTGGGAGTATTACTGACATGTATTTCTGTAACAGACCTCAAGTGCAACAGTTGTGAATTGTCTTGTAGTTTTTTACTGGAATGTCCTTCTTTAGGCTTTAAGTGCTCTTAGTAAATCAGCAAACCAGAGCACATATGATCAGAGCCTAATGCAAGAAGGTAACGATTCATTTAATGACTATTTAGTGAAAGATTTTGTCAGAAGAGAAGGCAGTGAAGTTATTAGCAATGTAAGGCTATGTTCTTCCAAGTCAGACAAAGAAAGAAGCTACTTTTAAGCTTACAAGATTTTATCTAAAAAAACAAGGCCTGGAACAAAATTAACACCTCCAATTCTGGATTATGTTACCCTGAACTACCTACCACACACAGTCATCAATTATTTTTTCCTCAGAATGACCTGACAGTTTGATGAAAAAGACTATCACACAGAACTTACTTATCCATTAATAACATTACAAAACTAACACTAAATATTTGAATTTGGAAAATACAAGACACAAATTAGTATGAGAAAGATTTTCACTTTTCAACACATAAAAGGATGGCTTTTCTTTCCCCCTCCTCTTCCTGGAGGGGACCTTCTCATGTTTTGGGTTTTTTTTGAGACCTGTCATCCTAGTTCTATCTCTAAGAAACAAATGGATAACCGTTAAAACTTTTAAGTAGATGAAGTTTAGATGATACATCCTGACTTTTTCAGTGATTTAGAATATGGTTAACTACTTAAGTCAATTTAAATTAAGCTTTCAGTTGTTTGGCTTGTTCACTTGCTTTTCTTTACAGCTAATGGAATCAAAAAGTTCAATCATAAAAAAAAAATCACAAGCATGTATTTCTTTGTGTGTACTTTCTGAAGTAGCTCCTGGGTGTCATGTGTGTCTCCAGAAAAAAAACCTCTGGGCAACTCTGTGGGGTATTTGAAGAGGTATAGCCAGATAAATTGCCAAGTTAAAAGCTTGTACCTGTGCTTGTTTATGCATTTCTTCTTTAAGATCATCGAAGTACGTGGTATCCCCTTCATCATACTCTGCATCAAACATTTCTTTCAGTTTCCGTTTCTTGTCCATACGCTCCTTTTTCTTTTCCTCCTCCTCAGGTTCTGGTTTGGACATTTTTTCATCTTCATCCTCTTCTTCACTTCCAGACTAATCAACAGTAAGTTATCAAACATGTAAAACAGTTCATTGAAAACAACCCGTTCTGATTAATAATTTAACATGTATTATTAGGTAATATTTTGTCATAATGCGAATCAGACACTTTTAAAATATTTAAATTTTAGACAGACATTAGCAAGTTATTCATACAAGAAGCAATATCAGCAATGACCAAAACATTTCATGATCTAATCTCATCCCTTCTCAAGATAACTTCTTGACTTAACATTTATTTTCATGTCAGGAAAAAGACCCTAGAACTAACCTATCTGTTTTTCTACAGCTAAAATAAGGACACATAACAAAAGTGGCAAAAAAAGGTGATCGTTGATAGCATTGAGTAATACTGTACTGGAAGGCAGCACTCTAGAGGCCAGAGAGGAGGAAGCCTGTTCATAGGCCATTTGAAAACTGCCAAAATGATGTTGTTACTCTCAATTTTATAATGAAATGCAAAGCCACCAGGCTGCTCAGTCTGAAAAAAAAATTGATTTTTCAATCTGTATTGTCACAGACAACTACAGCTCTGTTCTTGGAATATATCCAAGCCATAGCATAAAATTGCTTCCACCAGCCTCTTTTATGCAGATATGATGAATGACGAGAAAACTGTGTCAGTTTCCACGATTTGTTGTGTTTAAACGGAGCTCTATATCTGCATTAGATGAAATGACATTGTACAAACAGTTATGATCACATCTGGTTTTAAAATACTTCTCTCATACCTCCAGATCCTCCAGCTCTTGATTAAGCCTGACACCTACTGTTAAGTGAGGCGACTTCTCCTCCATAATTAACTTTACACAACAATTCAGTTTGAGACTAAAACCATGTCATTTTAGATATTTATAGCTTCCAAAGTCCATAATACATATAGCTTTTCTTCCTTGTTCCCATTGATCTCTTTCCTATTGATTCATGAAAACTAAATTTATTACATAGGACGCCTATCACTTGATCAGAAATTCATATACATGTTATGTTGCTAAAGAACATAAAAATTCAGGTCAGACCTCATCTCCTTCAGCAACACGCTTTCCTTTGTGCACAACACCAGTTTCAAGATCTTCAAAATCTCCATACAGTTCGTCTGCAACAATAAGCACCCAAGATATCTGACAGTTAACCCGTCTGTTACAATGCAGTTGTATTGTTCCATGCAAATGCTCATGTTGTCAGTATTGTGTTTTTCTCAGTACTGCTTTGTAGATTAGTTTCAGCCCAAAGATTTTTTTCTTCCCATCAACAGTTTTATAAGTCTGTTCTGCCCTCTCTATAGTTTCAGCTGAAAATTCCCAACTGAACTCCAGTGGCTCCTCCTTTTTCCTTTCAATACCTTTATGATTTCAAAAACATAAATAAAGTTTACATCATTCTAAAGGATCACACAGCACATTAGTTAGCTTACCAAGGACTCCACTTCCTAATTTAAATTATATGCTCTATTTTCAGGGAGTAACTTTTCAGAATGTGCTACTTGTGTACTGTTTGAACAGAGATTTACAGCAATGTTTAATTATATTAGTAGCTGTATAATACTTTATGTAATACTTTGAAAAAATTTGCAAGCATATCACTAATGCAAAACATTCTACATACCTAACTACAAAGTAATACTTTTCTTTAAAATCCTGTATACAGTAATGATTTTTACAAGTCTTACACATACCATCTTCCTCCAACAACTTTGCTGCATCTTTATCATCTTCCCACTTTCCAGTAACAAAGCAGTCTCGAATACTGCTCATAACCTGCAAAATAATAGTGTCATTGCCTTGTACAGTTACAGCTTGTCATCAACAGCATCATTCTCCAGTATGTTCCCCACTCCTCCACCACAGAAACCAACTCAGAGACGACCTGATATTCTCACACCACTACCAAAGCTACACAATGCCTCAGCAAAAACAGGAATGTGAAATCAACTCAACTCTTGCCCAAAGGTCTTTACACTAACAAGGTCTCTACCTCACATCATATTTTCATTCACAATTCCCCTGATTTTACTTTTTGGTAAATAAATAGCAAACTATTATCCACCAAATAGTCAAGACAGCCAAGCATTAAATTAACTTCTTCTAGATTTCCATTCCTATAAGAACAGACAATGGAATTTGTTAGCCAGTAAATACTTCTAATGACAGCAAGTAGCAGAAGAGAGGACACTCTCTGGCCATAGCTCCCACAGGGAGCTATGTTTCCCTGTTTCAGTGACAACTCAGAGGTACTTTACAAGACACAGTGAGGACGTTACCAGTATAGGATATGCAGAAGCAGTTATCCAGTGGTATTACCTCTTCTAAATCCCAGTCTTGCGGCTTTTCTACCAGAAATTTGGAGCAGTCAAGAGCATTAGCCTTCTGTTTGGATGCCTTGTCTGGACGGCTGACACGAAACAAACCTCCAAGTTCATCACCTGCCTCCTCACTGTCATGGTCCTCATCCTCGACAGCTAAATAAACATACAAGCTATGATTATTTTCCCCACAGTACATGGATGGCATTTAACAACAACCTCTCTTCTGCCTTAAGTTTCACAAAACCTGCAGTGGTTTGAGGGAAAAGAGATGCAAAATAAAAATATTTTTAAATATAAAAGACTGAGGAAAAAGGTACATCGATTCAGTGTAAGAGTTAAATTAATACCCTCACAAGGGCAAAATAAGGTGAGCAGCAACCACGGAGATACTATACACTGTAATCATCGTGAACTTCAGTTGTACAGTTGTTCTATAACGTGTAATTCATTTCACAAATCCCACTAGTTCGAATTTCTTTGAACAACCTGAAATCTGGTTCTATTTGCGGAACTGGAATCATATGAAAAAATATTACCCAATAAGTAAACACAGGATGTTAATTCAATAGCATAAATAGAAACGATACCAAAACGATCTGTAGGAACAACATCAAGCTAGAAGGTAAATCAAGAATACCAGACTTGAGAATCTGTCAGCAAATCTTCTTGCTCCTGCATTGGGGAAATTTTACAAAAGCCAAATTCTCATTGTGTTCTACAGAGGTTCTGCATGATGAGGTTTGTATACTCAGACTACCACTGGCAAAGTTGTGAACAGGACAAATTACATAAATGGCAATTTTGTCTTCCTTTCAAGGCAACAGCTTTTTTTTTTCCTTGTCAAACACCCTTAGTACAGACACAACAGTACTAAGTCATATCTGAGAGAATATTCCACTCAGTCATTGTGAGACAAAAATTCCTGAAATCAGCCAACAAACGACATCCCTTTATGAAACACCTCAATTGCTACAACGGATTTGCATAATTATAAAAATGATCAAACTGTCTGGGAGGAAATAGTTGTATCAGAAAACATGAGTAACAATTGAACAGTCTGGAAAATGAGCTTAAAATGCTTTTTATTGGAAAAGTGAAAACTGTCTTTATTACAATTATTAGTGAAAATTAGTATCAGCAATTAGTAGAGTCAATTAAATGTCCTCAAGCCTCACACCTAACGACAGTGCTCACAGATTCGGACTTGTAAACTTGGTAACAGATAAAAGCTACCATATATTAAGTAGCTTAAGATATAAGCTACCATATATTACCATATATGAAAAGCTACCATATATTAGTACAAGTTTCCAAACAGATTTGTACCTGCTCCATATACAAGTTTACGAAGATTGGGTGTTGAACGCTGTTGTCTTAGAAAGGCCTCAGCTGCCTTCTGTGTAAGGTCCTCTTTCCACTTAAGTGCACCTAAAAAGCAAAAAAAAATTGCATTCTGCCTCCAAAAAAGAACAAAAATTAGGAGCTACACAAATAATTTAAATAAGGACATGACAACAGGCTTAAGAAATGCAGACACAACGCACGATTTCTTTTTTTCATACTCCATATATACACAGAAACATCAGTTGTGGCTACAAATTCGATCACTGATTTATTTTTTTTCTGATGAGTCCCAGTTTTAAGATAAATTTTTAAAAGTTTATTAGCAATAGTAACAGATTTTATGATTTACATGCTGATACATGTCATCTTCACAGACTGGCAAAATGGTTGAGGTTGGAAGGGACTTCTGGAGGTCATCTTGCCCAGCCCCACTGTCCAAGCAGTGTCATCTACAGCAGGTTACCCAGCACCATGTCCAGATGGCTTTTGAAAACCTCCAAGGATGGAGATTCCACAACTTCTCTGGGCAACCTGTTCCAGTGCTCAGTGAGTAATTAATATGTTTTAGCAATGTTCCCTCAATAATGTTTTATTCTTTCTAAATGTAATAGAACATAATTTGTTTTACACACATAGCCAAAAAGATGAAAGTTTTAGGGAAATGTCTGCACAATCGATGAAGTTTATAAAATGAATCACCTCCATTTTAGAGGAAGGAAACCCAAGACCTTTGCAAATCAAAGGCTTAATAGCAGATAATCCCAGGTTTCCTAACTTGAAGTTTGCCACTTAACAACTACATATATATATACACACAGGCAACATTATATAGTATTTACTAATTACAATATTCTTTAACAATGAACCCAATTAAAAGTGGACAGTAAAAATTCTTAACATTTATAGTCTACCTGTTGTGTCAGCAGAAAGATCTATTTTTTCTTCATACTCCTCTTCATCTTTCAGTAGATTCTCCACATCATCATCCTCAGTTTCTAGAGCTTTCAGTTTAGTCTGGCTAATACTATCAGTTTTCTTTGCTTGAGTGTGTGGAAATCCCTTCCTATTTGACTCTTCAACTTCTAATTCATCGCGTGATCCTTCTTCATCATCACCCTCATCAAGGGAAGAGTGTTCAGCCTCAGATTCTGATGCCTCTTCTGCTGTGCAGTTTCCCGAATCTGTAGTAAGCATGGATTTTCTTTTCAGTCTGTGATCTGAGATTTGTGGTCTTGTTTCTGTATTTTTACTATTTATTTCATACTGCTTAGATTCAGCTACTCTTTTGCTTGCAACCTCAAATTCACTATCTGAGCTTCCATTTTCATAAGTCCTTTGCTCATCCTCCTCCTCCTCCTCGTCATCATCTTCCTCCACCTCATTCTCTTCAGGGGCAGTTTTTCCTTCTTCTCCTTCAGAACTCATCTCTAGATCATCATCACTGTCTGCAAATGCTGGCAGCTCATTCACAGCTTCTTCTTTAGCCACCTCTGTTTTCAGACGTTTGGCTCTCCTGACACACATCTCTTCCCTTATTAGCTCTCTGTCACTTTCTTCCTCAGCATCGTCTTCATCATCGCCATCACTTCCATCCTCAGACATTGATGATGCTTCTTCTTCATCTTCCTCATCACTTACCGCTTCATCATTTTCTTTCTCTTCTTCAAATACTGCCTTCCGACGAACTCTTCCAGTCTTCAAATCAATCTGTCTCTCTTCTTTTGGCATCACAAACCTGTTTTCCCCAAAAATCACATTTGGGGTAAGATGGTAAAGTACAAGGAGATGTTAATGAAACAATGAATATTAAAAACATTTTTAATTTAAAAACAAAACAAAAAAAAACCAAAGTGAGGTTATGGAGAACATTTAAAAGGCAATAGTTTTTTAAGTACAGAATTCCTTTTAATTCAAGAATACACCCTACACTATAGCCATAAATAATTCCGAGAAATTTCTTCATTTTCCATGAAAGTAGGTTATACAATGAATTTTACTGAATATTAATGCTGCCATTCTCAAAAACTCTGATGAAAAACAGAAATATGTTACGTACAGCTACATCAGCAAGGAATTCCTGGAAGATAGGACTATACTGGTTGCAAAACTTTGCTAGTATCAATTAATTCTATCTCAAAAAACATGTGGCATGTGAGTAGTCTCTGAAGAGGAAATATTAGGCAATAAGCCATTCTAGTAACTGTGCTCTATTAGAACCTGAAATTAGAACCTGAAATTAGACATTCATTCATACTCAAACACTGCTCAGCATTTAAAACTTACTCTTGTCCTACATCTTCTGAACCCAAGGGTCTAGAGTCCATGAAGAGAGAGACTTTGCTTGATGCCATCTTAACATCAATGGCTGAATGTGTGGAGATGAGGCTCTGAACTAGTTCATGATTTGGTCTCACTTCCTCCTGGAAAGCCAAGGTTTTTCACTTTTTAATTAAAATGAATAAACAAATGTCTAACGAACAACTAAGAGAGTCATCAATCTGCCTAAAACAGTAGAAGCCTGCATATGCAAGAAAAAATTCTGAAGCATTTTAAATAAGTGTTTTCTCAGAATAGCAATGTCTCCCTTTCCCTCTTCACATTTCAAGAATGCATACAATATTAATGCAAGAAAAATTAAACAGGGCCTCCCGCAGAGTATGCAACCACTACAGTAAGTATCAGCAAGCACACGTTATCATAGACCCAAACGTATTTAACATTTAGCACAATACAGAGGAAAACAGCTGAAATCAATCTTTAACTCAAATCTTTTCCACCTCTCCCTTGGACCAGTCAAATCCTGTAAGTGTTCTCCCACAACCACCCTGCCCTGCAAAATAAGAGTGGTAATATCCCAGTACCGGGAGTTTTTGTAGATCTTAAGTCAATGTTTGGAAAGTTCATGAAACTATACTTAGGTAATTATTATTAACTGATCCTTCAAATGTTTTGCACAATGTTTTATGAAGAGATAAAAACATCTCTCCTCTGAAATCAATAGAGGAGAAAAAGAAATTACCCACAACAGATATATAAGGATTGATAATTTGGAAGATGCTTATTTTTTAAGCACTTATTTTTACTCTAAGGATAAAAACTACATTTTGCAAGGAATTCAAATCACTAACAGCATTCCCTTACCTCTTCTTTTTCATGAGCATGGCTTCCACCAAGGTCAATATAAACAGCATCTTTATCATATACAATGCCCCCAACTCCTGAAAGTGGGGCATAAACTAACTTCTCTTTCTCATTTAAAGAACGCTTCTTCTGCTGCTCAGGCAGAGCACAGGGGTCTGGTAGGAAACTCACGTCACTCACAGTAAAGTCTCCTACACCTGGGGTGAGATAAAGGGAGGCAATAAGGTTTTCACAAGGTTTTGATTCTGAAATTTGAAGATATTAAAAAAAAAAAAAGCCACCACAAAACATTGTAGCATTCGGTGACTTATCAAAGGAAGCTCTGTGTCGAACATCCAACTCTTCTGCCTTACCACTGAACTTAGAGAAGCACATGTTAAGTTCACCAGAATTCTGCAAAGCTTTGGGTTTGTTTGCTTGTTTTTAAATAAGAAAACTAGCAACTCACTTTTCTGAGTAGGTCTGTAAATTTATTAAAATATTTCTGAATTTAAGCTTTTAAATCACTCACTTAAAATATTAAATTTATTCAATGAATATGAGAAATTTTACATAAGCCAGATTTAATTTCACTATTCAGGCTGGTACATTTTGCACTTCAAGCACCTTTTAAAGTAAAACACCTTTGAAAAACTGCCAATATTGCAACAAAACTGCACAATTAAAAGCAAAACTATTTTCAAGGATTTATTTTTCCAATCATATATATTATGAAAAATAATTTCCAAAAGCATAAAATGCATTTAGAAAGGCTAAAAATCTTCTTTACAATGTACAGTTTAAAGATACAAATCATTCCACAGTAAAAATAACAGCGGCTGTGTTGTTATTCATAGATCAGTACATAAACTGTTTTAAGAATCTAATAGATTACCTGGCATGTGAATTTGACTTTTGTTTTTCAGGTGTGCTCCTCTCAAGTATCCATAAAGTGATATCTTCCTGTCACATTTGGGATTGATTCTAATGTCTTCTGGGTTTGTCAACTCTTCCATTCTACCCAAAGAAAAAAAAAGTTAGAACATCTAGCAGTCCTAATAGTAACTTTTGAAAAAACACTAATTTAAGAAAAGAGAACTGCGGCATCACTGCTGCCACTGCATGCTCTGCAGACTCTAATAATCAAAAAAGAATGATCCTAAGAAAAAAATCCATGGAAAAAAAAGATGGGATCTTTCAAAAATATTTTAAAATTGTTTTTCAAAACTTGCATAGTCATGTACAACAGAACATTTTGAGAAGACTTACTGACATTTCACTAAAGATGTACTGCTTTCTTCACAAATTTTAATTACTGTTTATAACGCTCTCCACACACAACCCCCCTCAAATCAATTTTGCCATTAGAGGAAAAAGAGACTAACCACCCTAAGACAGCTGAAAGATACATTCCCTGCACAAGGGAAGCCGCACAAACACACAGCTGAGGAGGATGATGGGACACACGTTCTGGCTGCAGATCAGCTAAAAACTGACCCAACAACCAAAATAAATGTAACAGTTATAGCAACCTAAATCAATGTTACTGAAAGACTACAGAGTAGTTTTTTTTTCTCCTTTTCCCTTTCCTTGCTTTGTGTATTTTGCAGGACTTTGCATTATGCTTATCTTTTACTCCAATAATTTTTTCCGCAGAATTACAGCTTTGAAAAAGGCTTGTTCTAGGCACCCTGGATTCTTGTGGGAGTTTAGTCATAACTGCAAGCATTCTGGCAATAAAACATGATAAGCGAAGCAATTTCTCAGGTAGGCACAGCCACCATCAGGATGACTTTCATGTTCCAAAGACACTGTGAATCAAATACTACATGTAGAGATGGAGCAGAAGGGAGGTTCCAGGGAACTCAGAGGACTACTTCACTTGTTAAATTGCTGGAATGTTGTTCCTTTTCCACAGAAATTTAATATAATCACCAATGAGTGTGGTGTGGTGTGTGTGAGGGCGTGTGTATGTATGGGCGTGTGTGTGTTTCAGAAGTATTTACAATATACCATGAAACTGAACGGCTACAGTTACTGGCACAAACCTGAAAAGTAGCCTTTCCTTTCCCCAAAGCCACTTAGATAACACTAAAACCCATTCACACACGGAGCTGACTGGCGTTAATATTATAGTTTTTCACACAGCAAGGTGCTGCTGTCTGTGCTGAGATTGAAGAACAGAGAGAAAAGCACACACCTGTCTGCAAGAACATACGGGTGAGACGTTTGCCAAGTAAGAGGTCGGAATTTCATAACTGAGATAAACCGCCCCAAATTGTGAATTTCCTGCTTTTGATATTCTCCGTGAACCATCCCAGACAGATAAAACAGCTTAGCACCCTAAACACATTAAAAAGACACAAAAACGTTAAACGTCAATTTCGTAGCTACAAGACTAAAAAAGGCAACACAGTTCTAAATTGAAAATCATAAGTGGAAGTTGCAGGTTACAACTGGCTCTAAAAGATCAAACTAACTAGTATACTTGATAATGAAAATTGCCCCCTAAATCTTAGAGGAAAACAATTCCCACCCAGAAAACCTGGTAAAAAGTTATTTTGTCTCTCAGACCTACGAGCAGATCTTCCTTGCACAGCACCTGTGTAACAGGCCTCTTTACTGGTATCACATGTGCAGTGGGTAGTCACGCTGGGGCAGAGAATAATTAAACAAGTATTTTAGCAAAGAGAAGATAGACAATCTGATGCAATATCAGCACTGTCCATTTATAGTAGTATTTAAAAGATGTAAGAACATAATAAACACTTAAGTACTGCCCCACTGCTAATTTAGCTTCCACAATGCAAAATACATGGAAAAATGACTGTTGAATGTCATACCGGATACACTTCAGTCCAGAATCTGTGCTTTAACTTCTTTTTAGTCTTCTTTAATTGTTTGTTGTTCTTGAAGGTATCCAGGTGGGTGAGAACTCCCATAATTTTGGGAAAGCCGTGTACCTGACAAATGTTCAGGAACTCAAATGTTTCCATCTCAAATCCAAAGCTGGCATCAATAAGCATTAGAACCTGAAAACACAACATCAGCATTTCACTATAACAATACCACGGTGCCCATGTAAGATAATTTCAAAGACTATACCTTTAAAGTCATAAATTTATTTGGAACCAAAATCTTGCAAAAAGTTTTGTTCTTTATTTTCATATATCCCGAAAATCAACTTTGGCTTTTTAATTAAGTATGGATCTTAGCTGCTTTAGAAGTTAGTGGGGCTTAGGAAATCAAATCTCTTCTTCCAGTCAATCAAATCTCTTTATATAGATTTGATCTGCTCGATGTCTCCGAGAAAACTATCAAAGAATAAGGCTGCTCTGTGAATGCAATAACATACGGTATCGTAATAAGGTCTGAACAGGCATTTACTTGGTTAATTTAAAATATACAAAATTGATTATCTTCCAATATTTGCAGGAATATCTAAGAAAATTAATGAAATTTTTACATCAGCCAAGTCTTTTGGTAAAATGAGACAAACTTGCTTCACACATTGCAATTACTGTTACTCATCACTAAAACACACTGACACAGGAAAGCAGCACCCAACACTCACATGAAAATGGAAGCAAAGTCATATTAGGGCCTCAGCAATTAAGAACTTAAAACACACGGGAACTGATGACAGAGATCTGCAAGCGACTATGTGATCTCAGCCTCCTCACCATAAAACCTAAAAAGATTCTCGGCATCACTACGTGCATGCAGATTCTCAAACATCCATCACATCTACTAACAGAAAAATTTGTATTTTTTAATCCATCTCCCTTCCTCAAGCAGAAAACATGCAGGCAGAATAATATCTGGACTAGTGCCTGCATGTATTTAGATATTTAGAGAATTAATATTTAGATAAGGATCCCAAACCCTAATTGGCTATGAATAATATACTCGAATCCACACGTAAAGTAAAATTCTAAACAGACAAACAGATCGTGCATTGGGTCCTCAATATCAGTTGACATAATCCACCAAACCAAAACTTACAAGTAAATTACAATGGTGACCACACTCCACTGAAATCAGCTGTATCACTACACAGTGATCTTCACAGATGTAAACATCACAGTGCATCAAATAAAACCAACCAGTAAACTAATACATATTTCTACTTTATACATTAGTTGAAAACTTCTTGCCTAAAAAAAACATTTTCAGATTTCACATGGTCTGACCAAATCCCTTAAGGAAAGGTCACTTTGTCACCTTGGCTTCTTCTAAGATCTTCCACTGAAAGTTTACCAGCTGCATTAGTAATGAAGTTCAGCTGCACTTCTCTTCTTCCACATCCTTCCCACCACCACACATTTTATTCTCCCAGGGCAAGGAAAAGTCCTAGGGGAATATTAGGTTTATTGTAGAGCTTCGTCCTGTTCTCTCCAAAATCAAAGACAGTTTTACCTTTGATAACCATGGGTAGAGAAATCAGACATTGATGCAGTCCAGTCAAAAGCAGTATTTTCAATATAAATTATAGCAGAAATCATGTGCCATTGTTAACTTACCAAATCAGCGACTTTAGCCAGGTCTATCATTGTGTTAATGTCACATCCACATTCAATAATAGTTAGCCTGCGTTTTTTACCTGGAAATAGAATTAAAAATCAAAAACTGAAACAGAGGGAGCAAATTAGTCCACTGTTTTTTTTCCAGGTCACATTCCTTAAGTTCCTAAGGAGTATCGGGGACAAAAATTCTTGTCTAGGGTTTATATCATCCAACATGCACCACTGTAGAAGTGCCTGTTTTCAAATGTTTACAATTCTGCTAAATTATAACTTTTTTGGTTTAAAATTATGAGCTTGAGTACATGTTTTCAAAGGACTTGTTTGGTCTTTTAAAAAAAAAAAGCTAATAGCACAAAAAATGTTTGTTTGTTTTACGTTGGGGGGGGGGAAATAAATCTCTGCTTCTTTTATGTTTATTGGCCCAGAGTTAATACTGTGGATTTTATTTTACCACATATTTTTTGTTCTTTTGATATTTTTGGGAAAAATACACTGTTTTAGCCTTTAAAAAACAGAGATTTACATATTAAAAAATTTCTTAACATGCATCCAAATGAGAAAAACGTACCTACTGTTAACTTGGCTTGACTAACTGGAGTTTGCTAACTGAACTTTATACAACAGCAATAAAAACTTTAAACAACTATAGACAATGGGTATCATGTTCTTCCTCTTCAGGCTATCAATTGCAAAATTCAGCCCTTGAGTCCCAGTAGATCAATGAGGAAATCCAATTTAACACATGAATTTTCCTTTCCATTTTTATTTTCCCATATTTGTCAATTATTCCTTGCAAAATTGAGATTTATCCAAAGAGTCTACCTGCACCAAACATCTGTGTTTGGTTTGTTATCTGTGCCCAAGCAAGATCTCCCTTACAAATTGGTTACTTGAGCTGCTCTGGGCTGTGGTCCTCCTAGAATCTCAGTGATCCTTCCTAGATTCTCAGTGATCCCCCTGGTAATATTCAGGGAAAAGGATGAAGAGAACAGACTAAGACAAGTGGAAACCGAGACTGAAAATATAACAAAAAGAAAAAGGAACAGACTGGGGGCTGAGGTGGAGAAATGCAACTGGAAATGGCTAGGCAAATTAATTATTGGCTTAAGAAAGAAAGGGACACAAAAATGGGATTATAGGACAGGGAACCTGAAAGAACAGGAAATGCATGTAGAGATTAGAATGAAGCCAGAGAACAACAGTTCAAAAGAGAAAACAGAACCCAGTGGAAAAGTTTGGGGGGGGGGGGGGATGGAATAAACTGCAAAAAAAAACCCAGAATGAAAACCACCAGAATTAGGATCTGAGCAGGGTGGTAATCAAGTTTAGAGGGACAAGTCCCCCAAAAGCCTCAATCCCACTAGTCTTTTACTGTTAATAACTATGCTTGATAACACATCCAAATGATTTCTTCAACATGACAAAAATTGTACGAACACATTCTAACTCTAAAAGCAGGACAAATAAGGAGTGCAAAATTAGCACATCCATTTCTCATATCTTTGTTCTCACCTGAAACAATTGTAACAGGACCCCGGATTTCAACCAGCTTTTGCCTTGTGAAGTTCTTAATGAGACATTTTATTACTGTGCTCTTCCCAACCTTGGGAGGGCCGACTACAACCACCACCACAGGAGGTGGCTCCAAAGGAGTACGGTCAACCACAGGGATGTGATGTTTTTTAGTCTTCAAATCCTGAGTTCTGAGAAGAAATTTGCAATGAATAAACAGAAGAACTTAAAAGACAGTAATGTTTATTCTTTTAAAAGTCTTCAGTATTTGCAAAAGTTTGGACACAAAGGTTCACCAAGAGCCCAGATATGAACATGTATGTGGAACTCCCACCAAGCCTAAGGAGCTATACACATTTTTTTTTTTACATTGAGACTAACACAGCTGTACCACGTAACACAGATGCAGAAAACATCACACTTCTGACACAGGCATCAACTACAACACGACCTGGTAAATGAGGAAAGCAATGCGAGCACACCAGTGAAAATTACACTTCGTATATTTCTACACAAAGGAACCCCAGCCAACACATACCCATCCAGCTGACCCCCCAGGCTCTATAACCAACTCCCGTTTCTTACCTATGGAAAGTCCTGGCCATCCGCACAGCGGACTGGACCGTAAAGGCTTTGGGGTTTCTCTTCCGCGCATTCTCCTCATCTCCTATTCCTAATTCGTTGAGATAACGTTTCCTTTTCTTCTCCGCCTTCGGCCCGCTATGCTTTGCTCGATGCTTCTTCTTCTCCTTTTCCTCCATCTCACCTTTTCAACAAGCGTTTACAGCCAGTATGGAGCAGATTGCCTCTGTGTGACACTGTGACAGCTGACATGGGAAGGAAACACAGTTAGCGCACACAGCACACACAGAGCACACCTGAACGACACAATCCACATGGCTGGAAAGGACCTTTGAGACCATCAAGTCCAATCACAAAAAAAAAAAAAAAAACCAACACACAAACAAATCACTGATATACACCAACTCAGGCACTAAAGCATGCCCTGAAATGCCATGTCTACACTTTTCTTAAATACCTCCAGGGATGGTGACTCCATCACCTCCCTGGGCAGGCTGTTC